>ML685781.1:8911181-8956118 GCA_007922175.1 Pelusios castaneus
TTAAAGAAGGAACGTCCCTGCTCCCTCATCATTGTTAAAGAAGGAACATCCCTGTTCCTTCATCATTGTTAAAGAAGGAACGTGTTCCACAAGCGAAACTTTGATGCTGCACAGACGTCCAGTAGAAAGCACTTGCTGTGCTGACAATCACCTTAACGTCCCACTAATCTGAACAGAACATTAGTGGGGTGACATCAGAGAAGAAGGTAAGCAGGAGAGCTAGAAAGAAAGGGCTCAGGTTTTGGTAACACTTTTTAAAATCCATTTATGTGAGGGAGTGGTTTTTCAAGGAAATTCAAATGTCAAACCCTGATCCTGCAAAAACATTCAGCACAGAATTAGGACTCTCATTTAAGTCCATGGCATGACCTGCAGTGTGGAAAGTTAAGCAGGTATATAAATCTCTGCTGTAGCAGAGTCTGAGCCTTCTTAATTCTATAAAAAGTCCTTAACTCAGGAGCCGCCTTCTTTGGACTTATGCAATGCTCTAAAGGGAAAACTGGGATGCTGATTTCGTCCAGACATTTTGCTTTTTTCTGTTCAACAAATTTGTGGATGGTTCGTGTATTTTTGTTACTCAGAGACTCAGAAAATGCTAAACCAGCAGGATTGAAACTGCCAAATCATGCAATCATTGCAGTAGGCACCTTACACAGAATACAGCAACAGATAATAAAAATGAAAGTGAAACAAGCCGATTTACTTATCGGTGTTTTGTTAGGGCAGTTAACTCCAACTTCTTACATGTAAAGGACCTATGTCAACATATTTAGGCCCCAAATTTGAATCCAAGATTTGTTAGAACTGATGTGAAATGAAAACTAGATTCTAATGTTTTACTTTTTTATTCTATCATTAAGAAATTAAACAGATAAAACAGAGCATCATTATAGGATGAGGCAGTAACAATAAACATGAGATGCATTTTATACACCTTTCATGATACTTACATTGAACACTGTTCCTTCACCCATAACAGGAGGGCCTTCTTTGCAGACATCTTCCATCGTTTTTTAATTTTACCTCTCTTTTTTGCCTTTGGGCTTGCAGTTGGAGATGAGTCAACGACGCTTGAACAATCAAGAGATGGCTGGTTATAACTACAACTCAAGGTCCAGGCAAGTTCTTCAATCTACCAGAGACAGGGTGAGAGTTTAACAGTGTTTCATTCTAAAAAATAACCACAGAGATCAGATGCAAAGAACCACTAGGGAATAAGAAATCCACTATGATTTTATTATAGCTAGGGCTGGATAGCCCAATATTTCTACTACAAGAAGTCTTAAGACTCTGTTTTCAGTTTTACTGTTGGGTTGATGTGCTCCATGCCGAGTGTCTGCTCCAAGCTGAATTTGTTTGGAACATTTTAGCCGAAACAGTTAAGCTACTTCCAAAAACAAGACTACCAAAAAAAAAAAGACATTGTTTTGCCCATTCTGGTGACATTTTCTTTGAAAAGCTGTGGCACAGCCACACTTTGGAGCAAGGGCTTTCAATTTCGCAGGTCTTTGAATCAAGGAGATGCCTTGTGCTATCCCCAGGAAAATTCACCCAAATTTCACTAAGTTATAGGCCTTTGGGGAAAAGAAAAAAAAAAAAAAAATCACAGGTCACAGAGACTTGCCAAAGCAACCAAACTTAATATCTGGAAGAGTCTGTCTCCACTGAGCATGCTCCAGCCTCGGGGAAGAACCTTCCCTATAATTGCAGATCTGGGTTGGGCACATATGTTCAGGCAGAATCTGTTTTAAACCAGTTATTAAAAAATACTGAGAAGCACATCACATTGCTGTCAATCATATTCTGCAGAGCTAACAGGATTCTAGTACCCATTTCAGAGAAGCAGCTATAATGTTCAATTAGAGCATATTAGACAGGTTTATTCTTTGAGGCCAACACTTCAAGCATGCAGCATAATAAGCCTTTTGATTTCTGCTTATGCATAATTCATTTCATTTTGTGATCATTTCAGTCCACAGTTTTTGTGCTCTTTTCACCTGCTAAAATACTTTTTCACAGCACTGCAATACTTACATGAAAATGCAATATAATTGTCCAAATTAGGCCAAGCACAATGGAAGGTTTTCCTTCAATAATGTCAGCAACATGAATATTAATGAGCTTGATCTGGAAAAAGAGGATCATTGTTAAAGGAACATGTTCCACAAGCTGAAGTGGTGTGAAGAGTGAATTTTAAAGTTCACTTCAATACTCACTGATTTGTTCTTTAAAAATTTCAAGGCATTTTCTATATTGCTTCTGCACTGGAAGGTGTTACATCCTTTCTCCCTGGGCTACAAAGTAAAAATATATATATATTGCCCTATCATCTGTGATGATCGGTTTCATTTTACATTGTTTACCAATAAAGGTCCCAATGCTGCAAAGATTGATGTCTGATTTTGCTTCCATTCACACCAGTGTCAAAGCTTTCATTAATTTAAGTGATGCAACATCAAGACCCTTGTGAGCAGCCTTTGCAGGAAGCCTGCTCTCTAGCACTGCACAGCTAAAGCAGGGTGCCAGTAAGCTCTTGTGTCTTGAAACCTTACAGCAGGGAGAGCTGATTCTTAATGAGAAAGCCTGCAAGCTGTGAGAGTGGTTCCTGGCAATGGAAGGTGCAACAGGGTATTCTCCCAGTGAATCCAGTGATACTGCTCACGTGCTTACAGGTAAGCTCAACCATAAATGTTTGCAGGATTTAGACCAAAGCAAGGATTTCATTATTTTCTTACCAGCTGTTGACCTGAAAGTACTTCCAGCAGGTCCAAGAGCACATGTCCTTCTTTGACATCTGCATATAGATCTGAGACAACGGAAGGAGGAGTATGCTGTGAATGGAACACATTCAGATGAGAATTACAGACTGAATTCTGAAATCACCATCAACCAAAACAACATCAATTGTCTTTCTTCTTTAAAAAAAAAATAAATTACATTTCCTGGCCTTTTCTTGTTCCAATTACTATTTTTCTGTTTATTTCCACAGAACGATAGAGAAAATGGACTTCCTGTAAAGCCAAGGGCTCCAAGTCAAGAAGGCATCCCTGTTTCGGACAGCACTTTAGATATGCACTTAACTTGAAGTAGTTAAAGCCAATTAACTTTAAGCACATGCTTAAGTGCATTCCTGAATAAGGGTGGACATAAGCACCTGCTCAACTGCCCTCCTGTACTGGACCCAAAATGATTATGTTTCTAGCTAACCCTTTAAGGAGAATAACAAGAAGCAGATAACTCAGCTTGGAGGCAAAATTTCAAGTAACTAACTTTGAAAAATATGATGGTCAGCGACAGCAGCTGATTCACGTTCTCGCTTTTCACCAATGAGCCCTGAAGTTTGAATACTGACTTCAGAGATAAATGAAAATGACCTTAATGTTGCTCACTATTTGTGGACATCACAAAACCATGCTGTGGTTGCATATCTCTGCTCAAGAAGGGACCAGCATGGGAACAATTAGTACACCACACCAAAGAGTACTGACAGAAGATTTGTGAAAGATTATAGAGCACCTGCCTCTTCTACAGCTATTTCTGTTAATCCTCGACTTTCACCGAATTAAAACAATGTTTAAATCCGTTCTAGTATAACACAAATATAAAACATAACAGCCTATGGTAATGCCTATGTAACAACATCAAACAAAAACACCACACAAATATATAACCACAAACACCCGTCTCTGCCATTGTCATGCACAGAATAGAGCCCAGGTCAGGCAATGGTAAAGGGCTAATGCACGCTCAGGCTGCAAGGCCCGAGAACCAAAGGCGTGTGAGTTATGCAGTGGCCACGATGGAATTTTACTAAGGATGTTTGTTTTTATGTTCTCAAGTGTTGTAATGTAATCCTTTTTTGAGAAATGTTGTGCTGTGGTATGTTTGCTACAATATTTCTGCAGAAATGTTTAGTCAGTTGGTCTAAGGACATTGCTTTTAATATATGTATCTTGAAAATTACAGATCTAAACACCGGGTGGGTGAGTGAATGAGATAAGAATGAGCAGACTAGTTGAGGGAATGGAGCCAACAGGCTGAAGAGCGGGGCAGAAGGAAGGGGCCCAGGAGTACAAGTGCATTTCCTAATATGGGAAGGAGAAGATCTGCTGAAACTGATAACATGTCCCAAAGCACCCCAACAGGGGAGGGGACCAGAAGAGACACTGCATAAACACCCTGTCCATAAAAGGAACCAAACCCCAAAGGGGAGACGAAGAAGCCGTCATGAACTGCAACCAGGGTCGGCATGCACCGCAGCTTCTTCACGCCCCCCGAGCCCATTAGCCTCTGCACCTAAAGTGACTCTGGCCTGGCCACCCTTAGTTAGTTAAAGTAAGTATGATTGGGGATTGAATGTGTGCGTGTGTGTCTGGTGTTATTTGTTGTTTTGTGCTTTATGTCACCTAAACTGCTGTCTTGCCAAACGATAAATAAAAGTTATATGTGAGGTGTTAACCCTAACTCGGTGCCCAGCATCTTCACTCCCTCTAAAGATCCCAAATATATGGGCAGCTCTGATTCCCCATAACACCATGTGCATGTTACTGAACAGTTAAAACATACCTTTCCTGGCTAATTTTCTCTGTTGAACCACAAGTGTTTACATTAGTTTGATTTGTTCATTCTTTTACATTTTGCTCTCCAAAGTACAGTTTTAAATTTATTCTCAAACAACAGCCACCGCAAGTTTAATGTTAGCTGAGGTTGCTTTCCTGGGTAAACAAATCACAAAAAACCCAGAAATGCAAAGTTAAGGATTAAAAGGTTGCAAAATCAAGCACGATCAAATTAGGAAATGCCAGAATGAACACTGCTCAAGCAATCTTAATTCACCCCCCTCGTGCATACGCATCATGATAAAATCTTTAATACATGACCCCATATTAATTTTTTCGCACAACCCGTTTCATTCAGTGCACAGGATGGATCTGCTCTGGGGATGAATTGGGATTGTGTAATGAAGGAGCCTGTTGTTTGTAGGACTCCTTGCCTCATTTGTTACAGAGGTTGATAGCTGTGTAGTGAATCAGCCAGAGGCTGGCAGGAGGACCAAAGATGATCTCTTGATCAAGGCAATTCAGTGCCACCCTGAAGACTTGGATTCTATCCCTGCCTCTGCTATAAAGTTTCTGCGTGATGCTGGGCAAGTCACTTACACCAAAACACAACATAGTCACTTCTGCATGTAATGAGGCTGTATAATAATCACACCCACAAGGGAGTTGGATTAAGTTTCCCTGGGTAACATTCATTCTGGCATTTCCTAATTTGATAGTGCTTGACTTTACAACTCTTTAATCCTTTTATAGCCTTAACTTTGTACTTCCTAATTTTTTACAGTTTGTTTATTAAGGAAGGCGATTTTAATGAATGTTAAACAAATTATTTTGTTTGTGAATTTCCTTAGTTTTTTAATAAAAAGAAAATATTTTATGTGTATGCTATTTAAATACTAGTGCACACCTGCATCCGTTGTTTTCAAAATTTATTTTATTCCCATTATTATGGTTGTGATGCACCACATTTCATCACAGTGTTGTGTTGATAAATGTGTTCAAAGAAATTAAAATAATTGATATTCATATAAAATACCCAGAACCTCATAACCCAATTTGTAAGCAGTACAGAAAAGGGGCTGTCATTTTGTAGCCATGTATTCACATAACCCTTTTTTGAGGAAAGTAACAATTCACCTTGAAATTAAACAGTGCAAACCAAAACAGCACAACAGGAGCTTAGCCAAACACTGTATGCTTTCATTACTATTACTCCTGTAACCTACAATAGTCTGAAGTAAACCAGTTAACAAAGGTAGCCATTGTCATGACAACAAAGGTAATATCCAGTGTTGCTGTAGCTCAGGGCTTGACAAAACCTGGGCGCCAGGTCGCCATGGCGACCAGGGTTTGTAGCCTGGCTCCTAGTTCCGCGGTGGAAATGCAATGAAGGAGTGCCCTCTAGTGGCCAAAAATAAAAGTGCTGTCGCCTAGCTAGGAGCCAGTTTTGTCAAGGCCTGCTGTAGCGATGTTGGTCCCACGATATTAAAGAGACAAGGTGGGTGAGGTAATAGCTTTTATTGAACCAAATTCTGTTGAGAGAATCTCTCTCAACAGATTCTCTCAACAACTGAGGTTGATCCAATAAAAGCTCCTACCTCATCCACTTTGTCTTGCTAGCATGGGTGACTTTTCCCAAGAAGTGCGTAAACAAACGGGGGGGGCAGGGGGAGAGGTCAGGAGTGAGTGTTGAGCAGTTATCTCTGATATCACAATGTCACAGCTCACATGACAGTAAAGGACATCATATGTATGAGATGGGGGCGGGGAATCAGGCTTTTTCACTACTCCTATTTTCCCAAATTTCCAAAAAGAAAAAAAAACCAATAACATATGAACATAAAATACACACTGGAGATCATTTCTCACGCTCACTAATTAGTAAATAAAATTTGCTTCAACTTTCCCATGTCATGTTTACAAAAAAGGGTTGTGAAAGAAGGTGAGACCCTGAGATGCAGAACCTATAAAGCATAAATTTTTGATGCAACCTTAAATATGGTCTCATTATTGCAAGACCATAATAAGAAAAAACCTTCTTACACAGGCCATTTTCTTACCTTTGCCAATTGAGAATTTATCCAGCTAGTAAAGGTTTTCTTCTGGGTGCATTCCTGCTCCACTGTGAAAAGAGAAAAATCATTTAATGAAACCATTTGACTATTTTTATTTCAGTTGCTCAAAGACAAACATGGAATCCATTGCAAATCTAAGTGTTGTCCTCCAAGTCACGTCAATGGGTTTTTATTATTATTTGCTGGAATCTTAATTCAGTGCTGGTATTTTCCTGCACTCAGAAATGAAAGCATCTACAAGGAGTTCCATAATCAGAAAACACACAATTACTGGAGTTGATGGGGCTTTATCTGAAGAAAGGATCCATCCCCATCCACACAGAGAATCTTAAGGTTCCTTAAGATTTTTTTTTTTTTTAAAAGCTCAGCTAATGCAAACGTGCTTACAAAGCCATTCATCTCAATCCCTTTGGGCCTCAGTCTATTTCTAAATATGCCTCCAAAGTTTCAGGCCTACTGTCAGCAAAAATTCACTGTTGCAATTCTAAAATTTCAGATCAAGGGTAAAATTGTCAAAAATGCTTACATTGTTTAGGGCACAGCTTGACAAAACTGACTTCCAGCTACGTACCAGCAGTTTTATTTTGGGTCACCAGAGAGGCTCCTCCACTGCATTTCCTCAGCAGAGCTAGAAGCCAGGTTACACACCCTGGTCGACATGGCGACCTGGAACCCGGGTTTTATCGAGTATGTCTGCAGAGGGATAAAAGCCCTTCAGCTGGCCTGGGTCAGCTGACTCAGGCTCACGGGGCAGGCGCCAAGGCTGAAAAACCATGTTATAGATGTTTGGGCTCCAACACACAGCAAAGGTGGAGGGTCCCAGAGCTCAGACTCCAGCCCAATCCAAAATGTCTACACGATGATTATTTTATCCACACAGCCTGAGCCCCAAAAGCTTGTGCCAGCTGACCTGACCTGAGCTGTGTATCCGTAACCTTAGGGGCCTAAGTTTCACCGACTCTCACTGAAAGACTTAGGTGCTTAAGTCAGCTAGATATTGCAATGCCCAAGGGAAACAATACCTATGCACCTTTAAAAATCCGGGCCACAGGTTTAGAAAAATGTAGAAAATTTTACCCCAACTGTGAAAATGTTTTCTACAAATGGCATTTCACAGGCTTTCTCCTTATGACGGAAAATCAAGCATGACGTTTACTAAGGAGACATATATGAAATACATTTGTTCTCATTTTTGTTGTGAAGTTTAATACAGTTCATTTGAGCAGTTAACCAACGATGGATGGGGTTAAGGGAAGTCATTTTAAGCCCACAGGATACCAAGTAAAATACTTAACTGCTCTTCATGCCACAGCAAAGAACAAGAGAAGACAGGGCACTTTTCCAAGGCCTAAGGGTGAGAGACATGAAGCAAACAGAGTCTTTGTCTAGTTCCCCAAAAGGGAGAAAACAAGAGATAGATACTTTATAACCAATGCCTTTGAAACCTTATCTTGAGTTTTTAGCTGAGTCCAGGAAAGAAAGTTCATGGATACAAAAGCGCAGTTTGCAACAAAGGGAAAACATTGGACAAATATGCAATGTAATCTTGGGGCTGACAGATTGTATAAAAAGAATATCTACTGAGCTACAAAAACTAGGTGTCTGCTTTTTCTCAAATGTGTGGGGCAGAGTATATCTGACCAAGTCAGGCTAATCCAATAATAGCCTAAAGAAGGAGAGAGTGTATGTTCACACGCTCCTATTTCTCACCTTTAAATTAAAAAAAAAAAAGAAGAAGAAAAAAAGCAAAGGAGGATCGGCCACTTCCAGACATGGATTATGTTGAACATTAGATTCTAGCAAGCATCTGATGAAATGGAATTTTCCCCCCCAAAAGCACACGCAAGAAATACATTTGTTAGTCTTTAAAAGTGTCACCAGACTCCTTGTTTATTTAGCACCTAACTGTATTTGGCTCTACAGAATCAGGATCACCTCACCGCACAATTTCAAAAAACTAAAATAATGCACTGTAGGTGAGGAATGACAAAGCAGCTCAGTGATTTCAATAACCTACTTCAGTGGTTTTCAACCTTTTTTCATTTGAGGATCCCTAACATATTCCAAATGTAGGTGTAGACCTCTCTGGAAATCTTCGACATAGTCGGTGGACTTCCACAGGTTGGAAACCATTTAAACACAATGATGTCATAAAAAAATTAAGCTTTGCATTTAAAATGGCTTAACCCTGTGCTCACTGAAATCAAGGACAAGGCACCTATTCACTAGAACAGTTCAAGATCAAGGCCATAATGCATTTTATCTGTTGAGAGCAAAGTGCTTTAGAACCAAGGTCTGTTAGTCCTGGGTCATTTCCACTGGGCTATCCTGCTTCTGAACCACTTCCAAGACACACACATACCCTTCCCAATAAGTGCTGTCACTCGCCCATTTCATGATGGATCTCATGCTCATAACTCTGTTAACTGGATGGAACATTGGGGCCAGCACTCATAAATTTTAAAAAACAATCCAGATTTGTGCAGCAATTTAAGTACGACTCCCTGACTGTTTATAGTAACTCTGATTGACTGTCTATGGAAGGTAGCATGGCCTAGCAGCTAAAGCACTTAGATTCAGGAGACCAGATTTCTATTCCCACTTAGCCCCTATTCTGCTGGTGACCTAGGACAAGCCATTTCACCACTGGGTGCCTTAGTTTCTCCATTTGTAAAATGGGGCTAATGATATTAACCTCATTTGTAAAGTACTTTGAGATACAATGATGCAAAGTGGTCTCAACAACTAGATACTATTATTACTACATATAATCGCTTCTATGAACGAGCTGCAAGACAAAAGAACTTCAGATCTTCCATTCAGATTTTTTTTTTAAAGGATGTGTAGATTTCATGTCCAGAAGGGATCATTATGATGATCTAGTCTAGGTACAATACAGGCCACAGAACTTCCCAAAATAAGTCCTAGAATAGATCTGATAGAAAAACAACTAAACTTGATTTTAAAATTGTCAGTGATACAGAATCCACCACAATCTTTGGTGTAGAGTTCCAGTGCTTAGTTACCCTCGCTATTGAAAATGTACATTTTATTGCCAGTCTTTCTGTGTAAAATATATGCATATAAACGTTCCATAAAAAGTATACCAGTCACCTCATTTGTACCTACCGATTTAAAAAAAAATCCAAGTACATGGAAGGCACCACAGTTTGTAAGATAAACAAGGAGTCCTGTGGCACTTTTCAAGATTAACACGGCTACCCCTCTGGAGTTTGTAAGATGTTTGTTCAGCTCCATTCCCCCTTGTTCTCCGTCAAATAAGGAAGCCAAAGTGAAACAAGAGAAATCATTTTTCTTGCTGTCAGCATCCACTATACCAGCGTTAACAGCCCACATGATTATTTTACATTTGCCAGAGTATTGTTTTCAGTCATTTATCTTTCTGTATATATTTGTTCATTGCAACCAAATGTGAATGCCTGTTGTTTTGACCTTTCTCACAAGATATTCCCTGCCTGACATCTTCTATCCTCCAAGAAGTCACCCCTCTGAGTCTGAGTGCTAAGCAAACTGCTAAAGCAAACCTTTGACTGTCACAGCAAGCCTTGAGACAATGCAGTTCCTCAATACGACCCTTTTCAAGTGATATTTCAAATGACTCTTGATAGAACATAAACTCAATTTCTCCTTTGCAGGGCACCTTCAAATCCTTAAGCATAATTTACGTGGGCCCTTTTTTGTCAGCCATAAAGGTCTGTTATGGGGATCACACTGTAAGCAAAATATTCTACTTGACTTAAGAACTAAATTCAATGGGCACTTCAGAAATTGCAAAAAGTAAATAAATAAAAAACCTTTCTTTGTCTTTCTTTCTCTTCCCTTCCTTTTATTCAAGCAAGGACCCAAAAGACCTAATTGTATTTAATTCCTAATTTTTACCCAGTATGGCTAATAAAAATAGTATATTAATTGGCATCAGACCACATTCTTCATTAAATGCTCTCACTTGACTCCCATTAAAGGCAATAGAAGCTTCATGAACAAATCTAGACATAATCTGGGCAATGGTGATTTTATTTATTTTGGTGTCCCTCTCAAGCTTTACTTCGTTTGACTTAGGTTGCTATCAACTTTCAAGTCCCCTGGCAGCTTTCCTGCTACCTGCATCCCACCTAACTAAAGTCATGAAATCTGAGGTGCAGAGTAACAGGAGACATATGTTAATCTAATTAGCAAATGAGTTAAGCCTGCCCACTTAATTACAAGAAATTCTGACGTGTAGGTAGCTCATTCCTCTCCCTTGGTTCCAATTTGTATGCACACTCCTGGGGCATTTTGAAAGAAACCCTCTTGTTAGCTAAGTTTTGTAATGAGGTAGCTGGAACACGGTTAAAATAGACTAAAATGGGTAAGAGAAATTGCACCAGTCTGGGAGGAGGAAGCTAACTATCTGCAAAGTCAAATTCCAAAGGGGTAGCCGTGTTAGTCTATTGTAGAAAGACAACAGAGTCTTGTGGCACTTTTAAAGACTAACAGATTTATTAATCTGTTAGTCTTTAAAAGTGCCACAAGACTCTGTTATCTGCAAAGTGTTACATTCATCCAGACGGGGAGGCCAGCAGTATGCCCATCACATCATTTACAAATGTGGGACGCAGGGAGACGGTGTAGGCAGAGTAACCATGCAGTGGGCTCTCTGCATTCCATTGCACCAGAAACAGAGTAGCGAGGGGATGGAGTTAACCTCAAACCACAAAATAAATCCAAATTCTAAATCAGTAGACTACTTACAGAAACAAGAATGATAGTAGACAGGACCATGTGCAATTGAAAAGCCAATTGGTCCCAAACCCTTCTTGCAATGTGACTGCACAAATAATCCAAAAGATAAATAGGAGAGGAGGGTTGTTCATTTCTACAGACTGAATGCAGAATTTCTACTGAAAATCCAACAATCCCCCTGAAGGTCTAACTGGATGAAAGATACCCCCCAAAAAATATGCCCTCTAAAAAAAGCCTTACTGATCTGCTAGAGAAAACGAAACCTATTTCACACAAGTGGGGCAAGTACTTTATTAGGCTCATGGAAAACAGCTAACAAGAGTTCTCATTCTAAGGCCCCAGCCCTGCATCCAGATTCACTACCACCGAACTGTATCCATGTGGAATTCCATGAATGTGAGACACTGCATGGGCAAACGGGCAGAGCTCAGTGCAGGATCGGCTCCTAAAGAAGGAGATAACTAATTGTGGCTCACATTTGTAGGTCATCTACTGAAGCCCTGATACTAAATCTGCCCTGAATTAAATATTCATTTTCTGCACATCAATAAAACTTTGCATGATGCATCTAAACAACCTTTCTGTGGCTTTCCATAACCCGTTACGCTTTGTAGCTATTATTTGTAATGTGACTGCCCTGAATCCACCACAGCAAAGTATGTGTCTGTCACTATTTTCTCTCTTAACTTTTATTATTGTTGATTTGTTTTTTAAAGGAACATTGACACAACATTTAAAAGGACAGGAGATGGCGAGTATGCAGAAATACAATATCAAAATAATTTTTGTTTTGAAAAAGGAATAAAATTAAAACTATTAAACACAGCATTAGAGGCCAGTCCTAACCACCGCTGCTCTAGGAATGAGGTAAACACCAAGATATCAGTTTCAAGTTATCAAATGAGCAGACCACAGCCCCTCGCCATATTTCAAGCTGGAAAAATGTCCAGTACCCCTTGCCAATTATTAAACTGAAATTCAAGTGGGCGGTTGCTACTGACTGTATTAAACAAGCAAACAGTGGCATAGCAAGGTTGTCCAGTGCCCAAGCCCACATTTATGCTCCCCTGGGCACCACCCCCACACCCCACACCTTGCAGTCCCCCTGTCCCCGCACCCCACTGCACCTTGGCCCCCCCATCACTACACCACTGCAAGTAAAGCTGCTATTTCTACGATTTGAAAAGGTGCGTGTGCCCAAGACCCACTATTTCACTGATGCCAGTGGTTCCCCGTCTTCTTTCTTGCCCCATGTCTTGCTGATACCTGCCACGCAGCGTATTGGTGCTGATTCAGAGAACTAGCTTTTGGGCCAGGTTCTGAGAGACAGGGAGGTGCATTCGGCCCTTTGCATTTCTCTTCTGCCTCTATCAGGTGAGTTGCCTCTGCTGTTCATGCCCAAAAGTGTCTCACAACACAGGCCTGATTCACTCACTTACATAGGCAACTAGTCTGACATGTTGAGCTAGGGGGCAGGTAATTTAGTAACCCATTTTACGATGCTGGATACTCACCCATATAAAGGGTACACGTCCCTTCCTGCTAACTCCTCTCCCAGTTGGTCCCACGGGAAGCACCTATGGTGCCCCTGCAGACTGCGGCTGCCACTATG
Organism: Pelusios castaneus; assembly: GCA_007922175.1. Classification (NCBI taxonomy): domain Eukaryota; kingdom Metazoa; phylum Chordata; order Testudines; family Pelomedusidae; genus Pelusios; species Pelusios castaneus. Next base: position 8,924,171 of record ML685781.1, read on the forward strand.
CCCAGACATCATGAAAGCAATGCAAAAGTGGAGGTAAGGAGTTCTTTCTCCTTCCGACCCGGTGTGTTTGCGTAAGAGTTGAGCACATATCTAGCCCACAGTTTGGTTTACTTTCCTGGCCCATAGAAAGAACAGTCATGAATCAATAATGCGCTCTAGCACAAGAATAGCTACTAGCTCACATAGCGAATTGGACACTCGCCAGGTGCAGTATACAGATCAGTATACTCACATCTGCCCATGCAGCCCTGACAGCCTACCCCAGACATGTTCCTAGCAGAATGGCAGACGATTATTTTCACTGTCAGGGTGAATGTGTGTTTTCCCTATTCTGCGACTGCAAGGCTATACTGATTTATGAAAGCTCAAATTCTTGTGTCTATCATGCGGTTAATTAAAAAGGATTTTTATTTTTACGAGGATCAATGAGTTCTTTGTTGGCCATTTTAACAGAACTTAAACGATCTTGCCCTCATTTTCAAACTTTAACTGACCCAGAATAAAGAAAGATATCCAAGAGCTACGAAAGCACTTCCTTCACTCCTGGCAGAATCAGTGCTCAAACTTACCAAGCCAGGAAATGGAACTTAGAGACAAACATGCAGCTGATGATATAAGAACACCTGAAAAGCCCACAAATTTTTCTTGCTTGTTAAGCCTAAGGCTATGTACACACTACAGACTTGTCCCGCAATGAAGTTGTTGCGGGACAAGCAAGCGTTATAACTGTAACGCTTTCCCCCGTCCACACAGCACTCCTTGTAACGAAAAGGCGCATTCACACGCTCCTTTGAATTTTTGTTACAAGGAGCAGTGCATGGTGGGCACCTACCCCATCATGCACTGCTTCAGCCAGCCTTTGGGCTGGCAGCTGGGCTGCTTCCATCCCTTCTTCCCCCACAGGGCTGCCCAGGGGGTTCCCTGGGGCTGCCCTGCCCTGCTGGAGCCCCACTGGGGGGGGGCTATTCCTCCGGGAGCGGGGCTTCCCCAGGGCTGGGGCTACACTGCCGCCGAGAAGCTGGCGCTCTCAGTGGCTGGAGCCCCCCTGTCCTGAGGAACCCCCAGGGCAGCGAGGCTCCAGCCACCAAGAGCCCCAGCCCTGGGCAGGCGGCTCCCAAGCGGGAGCCACCTGTCCAGGCAGCTTCAGCCCCGCTGACTGCCCACGCGGCAGGCAGCTCGGCTCAAGCCGCCCATGCTTGGGTGCTACTGCTCGGGAGCCACCAGCCTGGGTCCCCGGGAGCCACCAGGCTTCATGGTGGCTTCAAGAGCAGCACAGCTCCTGTGGCAGGATCTCCACTACTTGTCAATTTCACTGTTCTGCTAGAGCTGCTCTGCTCTAGCAGTGAAATTGACAAGTGTGACAGTGCCGGTGTCCCAGCGTGGCCTCGACTGGCACTTCGGGACATTTCCGGAGCCTGTCAAAAGCGCAAGGAGCGTACACATTGGCTCTGCCGCAGAACAGCTGTTCCGTGATAAGCCTAACCACGCTCGTTTAGGTGGTTTACCCATTGCGTGGCAAGAGAGCTGTTGCCGCACAGCAAGCAAGATTGTAGTGTGTACGCTCACAGCCTTATCACGCGTAAAGCTCCTTACCGTGCGACAAGGCCGTAGTGTGTACAAGCCCTACGTCAAGTCAGGACCCAGGGTTCAAGCCCTACCACTTTGCAGTACAGCCCCGCCAGACTTGTGTTCTAGGCATCCACCAAAAGCAGCCGCAATCCTAATTTCTTTGACTGCTGGACTGTCTAGTTTGGGGGACGGTCCAGGTTTCCCACACTGCACCATGAACAAAGGGCTGGAATGGCCACATTTTGGGAAGGCGCTAGGAAGTCTGGAATATGGGTTGTTGGAGTAGGGCCTGCATACTGCAGTGTAGATTCTGGGAGCCCCAGATTGTGACCTAGGCTTCAATCATTCCAAACCGGGGATTACAAATGTAGACACTCAAGTTCTAGGTTAACTAATCCAGCGCCTGCTAACTCGAGTTCTACTAACCCTGGATTTACACTGCAGTGTAGACATACCCTCAAATGCCGCTGTAATTATACCACCAAGCCTGTCGAAGGGGAGAAGTCTAGTTCCCACTTTTACCCATTCTTTCCTGCACAGATACATTAAGGTGGGATACACAGCACTGCAGGGCCAGCTTCTCCCTGCATAAAGGAAGGGAGTGGTACAATGGACCAGCACAAAACAGTCACAATTTGGTCCTGAGTGCTTCTAAAACATTCTGATACAGTCAATGTACTGACCAAGTTTGGCATTAGCAGGATCTTTGAGGTACCACAACCAATGAAGTACTTGGTACTGCACGATTTTTGAGCGAGGCTGATTTTAAATAGTTATACAGAAATTACATTATTTTAAAATAATTTAACCAAGCCTGCAATTTCATTTACTTCTTCTTATTACCAGTTTTCATTTGGACTGGAAGGATTACCTCTAGCAAAGCCATCACTCTTCTTTTCACCATTCCAGGCAGCAGCCAGTGCTGGCAAGTCCCTGCACCTTTAGAAAAATGATCACGTTTGCCTATGGGTGGAAATCCAAGCACAGCTTTCTATTTATTCCATTTCCGTCTAGGAATGAATGCAGTTTCATTCATTCCTAATAGAAAGGCAGGGGAAAATAGTCTCCGGAGTTGATACTTATGTCCAGCAGTGTACCGTTATGTCACCATCTGTAATCTAGATAATTCATCAAGTTTTATGAGCCTGTCCCAAGCGAAATTAAATCAACAGGAGATTATTTCAATGGGCTTTGGATCAGGTCCCATATATTCAAAGTGCTGCACGTATATTAATCAATTAATCATCACATCACCCCTCTGTGCCACAGGTAATGAGAGTCCCTGACCGCAAACCACATTGTCTCCCTGTTTTTAGAAACTGAAAGCGGATTGTCTAGCCCATAGACACCTTCACCAGTTCAAGAGGACTCGTTACACTGAACTTTGTGGTCATTAGGTTTCTATCAATTTAGATACATAAGGTACTTCTTTGGCCCCATTACCACGAAATCTGAACACCTCAGTCTTTTCTGTATTTCTCCTCACAGCATCCCTGTTCCCCACTGAACAGAGGCAGAGAGAGACTAAAGCAACTTGCCCAAGGTACATAGGACATCTCTCCTGGCGCAGGAAACCTCCTGTATTCCATGTTAGCACCTTAACCCTAACCACTGACCATCTTTCCTCTTCTTTGGGAGTGAAGGGTTTATTTTACTCATTTTTAGCGTTGAGTTTTGGCTCTTATAATACCAGGTAACTTCTTGGGCCAATTGTTTGCCTAGATTTACTTGAAAAGCTAAAGAAAGATAGTCACAACTTTCTTAGCCCATCTCATTTAAACACTAAACCCAAACAACAAAAAGCCACGTGCCATGCTGTTACGTGCGATCAATAAGTGAACTGCAGACAGGGTACTGAGACTTACAGCATAAACAGGAAGTAAATTTCACTATAATTCCCCTGATAGGAACATTTCCTTTTTTAAAAGTGACTCCTGAAAAACCAGAATCAGCTAATTGGTGTACTCCTCAGTTTAAATCCTAACAACTGCTTTGATTTGCTGTTACGGTGTGATCTGACCCTATGACTGACATTTCCCTGCATTTATTTTGTTCCCATTCTGTAAAATCCCCATCTTCAAGAGTCTGACAAAGTGGGATTTTCTCCCATGAAAGCTCATGCAATAAATAAATTTGTTAGTCTTTAAAAGTGCCACCAGACTCCTTGTTTGTTTTGTTGAACTAGACTAACATGGGTACCCCTTTGGAACTTGGCATTTTTTAATGGACTCTTTCCTATTGTAGCTAAAACCCATAATCCCTAGTTGTAATAAAACAGCGATCTGTATAGACCAGGGATTAGGTTAGACCACTGAGTGGAATTCCCAGTTGGAGCTATCGAATACCAAATTTGCCTGAGAGGTACATTTCCATGCAAATAAAATAAAGGAGATACAGATAAACAGCAGGCAATTTTGGAAAGACACGTGTAATCGAATATAAAATGTAAGAAAAAAAACTATCCATTTATCACTATTTGTGGGATTTCAAGTAAACGGAATAGCTCGGTATGCTCTATTCTTTCTTCTTATTCATTCAGAGACTACTAACTACATTTGAATGAAATTAAATCACTTTAGTAAGTTAAATTAATAAACACACTGGAAATAGTTTTTTGCTTTCATCTTCTAATGTTATCATCAGTTTGGGCACCGTTAAAAACGAATAGATCCACATCAATAAACAAAGCCGACCCCTGAGCACCAGACTGCTAATGAACTGTTGAAAGACTGCATACTTGCATTTGTATTTAGCGGCAAAATCTGACAGTCTGAAAACATAGAGGGTTTGGGGGGGGGGGGTTTAACCCTCTCATCCTCCCTATGCTACGTATGTGGTACAATTTTGGGCTCATGCTGATGTTATGACACTGAACATAACACAACCTAATAAAAAATAACACATTACTCCCATTTATGCAGATCTGCCACCACCAGTCAATGCTACACATAAAATAATGAATTGTAACTTGTACACTGCACTGGCCATCATTTTAATCCTACTCTATACACCAGGAAAAATACAGAACAGCGTGTAACAGTGTATTTCACACAGAAAGTTATCCTGTCTTTATTTTTATGAATAGCACTGAGTCACAAAGTTCAGTGGCCCTCAAATGGGTTAAAAAGAGGAATTACGCTTCAACTCCCATGTTCATCTTGGCTCAGTAAGCACCGAAAGTAAATTCTGAATCCTGCCTAGGCTTGTTCAGCAGGAGCTCACACCTTACACCCCTCTATGCATCCAGGCTTTCTTGTCAGTTAGCTAATATGGAAAAGGTGAGCTGGGAAGGGAGCAGGTGTGTCCTTTGGGAAATGGAATTACCAGCCCATCCTAGCCTGCACCAAAGAAATGAATGAAATCTCCTGCTACAAGAGAAGAGCCTCTTTCGGCTCCATATACCAGCCCAGCTGCTTATTCTCCTCTGCCTTCACACCCTCCCCTCATTTCAAGGTAGTTTCTCTGTTATGCCAGGGCTGCTTCACCCAGTAGCTCTCAAACTATTAACCACTGAACCTTGCTTTTACCAAAGAAAATGAGCCCAGGCCACTGCTTCCTCATCACCCCCTTTTACCCCCCACCTGCATGTACTAGAGACAACATTTGCGTATAATTGTGTACCAGCCTTTCGGGGCACTGAGCTGTGTTTTTGCTGTGGCACAGCTTGGCAAGAGGAAGGAGCTGGTTTCTGTGCCCACAGCTTGTCTAGAGGGAGAAAAGTGACCCAACCAGAGAGCAACCTGTGCGTTTCTCCAGAACACCAGAACCGCTGCTGGGAGGGGACGGCAGTCAAGCCCCCGACTGCCCCTTGCACCTTCCTGCCAACAAAGTACAGGGACAACTGCAATACTGCATCCTCCCTCACTGGCTTCACACGGGCTGGGCATCTCCAAGGGGGGTGAGAGGAGAGCAAAGATTCTCATGGCGGCACCTGCTGGCAAAGAACAGTCGTGGCAGGTGAACATCTGCTCCGTCCTTTCAGCGGTGCTGAATGCATGGGAAGAAGGGAACACAGATTTCTAACAGGAAATCCACTAGCCAACCATCTCTTATTTAGGAGAGTATTTCATTTTAAAAAAAAGTTTCTAGCTCCCTCGGGGATGTGGAGTAAAGCTTGAAGACACAACCGTCCAAAAACTCAAAAACTAGAGGGCACATATCTGATTTAGTATTTTTTAAAATCCCATGATTTGGGGGCCTAATTTGTGATTTTAGAATACCTGGGATTAGCAATACTGGGTTAAGGTCACCTTTGGCCCCTCCTCCCCATGCCCCTGATTTCCTATGTTGTACCTAGAATCTGATCCAACATTTTCAAGCATTATTAAACTTAATTTATATCTTCTTAAATTACCTAACTACAAAAGTGAATCACTACGAACCACATTGCATTTTTCCTCTTTACCCCTCGTTTTCTTTTACCGGATCTTTTCTGCTGTGGTCAGAGGTGACAATTTTAAGTGATGCTCCCACATCTTGAACACTTGAGGATTTCAGGCTAGTGATTTCTGTCTATTATAATTATCTTAAGAAATATGTCTTTAGTATATATTTTATAAATGCGTATTTCCAGTTGCGTAATGCTGCCGCAAAGGCTCTATCAGGGTCTTACATCTTCATCTGCTGATGGACTTACATTTTTTATTATTTTTGTACTCACTAAAACAATAATTTTTACGTCATTTGTAAAGCCCTCTGAGATGTCTTGGGCTTGGTCTACACTATAAAGTTGCGCCAGCATAACAAAGAGTGTGAAAAATGCACACCCTGTAGGTAATGCAGGCAGAAGTTCCATTGTATGTGCAATTAAGAGTGTTTCTGTTGGTATAGCTAATGTGGTTGAGGGAGATACAATTAGTACAGGGCTCGACAAAACTGGCTCCCAGCTAGGTGCTAGCAGTATTATTTTTGGTCTGCAAAGGGCACTCCGCCGCTGCATTTCCACAGCAGCTAGCAGCCAGGCTATAAACCCTGGTCACCATGGTGACCTGGCACCCGGGTTTTGTCAAGCCCTGTATTATTATGTCAGCAGAACTCCTTCTGCTGGCATACACAACATCTATACTAAGGGACTATGCTGGCACACCTCTGCCAACATAAGCTCTTTAGTGTAGACGTGGCCTCGAGTGAGAGCCACGCACATGAAGCATATGCCAACAGAAGGCGTTCTGACAACATGTTAGGCCCAACTGCAGGGCCATTTCAACCGAGCTGAAGCATCCAAATTAATTCAGCATGAAGATAATGTAGAAACACTTGAAATTTTAATAGATGGAGTTCTTAGGGTATGTTAGCACTGCAATAAAAAAACTGAGGGCAAGCCCATGCCAGCTGCCTGTTGCTCACAGGGCTCAGACTGCAGCGCTGTTTAATAACAGTGTAGGTCTGGGCTCTAAGGCCTGCGAGGTGAGAGGGTCCCACAGCTTGGGCTGCTGCCTGAGCTGGAATGTCTATACTGCAATTAGAACAGCTTCACAGTCTGAGTCCCAAGAGATCGAGTTAGCTGGCAGGGGACAGCCACATGTGACTAACTGCAGTATAGACATACACTTAGTCGCTGGACCCTTGGACCTGAAAACTACATTCCTTCAGAACAATGACCAATTAAGATAAAAATTCAATTTCAGTTTGCTCAGAAACAACATGAATATTATTTCAAAGCAAAATTCTCATCTATGATCCTGTGGAAGGGTAACACTATCTCCTGCTTAAAAGCTAGAACTTATTTCTCCGATTTTACTTCATGCTTATCACGTCTCATGTAGTGAATTGTAATGAAGTGCAAAAGGAAAAGATGTCAGTGAGAAAGTTTAGCTTTTGATCACTGTAAATTCTAATTAATCACAATCCACAGCTCAAGAAACAACATTTGTGCAGATGAGGATCACAGAAGACACTTTGCAGATTCTTTTTCAGCACCAGCTTCATCTTTCTTAAATATTTTCCCTTAGATAAGTCAGAAAGTAACTTCACCACAAGTGACCCATCGGGAAATGCCTTTACAGAAGGTAATGTAGCCCATCTCCCTCTAAAACAGACAGTCCCTGAGCACACTGAAAGATCAAATTTGCAATGGACTTGAACCTGAAAACAAGGTCAATTTATGCATGTAGAAAGACTATAGGATTCACTATCAAGGAAAAAGAAACACAGCGTATCATAAATATTTAAACAAAACTCCCAACTTGTGTGCAGTACAAATGCCATTTCAAAGATGTATTTAAAACTTATCCACAGAGACAAATTTAGGGGAAAAGAATATCTTCTCAGCCCTGCATACTCCAACACAACAAAGGAACTCTAGCTTTACCATTTTTAGAGCCTAATTCTGCCTCCCTTACTCAGGATGACCGGCACCTTATTACCCAAGTAGTCCCATACAGACAGTTTGATTTGTAAGGTGCTAGTCAGTGTGAGTGTGGCATGTATGGAAGCCAGAGAGATTTTTATGCTCATTCAGGCCCTGAAATATGTATCCAACAGGAATGAAGACAAGAAACAAGAAGAAAAGGAAAAAAAAGGCTATTTTTTAAAGCTATGACAATCTGGTGCTTTGTACTAACAGCACGTAAAAATTAGGTAAGCAAAAGCATGTTTTAATTTGCAGACATGCATCATAAATTATAGGAATTGCATAACTCTTTAATAGTTCCCTTGACAATTGTTTATGGTAACATGCCTTCAGATAAGGAAAATGAAAGAAACTGTGAGCAAATCTGGACCAAAAAAGGCAACGGCTCTGTAAATACCATGAAGAAAAGTTCAGTACTGCGTGTTTCGTTTTACAATTGAAAAGCCCCTGGTGAGATATTTACAGAAGCCTGTGTACAGCAATGAAATGGACTAGATCTGATACTATTTTTATGTTTTTAAAGTTACATGAAACTTGCATAACTTACCTTGCAGTGAAATATGAAGATCATCTATTTCAGTGGAAGATTGCTCCTCTGCCAATGGAGATGATTTAGATGCCATGTTAAACTCCATAAAGACTGTATCATTCCCACATTAATTCAGCTACCAAACTGAAAAGAGAAAGAAAAAGAATAAGTTAAGAGATCAGCACCTCTCTGTTTTCATTAAAAATCACTTAAATGCTGTAGTCTGAAAGGAGACGTGCCTTTTTTTCCCCCCTGCTAAGGTATTTCCTTCACTTATGTAGAAAAGTGACTACGCCTACTTTTTGAATCATAAAATTATTGTCCTTTGGCTCTATTCATGCTATTTCTAACGGATGGCTGAAATCCAGAACTCAACTCCTGGATTCAAATGTGCCTTGTCACGAAAAGGGAAGAACTGCAATTAGAAAGATTCAAAACACTGTAGCTTTTTCTTGTAGAAAGTCAGGTTGACAAAGGCTCATGTACCTTCTGTACATTTGTTACTGCCTAACCCAGAAGGTTTTTGTTAAATCTTTATATTTTACAGACTTCTTTTCCTGCTTGGTAATTGTTACAGCAGATTAGAAACAACCGTAGCTGAGCCTGCAAAGATTATACAATTAAAGTGTAACAAAAAAGGTGATGGTTGACGTAACAGAACAATCATTCTTGCTGCTCCTATCTGTATCTTAGTTACGTCTCTTGCGCCCACCCGCCCCACCCCCAAAGTCTATTTCTCACAAAGGAGTTTTATTTCCTAGCCCTTGTTTTTTCCCCTCATCTGGATGCCTTCCCCATCTCTAATGCCCTTTCAGAGAACAATATGTAGTATCTGTTTTTAAAAACATAGTGTTGAGTATGTGACTGTAGTAACTATATTGGTTCATTTGACAGTGGGAGAAAAATTGGCCTCTCAAATATGGACTGATATTTTTACCGCACAAAGCTAAACATTAAATAAAGCCAAACAGATCTGACCTTAAACAAATTCTGTTTCACAGAAACAGTAGATTTTCAGCACCAGGTATAAGGAGTGGCATGCCCAACTCTTATTATTAATATTTAGTGGCTTGTATCTAAACTCCTGGCCACTGCACTTGAAATTTACGCTTCCTTTCAATCAAAGGTTCAAACAAAAGGCTAACATTTAAGCCTGTGAAACACTGAAAAGAAAGTTCTGCCTTTCCGTTCTAGATACTCTCAAAAGAATGTTCAAATTAAAAAGAAAGTTTGCGCCAAGTTTTTGTTTTCCTTTAAGTGCACTGCTATCACCTCATAAATTTCTACTTGGATTGCAACCTTGTTCAGACAGAGTAGCAACTGATTTCCAAAGCAGTACCTTTGACTTCAAAGTAAAGTAGTATTTAATGTAAGTAACCCGTAACCTATCTAGCCTTCAATAAAAATACTGCACCCAGTATACTGATGATTGTTATTGCTTTCATAATCCTATTAAATATTTCCTTTTATATTTTATGTTTAGATTGATCCTTTTATTGGGTAACTAACTGAGAATGATATGCAGCTAAACCAATTCCTTATAACAGAATGGGTAATTAATGGATAATTATGAAAAAACTGTGTTCTAAAAAATTTAAAGCTTTTGAATGGCCATGTGCTATTTTCAGCAGTGCACGTTTGCAGTAATTATGCTGGTTTATCTGTCCTCCTGCGGGACCCAATCCTGAGCTCACAAAGTTCCGGGCTGCACCCCTCAAGGTGAAATAAGAGCCAGAAACCCAGGCACCCAATCTACAGCCTGCTGGATATGGATGGAGAGTGGATGCCAAACCCCACTGAGCCACAGCTATAGTATGTACTGGTTTTCTCCTTTATGGATTTGTACTCCCAACATGCCTGTTCACCTTGCCCCGGGGCTGCAGGACCGAAATCCACAGCAGAGTTCTTCCCCACTTGGCTTAGATTGTGATGCCATCCAGAAACAGAAGTCCTCCTGCATTTGTTCTTATTGGTCATGTTTGTGGCCTCACAATCAGCACCATATCTATCAAAGAACTGGAAAACAATATTGGCGCAAGTGAGTCTGAACACTTTGCATTGCCGGTCAGCATCTTAGGTCTGTTAATATTTGGAGGTATTGTTTCAGCTGGATATTTCAGCACCAGTACATTTCTCTTTCTCATATGCTACCTGCAGATTTCCAAATCTGGGTCTGATGTGGATTCTAAAATCATTGGACTACTAGGCACAAATGACCCACCTCCTAAAAGCCCAGGGCTTGTCTATACAGGGAAATTTACCAGCATAACGATATCAATTAAAATTATATTGGCAGTAAATTTCCTCATCTAGACAAGTCCTAATTTCATTAAAACTCATACACAGATTATATTATGAAATAATTGGTAATATTGTTAATCTCTGCTTGTTTATTCGTAGGCAAACATTTCTATGGTGCTCATCGCCGCACAACTGGCATGTGGTGGCTGATAAATTAGTTCGGCTGCACACTTTATGTGGAGGTTGTAATAAGAATTACAGTGATTTCTGCTGTCTAGTCTCAGATTGCTTGTTCTTTTTTACCACTTCTCAGCAGTGCCACTAATTATTTATGACCCACCCAGGAACTCTGAAAGTATTTCCCGCTGCAGAGGCCTCTACATATAAACTAAAGCCTGATCCTAGCAACAGATTATTATTAATCATGAGTCCAGTTGGAGCAGATGTCACAGATAAAAATGGCTGATTTCTGTCTTTAGTGTTTTTTCATTGTCGAGTTCTATTTACTTCCTAATAATTCCTAATTAACATCAATAATTTTATTTTGCAGACATTTGCATAAATTAGAATAGACTCAATAATATCTGTCCTTATAATGAGTTTTGAGCTTTTCTAGTTGCTAGTAAACTTGTGTAAGACTATTTTTCCAATATTCTGTCATAATCTTCACTATGGGAAATTTCAGGGGCATTGTCATGTCATGCTACATGACAGAATTCCCACAGATAACACAACTGTTAAGGTTTGATAGGTATTTATATTTTCATTCCAGTTCTGATGAGTTGATACCTATTTTGTTTTAAAGTACTTTACACAATCCTGAAATCTGACCTGCGGGTTTCTGCCTCAACCTTTTATTTACTATTTTTAAACAGGAATACTTACATGAAAAATTATCAGGGGGTTAGGTGTCTTTACATGCACTTCTCTGTGACCTTTGCAAAAAAATACCTTTGCAGGGTGAGCTCCTATCCCAGACTGAACGTAAAAGTAGCTCATTTCCAGATAAAAACACTGGGAATGTATTCACGGGGTTCTAGTTGGATGCTGTCTGGATCACCACTAGTATAGCATTCGGCTGGAACACTTCTGCATCCTAAATACACAACTCCCTTTCCACAAACAACACTGAGCCAATTCCTCATTTGGTGCAAATCAGCTAGTTCACTAAGGTCAACAGAGTTACACTGATTTACACCAGCTGACAACGTAACTCATTATCTCCTTGACCGTTTTCCTTTTCCATAAGAAACAAACCACGTCGCTACATTCATCATTCAATAAGCAAGAATTCATCTTGTTCCAGGGAAGCTAAAGGTATGATTTAAATGCATTAAACTTAAAGCAGGGTAGTGCCGAATAACACAGTAGCCATGTTTTCCCAAGAGAAGTAACTGCTTCTGTTTAAGACTCCAGCCCACCCCAAAGTTGGTAGGGAGGCAGGCCATGACTGTGTTCCTGCTCTGCAGACGTCTGTATCAAGCTCCCCATTAATGTGTGCGCCACATGATAGTTGAGGAGCATTGGAAACTCTGGGGCAACTTTTGCATCTTCCCTAACATAAAGGAGTGCTTGCCTGTAGGCTGGGTGGGGGAAGAGGTGAAGCATAGACATTCTGAAGAAGCTCTGCTCAGACACAGTGACGAATCAGCTGGGCTCTCATTAGGGTGACCAGATGGCAAGTGTGAAAAATCAGGACACTTTTTTTTTTCCAAAGGGTGATTGGGGGAGGGAGATGGGAATATTGCCTATACAAGGCAAAGCCCCTAGTATCGAGATGGTCCCAATAATATCAGGACTACTGGTCAACCTAACTCTAATTATAGATCTAACCCTGTGCCCCATACTCACATGAACAATTATTATTTATGAGAATAGTCCCACTGAAGATTACTTTCATGGGTAAGGATTACTAACAGGAGTACGGGTTATAGGACTGAACCATCTCGGATTACTTTATTTATGGCAACAGACCACAGTACATTCTTTCTTAGCCCACAGCTTCCCACCAATCTATTTATAATCTTGGCCAGAGTCCAAGCAAAACATATGGGTATACAAAGGCTAGGTCACTTTTTAAGGCTGACAAATGTTACTGCTTTGTTTTTGGATTATATTCCAATAATAAAGCACATTTCATGTATCAAATTAACAATGTTTACTTAAAAAAAGTCTTTCCTGATAGTCCTTTTTGTTAAACATATTATCATCAATTTCAGCATGATAAATACATACTTTAAATTGCACTAATGTTGCACTTTTAAAGCATGTAGCTCTTTTCCTTAAACATACTGAACTTTCACATAACGTATGTCCATTTTCTTTAAGGTTACTCACAGTATCTTATTTACATGACTATAATCCTTCAGGATATCACTAGCTGCTGAGATTTTCAGTCTTGTTTTTTAGAGAAATTGTGAAATTTAATTATTTGAGATCAATACATTAGACCACATTTTCCCCTAAAAGGCACAAACACAGCTCCTAAATAAATCAACCTGAATCTGTGCATGCATCCAAGGGCTGAATTTGGCCCCCAGAGAAATTTGTGTTCTATTTAGCTGTGTTCTATTTTTAAAGCTCGAGTTTACCTCAGATTTATTTGCTCATGACTGAAAGGAGTTTGATAACCTGAACTTTCAACTAACTCAGCCCTCATTTACTTATCTCTTCTCATTATTAAAGAACACAAGATGGCCAGAAAAAGAAACAGAGTCCTGTGGCACTTTTAAAGCAACTGACGAAGTGGGATTTTTTCCCACGAAAGCTCATGCGATAAATAAATCTGTTAGTCTTTAAAAGTGCCACAGGACTCTGTTTGTTTTTCTGCAATAGGCTAACACAGCTCCCCCTTTGGAAGATGGCCAGAGTGACTGTAACAGTCAAGGCAATAATTCAAAACAGAGACTGATGCTGAGTGGAGGCTCAAGAGGTGAGGGTCTGAGCCGTGAAGGTGACAGAGTGCAGGAAGTCTATGGCAGAGTTTCTCAACTACCAGTCCCTGGACCGGCCCCGAGCTCTCCCTGACACAGTACAGGAAGCCAGTCTCTGGTACCAAAAAGGTTGAGAAACACTGGGCTAGGAAAATGGGGCAAAATGTTGGCCCCGGTGAAATCGGTTTGAGTTTTGGGTGGGATTTCACCTCTGGAAATGAACATTCACAGCTGCAGGTTCTATGCTGCACTTAGGAGATGTTGACGCCTCTGGATATGTTAAAAAAGTGATACTATTACCTAGCCCGCCTCACGGCTGCCCTCCCAAACTGCACATACAAAGCTAAAACAGAGAGATTTTCCTTCGTGCATCATAGTAGGTCCAAAGGCTCCCTTGTATAGGCACTCTGCCAGTGGCCCTTCCCACTGCCTGTCCCAGGGCAGGCTGTCCCATTACATAAAACGTTTGTAAAGGGCTGAGGGGAATGGTTACAGCATTTTAAAAAAATCAGAAACATAGATTGAGGTAAAATTAGTGCTGGTCAGCTGAGAAAAGTGGGACACTCCAGGCAGTTCAATTTCATCCTACCCATTATATCACCCTCCCAGGGATAATAATAGACTGTGTCCTTAATGTTCAGCCACATGAGCATCTCTTCATCCCTCTCCCCAGTGCTCTAAACCTGCCTCGTTTGTCAACATTCAGAAGGGAAGAGGACCCTAGGACCATTAACTCACTTGGCAGCTTGACAAATCAGGATAAACAGGAAAATCCAGCCTATTTTTATAGAGCTTATTTCAGTAAATTGCTCTTTTATTTAGAAACATTTCTATTCTGCCTTTGGAATTACCATTTAAATTCCTCGTTTATTATCTGAATAGAGACCTGGGGCCTGACTCTCCTTTACACCAATGCCATTTGATACTACTGACGATGCCAAGGGCACTTAAAGCAGAAGAAAATGATCATTACTCCCACTGTACACTACCAGAGTGCTGTAAAAAGGCATAAATGCGTATGAGAAGCCGGTACACAATCAAAGTTACCTTGAAAATTATACAGATTTTTCTCTCTCACAGCATTCCTGATTTTTTATTATGAAGGAAGCAGTCAAATTATTAACATTCAGATTATTCTGCTGGTGGGAACCAACACTAATGAGAGCACTGGGTTTCCCTCTGACATCGCAGGTCTGTTCTGGGAAAGAAATATCCTTCTGAACGTCAGAAACCTGTTAGTACAATCAAGAGAGACAAGCAGCGCAAGGTGCTGCTGGACAAACTGGTGTGGATTCAAAAAAACAAATCCTGTGGTTGTCTCTGGGACCGTGAGCTTGTTGTGGCAGAGAATAAGATTCTTGTAAATGGCAGCACACAGTTTTCTGAGAAGAACAGAGCAGACAAAATGATCCAGGTTGACAGGGAAGGAAAAGGATGCACAATGTCATCTCGCTCACAAACCAAAACAGAGCAGAGAGGTCTCATGTTAGGTCTATCTGTCTTGTCAATATTCTTTTAAAGATCAAGTATTGTTTAGACTGATATACACAAAAACAGAAAAGAGGCACCACATTGCCAGTGGCTGTCAGGGGGGAAAAATAAATACCGACACAGAACAAAACTCTTTTCAATATTGTTGGCTATTCAACATTAACCAGAGAACAGGAGAATACAGGAAAGCAAAACTCAAACTAAACTTTAGTGACAGTTAAAGCTGGACAGACAGGCCTGGATTCATCATTTTATACATGGACTGTGTCCAGCTCAGGCTACAGTGCAGTAAAGTTCCACCCACCATCATATATCAACACCAAGCTGGAAGCATTACTGCTCGAGGAAAAATCACTTAGTCTTTACTCCAAGGCATTTTTTTTGTGGTGAGAATTCCACCAGGAGTAACACTTAAGGCCTTATCTTCAAAGCTTCTGTCCTGTACACATAGTTTGCACACAGAGCACAGTTTTCACACACATAATCTGGATACCAAATGTCTGAGAATTCTGCACATAAATGAAAGACTTTAAACAATGACGACTTTAGTGCTAGTTATGAGGGCACATTCTATGATGTGATCAAATCTGCATTTCCACAATTCATCTAGGTAGATTTTCCCCAGCAAATCCTTCAGCGTTGTGAAACAAAGCACTTTTGTTTATATAACTGATTAAGGCCAAAGCAAAACAATGTGTCTGTCTGTGTTTTCAATGAACTTGTTGCTTCCCATACCCTCACCTCCCCTTTTTTAACTTTAATTCACAGAACTGTCTCAAGACAACAGAATAACTTTTTGGTAAAATGGAAACCAAGCCAGGCACTTTTGAGAACAAAATTAAGAAGACCAAGAAGTGAGTCATCAGCCCAGCTGCCTACAGAAAACTTGAGACAGAACTTCATGCTGTACTAGAGCTGTTACAACAAGTTCTTCCTATACACGGAAAACTAACTTAAAAGAATAACAAGGTTACAAAGACAAGCCCTTAAAATATAGGAAATGCTATGAATAATATTGCCTGTGCAATTTCTCCCCCCTTCTGTATGTGCATTCTGATACAGTCTTTAATTATATAACATGCAATAAGCCTTAACTCTGACATTTCCTAACTTTTCAGTGTTCGACTTTGAAACTCTAATGTTCTTATGTTCTTTTAATGTAGTTTTTGCATGCAATTTCCTAAGTTTTTTAAAAACTGAACTGAAACCACCCACAAAATTCTACTACGTGCAATCATACTGACCATCACATGGATCAGCAGAAAGTTTGGACCCTTTAGATCAGTGGTTGGCAAACTTTGCTGGCCCCCATGCCAGCCCTACCTACCCAAACCTCAGTACGTGCCAGGAACGGGGCTAGAGCCACAACGGCTCCTTTTCCCTGCTGGCCCGCCCACCAGCTGGGGAGCGTGGCTAACAAGGGACAGGAACAGTGGCATGCACACGGCTCTTATGGCTCCAGACCCTGCTGGGGGCAGGGCCAGCAGGAGGGAGCAACTCCAGCACCGTAGGGCCGGGAGCCCTGCATGCCACTGTGATTAGGTGCACGTGCCAGGGGTTGCTGATTACTGCTTTAGATTCCCAGCACAGATTTCTGCCACTTGAGTTACAGGAATAACTGATAGCGGTATTGGATTGTCATCTTCCACACAGACTAGCCATGCAAGATGGATGAGACACACTGATTGACAGTGGGTTTCACAGCTTTTTGCTACCAGCAGAGAACTGCTGAGACTCAGGAATTCTGGATTCATTTCCACGTCCTGTAGGGGAGTGTACTTTCATGGGCAGACCCATCTGCTCCTGTTCACAGTCATTATTCAACCCTCTCCTTTGCTCAGGCAGTCCCAGCTTCAATCCTCATTCCATTTTCAGGCTCCCTGCCCAGCCAACACCAGGCTACCCAACCCAGAGCCAGTGTCCCTCCCCTGGCCTTCTATCCTGCCTCCCTCCAGGGTCTCCCCCATTCCCAGCTCTCAGTCTTCACTTCCTGCTCCTTATGCCAATCTACTCCCTCCTTCCCTGTCCAGTTGTTGACCCCCATTGCATTTCAATCAGGCTGCTTCCTCCTCCTTTTCCACACTGCCTGTTCAACAAGGGTAGCATTGAGAATACAGGAGAGACAGGCTCCCTCCTCTGGTTTCCTGTACCTGCCTGCAGCAGCTGGGAGTAAAAACAGCAGGGAAAATATCCTTCTCAACTGGCTGCAGCCCTGGGCTCAAGTATGCCCACTGCACACAGATCCTTTGGAAAATTTAGCTGCAAACTCTAAGAACACTCTATGAAGCAAGCGCAAACTGAGATTTTTCAAAGATGTACAACTTGGCCAAATTTGGATGTTTTTTCAGGGGAAGTAAAAGGCACGTGTCTGATGCCGGCTAAATTTCAAGTTCTTTCTCCAAAGCATGGAGGGGCAAGAATGTCTCCATGAAAGTTACCAGAATTTAAAAAAAAAAAAAAAAAAAACATGGACAAGTCAAGATATTTTCCCCTAATCTCATTCTGCAAGAAGAATGAACGTTTTGCTGAAACGGTCCAGAAAAACATGACCCTAGCATGGAAAATTTCTGCCCCACAATTTCAGTGTGGCAAAATTGTAAGTAACTGAAAACAGGGTAAGCTTAAGTCCAGGTAATGCTACCAGCTGTCTCTATAATTAGTATCACGGAAGGGCCTGGGGACGTTTACACTAAACACTTAAGTCAACCTATGTTAGGCTGACTTACAACCAGAGTTTTTTTTCTTTAAAAAAAAGGTGCCGGTACACTGGCAGGAGTGGTGCGCAGCAGGAGGGGGGGTGTCAGGACCCTCCACCACCGGCGGCCCCCAGTGGCCTTTCCAGGCCCCGCCTTTCCACCCCACTGCTCCCCAGGTCCCTTTCCCGCTCCTCTCGACCCCCACTGCCCGCCTGCCCACCCGCTGGCTCCCCACTCCTCTTGGCCCTCCAGCCCCTTCCCCGCTCCTCTCGACCCCCACTGCCCGCCCACCCACCCGCTGGTGCCACATTCCTCTTGGCCCCCCCGCCCCTTCCCCGCTCCTCTCAACCCCCACTACCTACCTGCCTGCCTGCCCGCTGGCTCCCCACTCCTCTTGGCCCCCCCGCCCCTTCCCCGCTCCTCTCGACCCCCACTGCCCGCCTGCCCACCCGCTGGCTCCCCACTCCTCTTGGCCCCCCCGCCCCTTTCCTGCTCCTCTCGACCCCCACTACCTACCTGCCTGCCCACTGGCTCCCCACTCCTCTTGGCCCTCCCGCCCCTTCCCCGCTCCTCTCGACCCCCACTGCCCGCCCGCCCACCCACCCGCTGGTGCCCCATTCCTCTTGGCTCCCCTCCCAGCCCCTTCCCCACACCCTCACCAGTTCTCCGCTCCTCTCGGTCCCCCTGGACCCCCTGCCAATTCCCCACTCTTCTCAGCCCCACCCCCCCACCCCTTCCCCGCTCCTCCCGCCCTCCCCCCATCAGCTTCTACTCCTCTCGGGCCCCTCCCCCTGTCGTTTCCCCGCCCCCCTTCCCCGCCCCTCTCCGCCCCCCAGCCCTTCCCCCCCCCCCCCGCCAGGCCCCCGCTCTTCTCCCCCCCCCCCCGGACAGTTCCCCAACCCTCCCAGCCCTCTCCCCCCTTACCTGGCCGGATCTGCAGGGGCATCCAGAGTCCTCCCTGGCCAGCTGCTCCACCCTGAGCCATGCATCTCAGCATGCTCAGGGCGGGAGATTTGAAAAAGCTGAAGCCTGGCCAAAGCTCCCAGGGTCAGCAGGAGAAAGGAGACCCTTTCCCTGTCCTGCTGATCCTACCTCCCAGTCGGGCAACAATGCCAGCCAGGGGAAAATAGGTGCCAGCATACAGTATCAGTGTTTACCAGCAGAAAAAAAAACCTTGCTTACAACCAACGCAATAATTACTGCAGTGGTTCATGTCCACATCACCCTCCTTCTATTGGTGGTGTGCGTTGTCACCTAGAGTGCTTCCACCAGCTTTGATGGGTACATTGGGTGCTGACAGCCTAGGCAATCCCCCACTGGGAGCCAGGCTGGCCCCAGACTCACCGCCGCTGGGAGACCAGTTGCCCCCTAGGCTCTCAGCTTTCCATTCCCCACTGCTGGGAGCCCAGCTGCTCCCCTGGGCTCACGGCTCCCCACTGCTGTGAGCCTGGCTACCTCCTTTGGCTCCAAGCAGGGCAGGTGCATCCCAGATGGAGTGGGGAGTTGGGGGGGGAGCCAAACGTTAGCTGTAGCCCCCTACCCACCCCAAGGCGGCAGCCCAGCTTTCTTATCAATTTTATGACAACCATCCGTCAACATATGTAACCCCCAGTGTCTATATGGGCACTGCGTCACTCTAACTAAATCAACATAAGCCCTATCCCTCTCGTGGGGCTGGAGTCATGTTGATGTAGTTGGGCACTTCCATCGGCAGGAGCAAAGCTGCAGCTTTGTCCACTGATACAATTACGTCGATATAAGGCAGCTTACGTTGACCTAACTTTGTAGTGCAGACCCTCCCTATGGGAGTAAAATCTATATAAATATGACACTTACGGTTCCTGTTTTCCATACGGAACACTGACTCATGGAGCGATTAAGTGACTTGTTCAACATCACACAGCAAGTCTGTGGCTGAGCCTGAAACTGAACCCACATCTTCTAAGGGGATGTCTACATGGTCGGTGGCACCGCCGGCAAGGCAGAATTGATTTTGCAGATTCGACTGAGCAGCAGTAAAGACTCAATCAAACCTGTAAGTCGACACTGGTATTCCACCCTGGCAAAAAAAAAGTAGCGCTGCGTGAACAGCAGGGCATTTCCCATTGGCGTAGCACAGTGGGGACAACCCAGTAGGCAGATGTTAGGTGCGTAACTTGCGTATCTCCCATTGATCATTGCTATAATCCACTGTAAATGGAGACCAGGCCTCAATTTCATATCACAACACCATCCTTCCTCTCTGCAAGTTCCTTTATTCCTCATGACAGATTGAGATTTCTTCTAATATTGCCAAATCAGGACAAATGTCTCCAGATATTATGTGCCTCGATTACCAAAACAGACTTCTAAGTGGCAATGTTATAAAGCATGAATTTATTCATCAACAAGCTGAGTCAAGTGGTGCAAAAAGCCTGTTGTAGAAACAGAGCTAATGTTCCATCCTTTACTGATACTTGAATCAAGGATTCCAAGACTCAGAAGGCTGAGTGAACCATGACTGATACTGGTACTGTAGCTGACTAGTGTGTGGGAATTTTCAAATTTATAACATACATTTCCAATGCCATAGTTTTGGGGGAGCTGGGCAGAACAAAGCTCTGGTAGCAATCTATCATGACATTGACTGCCATATGACCACTCTCTCACAAAGCCTTAGTAACAGGCAGGATATGCCTCCAAACGTCTTTGAAATCATCCATTGTTATCCCACTGACTGGACCTGTGGACTAGCTTTATTGAGACCGATTTGCAGAGGAACATAGGGATGAGAGTGTTGAAGTCAGTAATCTGCTGATGCCGATACATTTGAAATGTGAATTTTGACAACTACAAGAAATGGTAGCATAAGACTACAGACGAGCTCTGTGAAGACATTCTAAGTCAACACAGACCACCGGTAGAAGATGTAATTGCTCCTCGAGAAACAGCACTCTCTATGGACCAGCACTCGCCGCAAACATCTGTGCTACAGAAACATCTGGTTTCTCCAACTCAGAAGTGCTATTCAGTGTGTGCACTGGAAAGAAAATTCACATTTCCTACAGCTCTAAAACAGAGCCAGCTGTGCTGCTTCATCCCACTGTTAGCCACAGATGCTGACCACAGAGGCTATTTGTCCCCACTATCTTTCCCCACAGGAAACAGCATTTCCCCTGAAACTGGTGTATTTCACCACTAATTTCCCACTCATATTTGTGCAGCAAATGGTACAAGTGGCCCAGCAAACATTCCTTTCTAAAAAACCCAAACTGACACCCCAAAACCAACCAGTCTGCTGACTTCTTCGGCACTGTTAGCTGTGTCTGAAGGGGTAGACTGAAGTGAGAAACGATGTCTGGAAATAACGAGAATTGATCTTTTCTAGTTTTTGTGCTTGGCTTTGTAGAGTGGCTTTCTTCTGGTTCTTTATTTAATAGTTCGTTCATTTTTATTTAATCCATTCATTTAAAGATTAGACTTCAACCCATTTTTCATTTTGCCTCTTGGTGCATAACCACTGATCCCGGGACACAAAGAAACTTAAGAATCAAATCTTGGCTCAGACAGTATTTTCCTTCTACTTTTTAAGTGTAGTAGGTACAGGCCCAGTACAAGGCCCTTAGCAGTTACAGGCCCAGTATAAGGCCTCTGACCTGAACCAAAGTAATGTCAAGATATTGCTAAACAGAGATACATCATGAAAAGTTGGCAAGAAAAGGATAAATGTTGCATAAACATAACTAAGCATATTATATGAATAAGGTACCGAGACACCCAGGCACATTCCATAGATAAGGAAGAACAGGCTGACCCATCCCTGGAACAAGAACATGATGGATAGTTAGAACCAATATGTACAAGGTAATAGGCGGCACCTAACTACGTTAAGGGGTTGAGCCTTAATAAGTCAGAAACATTATGAAAGTTGTTTGTCTAGGTGTATAAAATGTATTTCTGGGGTGTGTCCGGGGTCCGGCCTAGGGGGGCAGTGGAAAGTCCCGCCACTGACTGAGCCGAGTCCATTGTCCTAGGGTCAGTATCCGCAGTGTGCCTTTGGATGAGTCTTAGAGCACTCCAGGGGAACTGCTGCTGTATCCACCGTGACAATAAACCTGGTCGACATGCCTTCGTACCTTACTGGACTCTGTGGTTATTGGGGGTTCTCTTCGGGCCTGCTGTGTCAGCTATCTGCAGGAGCTGGGGCAGCCCTTAGAGGGAACACACACATGCAGCCGAGTGATACCAACATTGGAGAGAGCAGAGCACCACACCAGGAGCCTCTGACAACATTAAGTTCTATTTATTTCTGTCCAATTCTCTATCTTTCCCCCAAATGAGGTAGGAGAATGCACTGGTATTTGTCTGGAATTAGAACTGAATATGGTCCTTTTAATATGCAGCCTTATCTCAATAATAGTTCCTGAAGTATTAGCAAAGTTTTTGTGGTTGAAGAGAGCGAAGGGGGAAAATGGTGATGTATCACTAGTAGATAATTTAGAACAGAGGTTTTTCTGAAGTGGAAACAACCACTGACATTATGCTGTCCTCCTGCAAGTGTTACTTTGGTAGACAATGTCTCACTTATGAGGGCAGTAGTGTGTAGCTGTGTGGTCTAGTGGGCGGTACTGGCCTGGGAGTCCGGAGATGTACATGCTATTTCTGGCTCTATCCGTAATCTGCTATGTGACTTTGAAAAAGCCACTTTGCCTTTGTTTACCTTCTCCATCCTTTGGCTCTCCAATTTAGAATGCATGATCTTCATCACAGGGATTGTCTCTTACTATGGATCTAATCCAAAGCCTGTTAAAGTCAGTGGAAAGACACTGAAATCAATGAGTGATAGGTTTGCACAGCGCCTTGCCCAGCAGTGTCCTGTTTTCAGTTTAACCCTTTGAGGCACCACCATTTAATACATGATATATGATTAGCAAGATAGTCATAGCTAGATGGTGGTCTACCCGCTGGATTGCTGAAACCATGCTGTGTATCTGCGGATCCCAGAACAGATTATTTTAGAAATAGGTTCCGATGGTTTATACATAGTCATAATGCTGGTTGGCTATTTTATTGCTGTATTTGAATGGGTTGTATTTGTTATTTTTGTTAATAGTCCTACACACACACGGAAGGGGCTGTCAGCAGTATGTGCTGTTCTCATGGCTAGTTACAATGACAATAATTTCAGCTATGATCTAGCATTCTTCTGGACTCACCCTCCAGGGCAGATTAGAATCCAAAGAATAAATAACGTTCTCTTTCAAAAACCAAGTCTCATCACTGAAGGCATACCACACATCCTTGCTGCGCTGTGCACCTGGCAGGTAGAAGTAATTTATTCTCACCCCTACATCATGCTATTGTGAGCCACAAAGCTGGGAGGCACATGGCACCTCTTCTCACAAAGCATACTTCACATTTAACTCTGTACTGGGCTGTCGGCCGCAACGTTACGCCCAGACCAACAAGAGGAGACACATCTGAAAGTACATTCTTCTTTTTTGTCTTTCTGTTTTGTTATTGGTCACCATCCTGTCCCTGTCCTGACAGCCAGTCCATGTTAGGAGCAAGGTCTTTTCTCACATTAAGCTTCTTTTATCTGTCCCTCCCGCACCTCCATAACAACTGCAAGGGCTTTTCCTGCTCCCCTTTAAATAGCATTCCCTTAAACAGACTTTGCAGCATGGCGGAAGAGCTGTTGGGAACTCATTTTGCTCTTACCCGACTCCACTCCACAAACCACTTGAAATTGCCCCAACTCAGTACAGATAGACTGTGGAGGTATAGCAAGCCTCAAGCCTGGAGCAATGTAATATGCTGCCCTGGAGCAGACCAGGGACCAAAGCGTGACAAAGAGATTCAAAACTCAGCCCTTGATTCCCTTTTACTGTAGGAGTAAGTTGTGATCTGTAGGTGCCTTTTTTCCAGCAGTTTACTTGTCCGTTCGTATGGGCTCAGCAGAGCTTCCCAACACCCAGAGAGGAAGGAAGGGGGAGAGAAGACAGAATTCCACCAACTCAACTCCTGCCCTGTGGCAGCCCCACATAGGCTGCTCTCCTTTCATGCCGTGAGGACCAGAATGCAGATGACCCACACATGAGATTCAAAAGTCGTCCTCTTTACCCACCAAGATGGCTGCATATCCTGGGACACAATTTAGCCCTAACATAATAAAAGTCGCCCCAATTTCCAAGGCAACATCAACAATCACAGTTTGTACTAATGGGCCTTCACGTGGCTCCATAGACCAATTCAGGAAGAACAACATTTATCACATGGACCACAGAGCGTGATTCTGTTTCCATAGCTGGCATGTGGTTTCAGTAGCACACAACACGATTCTTCTCAAAGTCCTGGACACCCACCCTGAGAGTGTGGTGCTATGTGATGTGATCAGTTGTCAAAGACTGAGTCAGAGATATTCATCTTGTGTGGATGCTATTTCATAGCATCGCTGACGTATTTCATACGCACTCCATTCTTATGGTTACCAGAGCTCAATTCAAAATATAGAATTTGTTTTGATAGACAGGTCACAGATATATGAATGACATGACCAGCCTGTGTCAGTTGGGTTCAAATCAAACCAATTTTAATTCCAACTGAACCAGCTTTTTCTGAAGCTTCCGTGTTGGATATCCGGTCCTGCCATTTTATGACCAACAGTCATTGTAGATTTTGTTTGCAAATGGAAACTGTCACGCTTTTAAATGTCCTTGATTACAGGTCCATGTTTGACATCTGTAAAGCCAACATGAGGACAACAGTATTATATACACTTTGATTTTGTCCACAAGACAGATTCAATGTTGCTTCAAGATTCAGTGATAAAGATGACGCTATGTCAGTTGTTTTCGAACCATAGGTCGGGACCCAGTACTGGATCGCAGACCCTCAGGTAAGTGGGTTGTGGCGCCCCCTACTGCTGCCGCCGAAAAACTGGAATGCATTGCTTAAAGATGTAATTGTTCGGTTGCGGGCATAAATAATTTATTTTCAACTGGATCCAGAGGAAAAAAGTTTGAAAACCACTGCCCTATGTGGTGCTGGCTTTCTTAATTCACTAATCCACTTCATGACCCTTATCACTTCATCGTTCAACACGTTCAACAAGAAAAGTAAACTATCTGACGGTTTGAAATGTGATACCTTCCAAGCTTACTGATGGATCTTGGCAAAGCTGTTAAGGAGCTGGCTGGTACACAGCCTCTGTTTCCATTTGATTTATGGTAAAGCCAAAGTTACAAGCTGCCGCAGCAAAATGATTTGTAAGGTCTTATGGTGCTCTTTCAGAGTGCCCCACTAAGGTACAATCATCAATGTAAACCAGTTCTATGACTGACACCTGAATCACCTTGATATTCACACTCAGACGAAAGAGATTAAAAACCTTGCCAATACAAAAACATTGGTGAAGATGCCATTTGAAAAGCCATAGAGGCCTTCCTCTATCACCACAGCAAAAAACAGATCAAAAAGGCTAGACACCAAGGACATATCCTTACTCCACCCCACCCAGGATTGGAAATGGGTCTGTAAGATCACCATCGAAGCATTCAACTCTTCCAGCATGCCTTCGTGGACTTGCCACATTATGTTAATAAATTTGTCTGGACATCCAAATTTAGGACGCAATTGCCAGAGATCAGGGCAGCTGACCATGTCAAAAGCTATGGCTGGATTGAGAAACATGAAGTACAAAGTTCAATGCTGCTTGTCACATTTTTCTTGTAAAATCCTGTCAACAGTGCTCCTCCGAGTACGAAAGCTGCACTATGTCTCAGATAAAACTTTGTCAATAATTTGGTACAGGAGTCAGTTCAAGAGGATCCACGGAAGAATCCTACTGGCACATAATGATTAGGTGACACAGGGAGAGGCTTCTGAGTCAAAGGACAATCTTCAGAGACATCTTTTCACCTTATGGGCAACTTCCTGCAATCCATCCTCAGACAACTCCCAAGACAATGAGTCCTTCACCGCCACAGAGTCCCTCACAGAGTCTGACCACTACTGCAGTCCTTACATTCTTCTCCGCAAAGGGACTACTCCTTGCTAAGAGCCCCTGGGGCACAAACCACCCCAAAAGGGGAGGGAAGAAGACTCATAGAAGGCAGGGCTACGGCCTGATGTCCCATCAACAATGGCCAGCAGAACTGGCACACCTTGAAGGGAGCACATGATGTCCCTTGGCAACAGATAACCCAGCAGGGCTGCGTTTCTCCTGCATGCCAGGAATTGTGCTTTCCTAACATATAGTTCTCTGGTGCTCTGACCAGAACAACGTAGTTCTACAGTAATTTCAGTGCCAGATGAAATTTAACTTCCACAGTCTGGTCCTTAATGTATACCAGCCTTCAGTTCCTTTACCCAGGGCACATACACCAAGACTGCAACACAGCCAAGGGAACATTAAATGAGAGACGTATGAAACTTCAATTTCATTTGCATGACACAGTTTTGCATTTTGAGAACTTAAGCAGTTATTGGCCCCCACGATCTTTATCTTTACCCACACAAATAATCCTCTTGACAAATGGGACTGATTATCAGAGAAAGCAAGTATGCAAGACTGGGCCCTGCAATTGTCACCTAAATTTCTGATGTTTGCAAAAGTTCATAGTTTAGAAAACACTCTCTCCCCACATCAAAAAAGCCCCCTAAGTGGAAGCACCATTTGCTACTATGAAGCAAGCTGGGGAGTCACCTCCCACCCCCAAACCTTGGCTTGCCCCCTCCAGCCAGATTTTTCATAGGTCTGTATTAGCTTTCAGCCATTCTTTAAACAGAACAGTTACAATCTTATACCTGTTATCCAGAATTATTGTGAATGTGTTCACATATTGAAATTAATACCTAGACAGGCACTCCAAACACACAAGCAGGCATTTCTGCAGCTATTCTTTAGATAAAAAACAAAAGAAAAAAAATCCAGTGTCCACTGTACTTCAGAGAGAAAAATAAATTGATTTAGCCTGCTCCCAAGCCACAGCCACTATCTATCTTTTTAAACAAAAACAATCATTGAGAATCCAAATCTAAAACTGAATGCTAAGAAAACACCACCACAAACAGATATGATAGCACAACCCATGGAATAAGGCCATATCTCCCCATTTCAGGAATAAATCCTGAGAAAATGCTTTGTTCTTCACACCTGGTCTTTCAAACCCTGTTTCTTGACTGTTTCTTTATTTAGACTGAGGGCTAGGGTGGAAACAGGACTTAGAACATGTCTACACATGTACAGCGATTCCTGAATAATTCTATGTACAGATACCCTTATTCCAGAATAAAGGTCCCTTGTTCCTGTTTAGGTTAACATACTTTGAAAGTGAGCTAACTGCTAAATTAAACTCTGTTTATGGAATTCATCATTGGTAAGGGGGGGGGGAGTATCATTCTTACAATGAATTCAAAGCAAAGACTGAACAAGGACACATTTTTCTTTGAAAGAAGGGCTTCTCAACTTAAGAGAGAACTTGACCTAATACTGTTAAGAAGAAATCATATAGAGCCTGTGGTTAAAAACTGGCATGTGAAATATTAGTGTTTTTTTCTTTTGTTGCTGTCACTTAAAACACAAAACCGAAACCAACTGCCAGGGAGAGAGAGCATTTTAATCCCATTAGATCATTATCCAGTAATGCTTGCTGCTTCTTGAATTGGTTCATTGTGTTTATGTTAAAAACTTTGCTTCACAAATAAAAAATATCTAGCTCCCTAAGGACCTGATCTAGTCCCCACTGAAGCCAACTGAAAGACTCCCACTGATTTCAAAGGCCTTTGGATGATACACTGTTTGTGGGGAGAATCCTTCTTTTGTTTATTTGTCCTTACATTGCTGTGTTCGGTCCTTAACCAGGTATGAAGGTCATAGCACTTTTTATTAACAATTTGTTCATAAAGGTGACTTGTAAATGGGGGAGGGGATTAATCCATAAATGTAAGTAAAATATTCCCAAGTGACCTAAATAATTATAGTAAGAGGATCATCCACAACGCTCCTAATGCAGGACCTGATCTTGCAAAATCCTGCAGAGCCCCAATGTAGATTTTAGGGCCCAATTCTACAAAGAAATTAGCGTCTCATCCAAGAACACCACCTCAGCTTCTGTTGATTTCACTGGAAAATGGGGTCACTCAGCACCCAGCAAGAGGTGCTCAGCATCTTGCAGCACTGAGCTCTTACTCAGCAAAGTATTTATTACCATAAACCCTCTACAGTGGGGCTGCTCACAGTAGTAAACACTGTGCTAGATAGACCCAATTGTGCAAATGGTTACTTTAATAAATTATCTTTTCTCCGACCTAATTAGACCTTAACCTTATACCTCACTAGCTTTCACTCCATGTGACTGATACCCCAGCATGCATTTACCAGGTGTTGTCAAACTGCTGCTTGGCTTCTGGGTTCAGGTAAATTATTTTCTTCGGTATAGTGCACTGTTTTTGCTAGGGCTTTAAAATTTAACTTTACCACCTATATGTTAGATTACAAATCTAACAATACTGATGTATAAATAACAAAAACAGATTTTCCTGACCCATTATGTCTGCTCCAGTCCTTTGCAAGGTTCATAGCAAGCCCTTATATTGGAGCTTGAGAAAACCTGGACACCAGGTCACCATGGCAACCGGGGTTTGTAACCTGGCTCCTAGTTCTGCTACAGAAATGTACCAGAGGAGTGCCCTCTGGAGATCAAATATAAAACTGCTGGTGCCTAGCTGGGAGCCAATTTTACTGAGCCCTGCCTTATATCAACAGTACAGAGCATGCTGGCATATCAAACATGCAAGCAAGAACCAGCTACAGTAGAGATGTGGAACCTTTTACATTGAAAAACAGTTAGACTCAATTCTGATGCCAAGTGTCCGTGCAAACCAATCCTCTCACATGTCCCTTTACAAGGAATATCATGCATACTAGTCTCAAGGTTCTCTCTATTCCACACACATTTGCTCTCCCCACTTTTACTGTTAAAAATTATTTACTTCAAAAATAAAGGTGCATGAAGCTGAAGTTATAGAGAGTCACTTACACTAGATGAATGAGTCACTTACACGAGAAGCATTTTAAGGCTTCTGCACGAACAACAACTGTATGCTCACGACTACAATCTTTGTCTCACCCTGTATCCCCTACTAAGGGCTGGTCATGTTGAGATGTATGATGCAAGAGTCTTTCTCTGGAAAGGCTGGGTTCAACCTGGAGCCCTCCTTGCCTAATAGCACAGGCTGGCTGGCCAAGATGCCAAAGAACCAGAGAGAGAGGGGCTTCTGCAGGGCTGAAGAAGTGATCAATGGGAGCATCAAAAACAAGGGCCCCTGCTGGCACTGACCGTGACAAAAGGGGGCACTATTTGATGTGCCATTACACCTATACATAGACCCCCTTTTTCCAACAAACTTAGCTTTAATTTCTGGGGGTTTTGTTTGTTTGTTTACCCTTGCATTCCCTTTTATGAGTAACCAAATATCTATTTTCATGGCTGAATTTATTTACAATGGACAAATAGTTTTGTCTCTGCCTCTAGTTTTATTACATTATGCAAACTTAAATCATCCCAGAGTCTCTTGCTGCACAATCATTTATGGCAACTTGGTTTTACACTTCCAGCAGAGTACAGTGGATGTTTAACAGAACATGCTCGAGAAACTTCAACCCCTAAAATAGTCTTCAAAATGAACAAGAACCACATAATCTATTTAGTTTTTTAAAAAAAGAAAAAACTCAGGAGCCTCAAATAAATGATACATTATGAGATGACTTCATAAAAGGACTTTAAAAACCATAAGAGTCAGTTTTGCTGTGTTTAAACAACTATAGGCAATTTTTAAACGTATTTATGCACTGAATTTAGGCTCTAAGAGTGAGATCCACCAAAGGACATAGGAGTTACAACATTGAGTGCAACAGCATCTAACTTTTAGGTACTTAAAAAGACACAGGAACAAAATACCAATACACAAAGCTTGATCTTAGGTGCCTAGTCTCCTATACAATGAGGGAGGGAGGGAGGGAGGAAGAAATGGGCACCTAAGAATACAATCCACAAAAGCCAACACACTAGGTGGTTCCCTGCCCAAGCTAGTCAATGGGATATGCTAACAGCAGGGATCTCTACTCCTCCCACTGAGAAAGGGACCTTCTTGAAGGAATGAGTTGGGCGCCTGCTTTGCGCCACACAAAATAGGTGGTGGCAGTGCCCACCTTATACATTTAGTCCAGGGCTTAGAGCACTCAGCGAGGATGTGGGAAATTCAAATTCCTCCTCTCTCTTAGAGGGGGAACAGGATTTGAACACCACTCTCCCAACTTCCAGGAGAGTGCACTAAGCAATAGCTAAACTGATCTGGTCACCCTCTGTCTCTCCTGCCCAAGCTGACCTACTGTAAATAAAGAATTAAGGAGTTACCTTAAAGAAGCACAAAGGGCCTAGTGTCTTTTGCCTCTCGGACAAATGCCTTAAACACTGGACTGAATCACTCACAGTCACTCTGTCCGCCTGCTTCCCCTGTCCTGAGGCTGTGCTGTTGGATCAGGTCAAGAAGGTGCTCTGTCCAGCAGGGAGTCAGTACTCACAGGATGCCCCTTTCACTCCCCAAGGCCTGTTGCTGCAGTGGTTGGGTGGGCTTGGCTGCCAGGACTCAGTTCACTCTGCCACTGTGCAGAAGAAATAGACAGGACCGCACTGAAGTCTGGTGGGAACTCTGCAAAGGGGAAGCTGAGTCCAGGAAAAGCCAAAAGTCAGGTGGAAATCAGTAAAACCCAGTATTGGCTAAAACCGGGGAGTTTTTCCAGAGACAATGGGTAAACACCAAAAATGAAGGGCCTTATCTAGAGACAATTACAGAAGTAGCTGAATCTGATGAGTTTGCAAACCAAATGCAAGGATCGCTGTGTCTCCCCTATTTCCTCTTTCTGGTTTTAACCAAAATCAGCAGAGTTTTGCCTGTTGATGTCTAGAACATTCCCTGTATTTTTCGAATTCATCAGCTAGGATGTTTAAGGTTTTCACATTACAGACAGAAGAATACCACTGAGTTGAGTATAAAGCCTTGCAAACTTGACCACTAATCTTAATACAGTACCTGGCTAAGATCTTATACTCAACAGCTGTGTCTCTTTGGCTTTCTAAGGAGCCCTGGTACTGGGGGGAAGAGGAGGCCACAGAGAACCGGCAGCATAGGAGAATGGGGAACAATGGTATAGGGGGAGGGACATATAAGGGACACAGAGCCCCTGCTATGTGGCAAAGGGAGAAATGGGGGCATCTCCCATGGTGGGGAACAGAGCGAAGGGAGAGTACACCTAGTGTGCAGGCAGGAAGAATGGAGGACAGTGGTATAAGGAAAGAGGAGACACAGAGCCTCGCCCAGCATAAGGGAAAGGGGGATATGAGGGGGAACACACCACCCCTAGCATGTAGTGGAATGGGAATAGGAAGCACAGAGTCCCTGACATGGGGGGAGGAGAAATATGGGGTACACAAAGCCCTAGAATGTGGGGGGAAATAGAGGATCCTAGTATCCTGCAGGGTGGAATGAGAGGGCACCACGCTCCTGGCATGAGTGGTGATGGGGGAGATGCAGGGAGTCCTTGAAGTAGAGGAGGAAGGAAAGATGGCACACGGGGAGCTTGTGGGATGGCATGCAAGGAGCCATGGGGTGTGCAAGGAGAAAGGCCTTCAGAAGCCACAAAGCGTGCACCCCTCTGTGCCATGTCACATTTTGTCTATCGCACACAACTTTATAACACCACCCTGGTACTAAAGTTAATAATACAGCCAATTCCAGTAGTCCCTACTCAGCCAGGACTCCCACAGGCTTCAGTGGAATTTTACCTGAATAAGGAAGCAAGTAACCGACTAAATAATAATCTTAAAAGATAACAGACATTACATAAACAAGGGAGTGTCAAGAGTTAGGCAGAAATACTATCCCTTGGCATTGCTGGCAGAATACAAGCGGCCACCAGCACCATAGAGTCCACAAAACAGACCTTTGGGCTAACTCTCAAGCAACTAACGTTTCAAAGCCGGAAAACCCCAGTTTCAAAGCCTCTGACAAAGTGGGATTTTCAAGCGCAGGCAACAAATCAATGTTGGTCTTTGTAAGTGCCGCAGGTCTCCGGGGGGGGGGGGGGGGGGGGGGG
>ML685781.1:8956218-8967528 GCA_007922175.1 Pelusios castaneus
GGGGTCCCCCCCCCCAAGTGTCTCCACTTCCTGAACTCGTATTAGTGGAGGGTCTGTGCCCGGCTGGCTGGGCTCCACTTCTCCCAGTTCCTGCCTCGATTTACCTTGCAAATGTGGCGCACCTGCAGCACCACCCAAAGGGGCAGCGGAAGGCCCTGGAGGTGCCGGGTACAAACACCCCCGGCGGCGGGAAAGGAAAGCAAAGCAAAGCAGAGCAGGTTGGTCCTCCAGCGACCAGCTGCAGGAGCCAGGAGGTGCCGCCGACACCCAGGGAACAAAGGCAGCGTCAGCCAACAAAGGCAGCCGCCAGGTGGGGGCTGAGCCGGGGCCGGCAGGGGGAGGCGCTAGGAGGGATCGGGGCTTTCCAGACGCACAAAGGGCTGCCCTGCTCGGCTCCTTCCCGCCCCACGCGAGCCCGCCGGGCCGGGCCGGGAGGGGAGCCGCATCCCCGCCGCGCTCGACAACTTTCCGGCGCGCTGCACAGCACCAGCCCGGCCTGAGATACTCACCGCCCGGGGGGCGCCCGCCTGCGCAGCGGGGAGGAGAGAGAGACCCGCGGCTGCCTCGCTCCGCTCTTCGGCCGCAAACCACGCCCCAGGCCGGTGCGATCCCGGCCGGACTCTCCCTCCCGCCCGCCCAGCGCAAGGAAGTGGGATTGTCCCGCCCGCACCCCCGAGCGAGGAGGAGCCCGGCCCCAAACAAACACACGTGGCTGGGCCCGGAGCCCTGCTCCTGCGGGCACCTGTCGGCCCAGGCCGGCCGCGGTGGAGAGCCGGCTCCTAGCCGCGCCTGGGGACATGCGGCTCCTGCACAGTCTAGGGCGGCTGGTCGCTGGAGCAGGCAAACGTTTGTTCTTCCTTCGCCTCTCAAAATGGGACTGGGGGGCTGGGCACCTCCCTCCAGCAGCCGTGGAAGTGCTACATATTTTTAAATATCCCAGGATCTGTCCAAAACTACCATTTGCCCCATCTATCTCTGCAAAACAGCCCTCCTAATTCAGCTGGATTTCAGGCACCAGCATTTTGGCCCTCAAGTTAAGATAGTGCATAGTGAAGAGGAGTTGTCAATTTCATTTAATTTCTTTTGGGCAAAACGTGGCATTACAATTGATAATGTTGCTAAACAATTTTACCTCCATTTAGGTGTAAGCGATCTGTTGTGGAATAAAACAAACAAGGAGTCCTGTGGCACTTTTAAAGACTAAAAAAAGTATTTAATGCGTGAGCTTTCATGGGAGAAAATCCCACTGTATCAGACGCTTGAAGATGGAGAACTTACAGAATGGGAGAAAAATAAATGCAGGGAAGTGTAAGTCATAGGGTCAGATCAGACTGCTCTCCATCTTCAAGCATCTGGCAAAGTGGGATTTTCTCTTACTGAAGCTCATGCATTAAATACATTTTAGTCTTTAAAAGAGCCACAGGGCTCCTTGTTTGTTTTGCTGAACAAGACTAACACAGCTACTGCTCTGGAACTCTTGTAGAATATCACTAGACAACTTGGACCAAAAATTTCTGTTACAGATATGCTACATAAAATCATGTCTTGATTAGAGTCGTTTTATTGATAATGAGAGATTTGGGGTCCCACTGATACCAGGGTGTCTGTCTAAGAAATACACAAAATAGTAATCGATCGGTTTAGATAACACATATTACTAAGTAGCAAAAGGATATCAATAAACACAGAATGGGATTTGGTTTTAGCAGTCAGTGGTGCTGCTGATCACTTCGCTATATGGATTTTAAAAACTTCCCAAAAGCCAGTTCCTGTCAATGAGGCTACAGTCGGTTTCTCCTTCATCTGTTCTGGTTAGGTGAATATTTGGCATGAAGATGCAATTCTAGTTCATTTAGAGTAACTGGGAAAACAAATCAAGCCATGGCCTGAGTTAAATAAATGGAAGTAGGATAAGGCTCCATATTGGAAACCAATTCTCAAGGCCAAAGCTAGAAGCCTTTATTGCTTACTCAGGATAACCATCCATAAATTTCAATAGAATTTGTCTGAGTAAGAACTGCCAGGTTTGGCCCCTTGATTTTCTTTTTACACCGCAGTGAATTCCACATCTTTTTGCCTGCTACTCTAGCTGTAAGTAAAGAATGTTACAGCTTGTTGGTGTGGCAGGTACAGCCAGTTATAACTTGACTGCCCTGCCTTGGGAAACAAGGAATTCATTCTGCCTTTGTGATATTATGTCTGTCCAGGTATTTATTTTGTGAAGTCACTTTTCTTATGGCCAACTATTTATATAACGGCACTGTTGTTGCCACTTCACAGACAGGGATGAAGACCAGTTCTCTACCCCCAAAGACCTTTACAGTCTAAATTGATCAGCCAGTTCATCCAGATTTTTTTTTTAATAGAAAGATCAATGCAGGATTTGCCCAAACCATTCCTTTGTTAAAAGCTGGGTGAAATCTTGTTCTGAGTTGTTAAAACCTCATTGAGATTGATAGGTATGAACTCACCCTTCAGTTAAAACAGGGGTCTGCAACCTGCAGCTCCAGCGCATCATGCGGCTCTTTGACTGCCCCCTTCTGGCTCTGGGTCCTCCCCTGCCACCAGGGGACCCTACGGTGGGGCCTGCTCCTGGTTCTAGGCTTCCCCACCACCACCAGGAGACCTTGCAGCAGGTGCCCTGGCCCAGCTCTCCCCACCAGAAGGCTACGCTCATTGTGGCTTTCAAAACATTTGGTTATTAAAGGATTTTTTTAAATGGCTCTTATCTTTCGGGTTGCCGACCCCTGATTGAATGTAAGTGTAAGCATAAACCTCCACCTAAAACAAATGGCGTCTACGAATCTGCTCTAGAGATTTTGGGTGAGTGTTGTTTTGGGTTGAGTGCATGAGGAAAAAGAAACCACATGCAAACTGAAAACAGAGAGGCAACCAAGCAGGAGCCTGCATTTAAAGGAGTCTCAATACTTTTGGGGATCTGGGCCAGTCTGATCCTGGGAAAAGCCAGAGAGAGCGCTTTTGGATCTGGTATTAGTTAAGGAGGCTTGTGGGTTGTAATCTATGAAACTGCTGCTCCTCTTTTGGTCTTGGTTCCTTCTGCATGTAAATACGTTTCATGTGAATACACAAGATTGCATCAAAGAAAATAATTTCTGCTTCCAACTGGAACATCTATGGGCCTGAACACTGACTAGCCACTTGGGCTGAAACGGGGAAGTAACCTTGAGCAATTGGGGAGGGGGATTCTATTTTACACACACAAACGTATGAATTCTTCAACAACTAGCTGCTTTTAGCCATATTATTGTAAGAATCAAAATGACATCTCCACGTGTATCCAAATGATCATTTAGCTGATTAGTAATATTTTTCTAGAAACATCTAGGTCACTGTCTGCAATAAACACAGCATTGTCCCAAACGTGTTATATCAAGCTTGATCTTACTTGTGTGGAGAGTGCCAAACTGCAGTACAGCCATGCTAAGGAACAACGTCGATGCCAGGATTAAACCTTGCTCCCCTATCTTGGTTTAGAGTGGCCCAAATCATATTATAGCCAACAGGACCAAAATGTATTATAGGAGCTTGTCTTTGCTTGTAAGTGTTGTATCCATGATTCATCAGTAGCAGCAGTGGGAGCTGTAGTATACGCAGAGTTCGAGCATTTTTACCAGTTAGTTGTTTCTAACCCTTAGAGTCACCACCAGCTCCATGTCTACAATAGAATTCCCTCTGTTCATACCAAGTTGGTGATCCACTGACTCTACAGGCCCCGATTACCCACATAAAAGAAAATTATTTCAGGCACTTTCTTGCTCACTTTGGGTCTGATTCAACTCACTCTGAAGTAATTGGGACTTTTTCCCTTGACTTCAATGGGAGTTGGATCAGGTCCTTCATTATTATAAATTATGCAGCACCATAAGTAAAGCACAAAGACAGGTCTTTGCCCGAAGTGTTTTCAATCTAAATTAGTTAATGCACCTAATTAACTTGTACACTAGTTGGGAGATACACAATAAATGTTAGGTATTAATGAGCATGCACAATCCAAATAATTAAAGGTCAGGCGCAATAGTGAGAGAGAACCATCACTAATCAGCTTTGCATCCACAGCTGAATTCTACGTATTTAATACGTCACAGGCCTTCTCAGAACAGGCATCTATCTTTCTTTCCTTATGCAGCCCTTGAGCTATGATTTGAATTTACTAGACAGGAGAGTTTAAAATCCCTGTAGTCATGGAAAGTGCCATTCTCACAGGTGTGTAGCTGCCGCCAAATAGGCTAACAAGCTATTCTTGCAGGGCAATCTTCTGCAGCCTACGGAAAGGCAAACTATAGCTCTAAGTGGCCAATCCTGCTCTCAGTACACAACCCAAGTGTGTCCAAGAAATATACGGGGTGTTTCACAGAGGACAGGGGAAAGAACCTCACAAATGGACTCCAGATGGCAAACCAGTAACTGCAATTCTACAACTGCTCCTATAGCGCCGGGCCATCCCACAGGTCCCACACAGCTGAACAGCGTGAGGTCCATTAGACGCACACCATGCCATGCCTGTGGAATTTGAGAGGGTGAGATTAGACCCAGGATAGCATGAATTGCCCCAGTCTACTACAACTGTAAAGCTGTGTAAGTCTGCAGTGCTGTCCTTTTATCTCTGTTGTCCTCTGACAGTTCTCACTGTGTAGGAGGAAGTGTGTGGGAGAAAGACAGATGAGAAATTATCCACCTTTGGGCTTCCCTGCCCAGTCTGTGTGTGCTGGAGCAACAAGGAATGAGGAGAATTGGAGATGATGCAGGTTTCTAACCATCAGAGGAGTAAAGTTCTGGAATAGCCTTCCAAAGGGAGTTGTGAGGGCAAAAAACGTAACTGCCTTCAAAACTGAGCATGGTAAATTTATAGAGGGGATGGTATGATGGGACAGCCTAGTGTGGTAGTTGACTGATCTTTGATTACGGGTGGTGGATATGCCAGTGGCCTAAGAAGGGAGAGTAGATGGGGTGGGTTCTGAGTTATTACAGTGAATTATAGCTTGGGTGACTGGCTGGTGAGACTTGTCCACATGCTCAGGGTTTAACTGATCGCCATATCTGGGGTCAGGAAGGAATTTTCTCCCAGGGCATATTGGCTAGGGCTCTGGGGTTTTTCACCTTCCTCTGTAGCACTGGGAATGGCTCACTTGCTGGTGGATTCTCTATATCTTAAAAGCTTTAAATCATGGTTTGAGTACTTTAATAACTTAGTCATTGATTAGAGGTTTATTGCAGGAGTGGGTGGGTGAGGTCTTGTGGCCTGCATAGTGCAGGAGGTCAGACTAGATCAGTGATTTTCAAACTTTTTTTCTTCGGACCCAGTAGAAAAAAATCATTTATGCCCATGACACAACAATTACATCTTAGAGCAATGAATTCCAGCCTTTTGGCAGCAGAAGCAGTACTGGGTCTCAACCCTAAGTTTGAAAACCACTGGGATAGATGATCACACTGGTCCCTTCTGACCTTAGAGTCTATGGCTATGTCTACATTAGAAAAGTTAAGTCGACTTTGTTAAGTCGACTTAATAAGGTCAACTTTACGTCAACTTAAAGTCGACCTTATTAAGTTGACTTAACAAAGTCGACTTAACTTCTCTAGTGTAGACATAGCCTAAATCAACCTTATTAAGTCGACTTAATGCTTTAAATCAACTTAATAAGGTTGATTTAGGCACTAATCCCCATCCACACCGGCTTTAAGTCGATTTAAGGAGTCCATAAGTCGACCAAACTTGCCAGTGTAGATATACCGTATGAGTCTATGATGACTGAAAAAACTGGTGAGCTTTTCCAAACAGCTAGGCCCTCCTCTGAAATGCTGTCTTCTGACCCCTAGAATGTGAGCAGCAATTATTCCACCCCCTCTCTTCCTCCAAAGTTCCAAAGGGGTAGCCATGTTACTCTAGGTCGGCAAAACAAACAAGGAGTCCTGTGGCACTTTTAGGATGCGTCTACACTGGCAAGTTAGGTCGACTTAAGGACGCTTAAGTTGACCTAAACAACGCCACGTCCACACTGGGCTTTTATTAAGTCGACTTAAGCATTTCCTTAAGTCGAGTTAAGGAAAGCTTAAGTCGCCTTAATAACACCTCCTTTTAGGTCAACTTAAGCCTTAAGTCGACTCCTTAAATCAACTTTAGGCCAGTGTAGATGGAGATTAACACTAAGTCGACTTTATTAAGTCGACTTAAAGCCAATATAACGGCTATCTCTGCTGTTAAGTTGACTTCACAAAGTCGACTTAAAGTGTAGCCAATTTGTTAAGTCGACTTAACAAGGTTGACTTAACTTTGTAAATGTAGACACTGCCTTAAAGACTAACCAATGTATTTAACACATGAGCTTTCCTCGGAGAAATCCCACTTTATCAAAAATCCCAGGAGAGCTCATGCGTTAAATACATTTGTTGGTTTTTAAAAGTGCCACACGACTCCCTGTTTGTCTTGAATAATGAAGGCAGTGATGCTCCACCCTTCCCCTATCCCTTCAGTATTTCAACTGACACACCCCGGACAATCCTCTTCTCCACAGCAAGTCATCCCGATCATTTATTTGCTGAATATTTATTTTAAACAAATTAGAACAAGGAGTCTGATACTCTACAGAAGTGCTGCTGCCCCCTTCCTCTCAAAGAAAGGCCATATTAAAACAGCAGATGATGGGGTAATTTCTTAAATCTCAGGAGCCTCAACTGGAAAATAAATTGCAACATTCATTAATATGGGATGAAAGGATTTTCATTAATCCCACTGCAGACAACAGCTCCCTTCAAAATTATTTGTATTTAGCTGTGAAATATAATCCTTTAACGAGAGTCTTCACATCAAAAGCCAGTGAAAATAGTGGTCATGATCCTGCAGGTTGCTCTACATCTGTTCTGATGCACATCCTCATTCCCCACTGATTTCAGTATAAGTTCCTATGCTCATCCCTACTGACTTCATAAGTGAACGTATAAGAGTCTGTCTGTGTTGATCATTTTTCAGGATTGGGACCTAAATCACTATGATAATAAATAGTCTCAATGATTCCCAATATATCCAGAGGTAACCGTTCCGGTTGTTCTGAGCTCTGGTTTGGGGGAAAGCATGGTTCTGAAATTATGGAATGTTGTAACCTTAAAGGAAAATGGAGATGGTAGGGCATCTAACTGTCCCTGATCATACACGACAAATTGCTGTTATTAGATGTCATAAAAAGAATATTAGGTCAATGTAAATAAAATCCATTCCCTTTTTCATCATTTGAGGTCAGTTCCCCAATTTAGTGGCATCTCCTTTATCCAGAAGATTTCTTTTTTTCTATACATCTTGCGCAATAACCCACAATATAACAGGGTAATAGACAGCAGGTTTGGAAATTTTTTTCCAGAAACATTCTTTTAGGTCTCAATCCAGAGTTCACTGAGATCAATGGGAGGGAATCTTTCCATTGACTTCAGTGGGTTTTGCCTCAGCCCTTCACGCAGCAATAATGGACAGACTGTTTACCAAAGTGAGGGATCCCAAATGAAGAGGAAAGAGAATTTTAATCGATATAGGTGTGTACAGAATATTACTCCTGGGGGAATTCTGCACACAATGGTTTAAAATTATGCATATTTTATTTATCAAAATAACACAATATAATCACGTCAGTTTCAATTAGTTTGGTCATTTAGTTCAAAATACCTGTCAGCAAGTATGTCTGTAACAATGCAGACAACAAAAATATGGGAAATGTTTTTTGACAAATAGATTCTTTCCTAGGGATATTAATACATCATCCAACCCAGCACACCTCTGCCCTCTGACCCCAGGTGGCCACTCGCATTAAGTCTCCACCCCAGTGCATCCCTCCCCCACTAACCCTTCTGAACCTATCTGTGATCCCCCGGCAGCTCTGCTCTGGTCTGTCTGTCCCACCCATATCCCAAGCCTGTCCCTTCAGGCAGGTGTTCCTATCCGCTGCTATGGCCAGTGAGCTCGCTACCCTCTGTTCTGGTGCCACAACAGCCCCTGGTGGCTGAAAGGCATAACTGCAGTCACCTCTCTGACTATATTTTCTATGGAGAAAAAAAATCTGGGGGGGACAGGAATTCTGCACAAGCGCAAGGGTGCAGAATTCTCCCAGGAGTAACATAACTGGCAGATTTTTTTCTTCTTATTAGAGAGATTGAAGGTAATCATCTCAATAATAATCCCTTGTCCACCACCTTTAGTGTAACCATTTGTATGATTTTTAATAGTGCCTTCAGAATGTAAGACACAATCCAGCAAAATATTTAGCACATATGTAGTTTTAAAAATCTGAGTATTTCAAAGGTCTGATCACACAGGTCCATAACTAGTAGCTTGAAACTTTAAAGTTTTATCTTTATTTTCACATGCACCCCTCCACCCCCGCAGTGTCTGATTTGTAGTT
Source organism: Pelusios castaneus (assembly GCA_007922175.1). Classification (NCBI taxonomy): domain Eukaryota; kingdom Metazoa; phylum Chordata; order Testudines; family Pelomedusidae; genus Pelusios; species Pelusios castaneus. The sequence goes on from ML685781.1 coordinate 8,964,624, forward strand.
AATCTCATTAATGTTAACATATTGTAGTTCAGGGCTAGAGAAAAAGGCCTAGATCCATAAAGGTATTTAGTGCCTAACTTCCCTCCAACATAGCACTGTCTACACAGAGGGTTAGGTCAATATTACTACATCTCGGGGTGTGACTTATCACACCCCAAGCAATGTAGTTATACAGATATTGGTCAGTAGTGTACGCCAGACCTGAGTCACTTTCGAAAATGGGACTTGGGGCAGGTCTACACAACAGAATGACTTCAGTATAACCATTCCTGAGTGATGTAGTTATGTCAACAAGAGGGGGCAAAGAGTCTTCATTAAATGCAACAGAGGCACAGCCACATTGAATGCAGCGTTTTAAGTGTAGACCTGCCCAAGTCATTTAAGTGTAGACCTGCCCCTCCCCCATTACAGGTCTACTCTCATTTTCATCAGCAACTCCACTGAAATTAATGGAGACACACAAATGTAAACCTGGTGTTTAAGAACAGAATCAGGCCCTTCATCTGTATATTGTCTGTCAAGTGCCTAGCATAGCATGGGTTCTATACAACAGTAAATAGCAGAGACAAAGAAATCAAATTGGTATTGCCTGTTTCCTCAACTTTTTAAAGCTACACAAATGACAAATAGAAACTTTACCAGAAACTATTAAGGTATCTGCATACAATGCCTTTTTTTACTCTACAGACTCAAGTTCACCTTGTTAGATGTGAGTTGAAGTATATTTATTTTTCTTCTACAAAGTAAGATTAGTACCAGCAACTTGTCATAAGCTTCAGTTTTGGAACTTCACCCACAAAGGTATTCAAACTTAGGCAAAAGGGACAGACACAGTAGTGCAGCATTTGGGCATGTTGTTCCTTACTTACAAAAAAAAACTTGGCACCAACAATGGTAAACTCAGATGTAGATTGACCCATGAATAAAAATTTGCATGAATAAACATTCATTGTTTACAGTACAGTAATTATTTCCCCACTTAAATTTAGTTTGTCCGGAATTTTCAAAGCACACTAATTGGGATTTGGACAATGGACTCCATTAGTCTTCTTTGAAAATCCTACCCCAAGCTCCATATTATACTTCTCTTTTACTGGGATTGTTAACTTCTTGGGGCAGGAACTGTCTCTTCGTTCTATGCTTGCAGAGTTCCTGGCACAATGGGGTCCTGGTTTATGACTGGAGTCCCTAAGAGATAGTACAATATAAATAAATACTGCTACTGCTTCTTACTGCAGATTCTCAGAGAAGACTCAGTGAAAACATAGCAAAATAAGTATATATTTCAATTAGTAATGGAGGATTATGAGGATTTACATAAGTTTGCAAAGATGCTATTTACAATGTGCTCCTGGGCAGTAAAGTATAACATTTAATTACAATTCTATTAATCCTAGGGGGGCTCGCCTCTCTGAATTCTCATTCCATCTTTACTTACACAAAATTGCCACTGACTTTAATGTAATCATTTCAGGATTAATCTTCCCTATTGTACAATAAGCACAGTAATTTTCACAACTGAAGTGAAGTTGGGAATGTGATGTGATTGGTGCGGGGAAATGATGTAATATCTTATTGTCAAACTCACCATATTAAATTATAGACTATCCGTAACAGGAAAAGACAAGACGGTGGTGGCCATTCAAAAAAGCTCTACCTCTTTTCTTCATTTTTCAGGCCTTCCATTCAAAATTTCTTGCAAGCAAGAAAAGTAAGATTGGCACTCAGCGGACAGCCTGCTGGGACCTCTTGTTCTGGTATTTCGACTCTTGTTTGTATTGGTATCATGATATATTTAGAAAATAGTCATCGGTTCTGTTTTGCATAGGAACAGCTCTGATATTTTAAGAAACGTGATGCTCTGCATCAGACAGTCTCATATTTACTCATGAAAATTCTCATCACATTACATCACATACTATTTGATCAGCTATTTTAAGGCCAGATTCTGCCTTCCTTAATCTCACTGAGGCAGAGTCTCTACTGGCAATTTATGCCAACTGAGGAGCTGCCCCATTGAGAATTATCTCACTCTGTGAACAATTCCATTGGTTTCAGTGGCATTTCCTGCAAATTAAGGAACAGCTGAACATGAGTGAGGATAATAGAATCGGGCCCTAGAACATAGTGCTGTGCTTTAGGGAATATTCTGCTGTATACCAGTTGGTATATGGTGCTTATCACCATGATATTTATACCTTTCCGTAGCACATTAAATGATGTGACTAACATGTGTCATGCGTTTGTTTTCTCATCCTCTCCCCAGCAGGAGGAGTGTTCACAATGGAGTGTTTTGCTTTGGAATTTTTTTTAACTAGTATGATATACGCATTGCTATGTTTATATTAGAGGGGGCAAGGAAGTGTGAGGCTTACACTTACAGCCAACGGCAGTGATGTTTAGTTCCTGGGAGAGTTCATTCCAGTCTTTGTCCTGCACGGCTGAGCTTTGTCCTGACAGCAAACAGTTTTTATTACTGCCATGACTGAAATTAAATACAAATGTATCAAAGTATTACCACAGACTAGTTCACTACAAATAAAGTTCACCGCATAGATTGGTATTGGGCCTCTATATTTACTCAAGAACAGCCCAGGAATGAAATCAGAATGGTGTGGCAGGTCAACAGGCCCACTGACAGGAATTCTGGGCCCCAGGGCAGAACATGCCTGCTCCACTTCTTCCATCCACAGCCCCAAACATAGTCCACCCCAAGCCACAGGCCCATTCCAACCCAGTCCCCAGACCCACCTTCCTTTGCTTGGCCTGTTCCCTGCCAGGTCCCTTCCATCCCCAATCGGTTGGTCCTCCTCTCTTCCACATTCTCCTTTCCCCAAGCAGCAAGCAACAGCTGGGGGGGGCTGATTGAAGAGGGATGCAGCAAGCAAGGGAAGAGAGGAGGGAC
>ML685781.1:8967538-9062723 GCA_007922175.1 Pelusios castaneus
ATGGCCCAGACCCCCTTAAAATCACCAGGCCTCTGGGCAATTGACCCCACCACCCTGGAAGTCCCCATCTCGGCATCCCTGGGTCCCCAGCTTCTGTGGAGGGTGTAGCGGCCTGAAGACTGGGCTGCCGCAGGGCAGCGATAGGACTTTCTGGCTCCCAGGCTGGAGCTCCACACCACATGTCCTCTCTGCTCAGCATCCCAACACAATTGAGCTGTGCTGCTCCCCTTTATACTGCTGCAGCAATGAGAGAATGCCCAGAAGAGGGGAGGGGACCATGGTTTCTGCTGCCAGGAGTATTTGCTTAACCTCTTCATCTCCAGTGCGGGGCAAGTACTCCCTGTCACACACCCCTGTTGACAGGCCTACAGGTCAGAGTTGAGGTGAGCAACGAAGTTTCAGGAAGTCTACACACATTACAACCAGCTCTTAGCCGTGCTATTAGTGCTTCATTTTCATGAGCATTAAGAAGATTTCTTAGAACTGTGATGTAAGGCAAAAGCTGAATCCAGATCTGCAGAAAAACAAGGCACTTCACCACCGAGAGTAGGTACGTATCTCTGTTTATTCCTTCTCCTGGAATGGACAGAAAAGGATTCTTTATTTAGCAGAGGCAGTTTATTTGGCTTTATAGAGACCCTTTTTTATTCTTTTAGTCTCTCTGAAGGATGAAGCAGTGTTTGGATATCATAGGAACTCTTAGGCACCAGGCAGATGCACAAAAGCATTACAAATTCTTGTGAAACTGAGGGTTGGAAGTGGAAAAACACTTGGAACAAATGAAATGTTTTAAGTATTTTCCAGAGCGTACTGGTGGGAAGAGGTTCTCACGCTCTTAGTACTTCAGGGTCTGTTTAATAACTGGATCATAGCTTTGTTTTTCTCAAGCTCTGCAAATGCTGTAAGCAATATTGACATCTAGTGGGAAAAGGTATTATTCAAGCCCTTCAAGGCATAACTTAAAAGTTTCCAAATCACATCAGGGCGTTTCCTGGCAGTGAATGAGTACCTGGGAGGAGTTATTCCTGGCAGGAAATACCCTGTGACAATATTGTAACTGTTGCTATACAGGGAATATAGTAAAGAACACTCTGAAAACATTGTCTCTTTGTGAATTTGTTTGCACAACATGGATCAGCACAAGTTTCTTTGCACTGTAATCTAGGAGCTTCTAAAGTATTTACACCTAGTGTATTGAACAGTCTGATCACTGTAACAGTCCCATTGGTTGTTATTCCATTTTAGAACGGAAGTCCAGCTTCATGGATGCAAGATTAAAATTTAAATATTAAATCTACAAAAGCCAAGAAGCTTGTTATTTGTCTTCACTCTGTGCCTTGACAACTATGTTATGATGGTTCTTTCATTACATGTTATAATGTATCACATATAGGAAACATCCTCAGTAACTCTGCCTGAAAAAGTTGTAATTTTTAGTCTTGAAATTTAATAGTTTTGCAATGATTTGTTTCAAATGGAAACATTTACCAATCATTTGCCAGCAGTAATGTAGATAAAGGATGGATAGCATCCAATACTTTACTTTTCTTAATTTCTGTTTTGTCTAATCAAAAACTCCTTTAAATGGAATTGATTCTGATATCATTTAAAAGATTTTACACAATCTGAACTATTGGAATCCACTCGATTTTTAACAAAGCAATAATGTGCCCCCATTGATCACTTTTCTTTTTACATAACTGACGACTGAGAGTTGCATTATACGGATTCTTTGGATAAGAAAATTAGTTTATGAATGTATCAGTTTGGATGTACTGACTCATTCTTGATTCTAATTCAATATCGAATGATTGTTCAGGATTAACAACTATGCAAGGTATAGATAGGGTATAGATACACACACATGACTCATGTTTTCTAGGCTGGGAGGGATTAGGTAACACGGACTTTCCCAAAGGAGTCCTGTATTTCACAATGTTCCGTTCAGCTGATGAAGCAACAATATGGACTCTAAAGTGATTCCTATCCAATGCTCCTCACCTGAGAAGGCAGTGACTGTATTGCTCGCGTGAAGATGATCAGCATATAGAGGAAAAGGGGAGAAGTGTAGAGGATCCAGAGAAATGCATAAAGCAAAACAGTGAGCGTATATTTTTGGAAGGATTTCCACCAGGATGTCTTCTTTCAGGAGCAAATTATTTGATTATATTCATCAGCAGTTCCAAGACTGTCACGGGTTCCTGCACTGGATACAGGAATGATAGAGTAATTTTGCTAATAATATTTTAAGGTCTTATTTTTGCCTTCTCATTTTGGCTGACTGATTTAGTTTTATTTAGAAAAGTAACCTGAAACATGCTGTAGAAAAAAAGCGAGGCTTGTGTGTAGAAAACGACACGGAAAGACCTCTCTCTCCAATTTCAGCTACTTCTTTGCTGTGCAGTACAGAGGCAGAGTTAATAGGGGGCAAATGTGAATGACGTTGCAAGTAATGCATACCACTCAGGTGGAGTATGTCTGCAGGATGGCATATTCATGCCTTATGTTCTTCTTTAGCTTCCTAGATATCAGGTTGTCATGGATCCATCCACAGAATCGATGCTAAGGTCCCAACAGTCTCTAAGAGGAACCCCTACAGTGTGCCAGACCTCCTAGGGGTCTTGTTCTTCCTCCAGGATAAACCACTTGGCTTCATCACCTCCTAGGACTGGACTTTTGGGTCTACAGTACCGCTGCTCCACACCATGAGCTCCGCTCCGCCAGTCCCACCAACACAGACCACTGATGAAGACTTACCCGCTCTCTAGGAATTAATGCAGGCCTCAACCAATCTGCTGGACACCTAGGGGCTAGCCCAAAACCTCGGGTGCCCCTAGGTATCCAGCAGAGAAGGAGCCCCCCACCACTGCAGCTGTGGCTCCTTTTGGTGTGAGCCCCTCCCCCGCCGCTGAAAAAAAGCCGCTACCCGTGGCTGTTTTGGTGGCATGGCGGGAGGGACGGAAGAGGGGAAAATGAGGCACTCTTCCCCTCCAGTGCCACTGTTTCTCCCCAGTGCCTGTGCCCCCCCCAGCGCCAAAGAGCCGCCGGCAGGCGGGGGGGGTTGGTGGCGGGGGGGGGGTTCTTTAGCGCACTGCCAGAAGAACCCCCCTCCCCTGCCACTGAAAAAAGCCACTGGAGTTGGGGAAATGCTGTTCAGCACCCCTAAAAAGAGATGGAGAAATCCATATCCCTCGGGGTCAGTGAGTTCTAGGTGTCAATGGCCAGGCAACTGGCTTTGCCATTGTCGTCTCAGAAGCTGTCTTGATGTGGGACCTAATGCCCAGACAGGTAGGCACCATTCAGAACTGTTTTATCCTGCTCTGACCCCAAACAGCCCTTTTCCACTCCGCTAGGTACCAATGCAGCATAGAGGGGAAACTGAGGCACGAACTGGACTTTCATAAATATTACCAAAAATTCCCATTTTGTCACACAGGTGTAGGTAACTGAAATGACAGCCACTGAACCGCCTCCCTTAGGAAGGATGGTTTGCATTAAAAATCAGCCGGTGAAATGAATAATAGGAACTCAGGAGAGTTGCCAACTGACTATATACAGGTGATCCCAGCTGTGACACAACAGCGGCTCTCTGACTTTCCAGACACCCGTCTTCTGCTCATCCATTCTCCGTTTGCAAAGCAGCAGTCACGTCGACATTTCTCGGACGGTGACCATATCACAACAAATCTATTTATAATGATACTGTATTCTTATTCACGTGGACAAAGAAAGCTGTAAGCTGCTACCGCATCAGTTTTGTGCGAGCGGACCATGTCTTCATGCTCAAGGGAGCCTGCAAGCAGGTAACCCAGGGAAGTACTGATTAAAAATCTTTTGCCAATCCAGTTTCTCTCTCTCTCCTTTTCCACTAATGTCCAGGCTGAGTTTACAAACTCAAGTCCCAACAGACTGTGATACGCAAAGACAAATCACAGCATGCATTACTGAGATTAAAAATAAATAACTCCCATTCCCTGCTCTGAGGTCATGTTACAGTTACTTACCAATAGTCTATTATTCCAGCCTGCTTGATGTGGCTTTCAAGCACAGATCTCAATGAATTATGTATAATGTCCAGCAAAATCTAAACTGTCAATCTGAGTGTCAGTACTATGCTCACTCCTATACAGAACAACACTGAGTAGAACAGGGAGGGACACATGTTGCCTGCCCCAAGGATACCGGGCCTGCACCAAAGTATAAACACGTTATGCATTCCACCTTTATTCATAGCTTGTAGTAATTTACTACCAGTCAGACTCTGCTACCTTTCCATTCACTGAGCAGCATGTTACTACATAAGTAGACCCACTGATTCCAGAAGAGTTGCTTTTGACTCTTTATAAACATACTGCAGCCCAAACAGATGCAGTGATTACTGGGCGAAAGTACGGCCTGTTACAATGCGTAAGCAGGGTCTGAGCAAGCTCTTCCCTGACATCTAGTGATGAGCTGGGGAAGAGCACTTCAGGAGCCAACATGATGGAGCTGCTTTGCCCAAATGACTAGAGCCCTGCGTGGATCTGCGTCTGCTCAGTGTCAGCCTGCATCTGATCTGGGATCCACATGCCAGGTTTTATGTCCATCTACATCCACACTGCCCCCATCCCCACCTCGCAGCAGCTCCTGCTATGACTAGAGGAGCAGAGCCACTATCTGGCTGCCACAGCTTTGCTGAGCTAAGGTGGGGGGATAGGAGAGGGAGTTGCTGGTAACTCCATACAGTTCAGAGCCTCACCTGGCCCTGATCTCAACAACTTTTATTCCGCCTGCGCTAGGGAAGATGGAGCTGCTGAGATCACTCAGCTGTTCAGTAGCAGTTGCCAGTCATCTGATTGGGTGGCTGGCAGTGGAGGAAGGGGTGGGTGGGTAGCTGCCCATCACCAGCTAATTGGTGGAGTCTGGGGACTAGCCGCTGGGGCTCCTAGAGTCAGAGGCGGGACTAGCTGGTAAGGTGAACTACTGTGAGTGGCTGGCAGACTGCAAGCTGAGCTGGGATTGGCTGGAGCGCTTCCTTTGTTCCCTACTGTGCTGTTTAACATTGCTCACTGCTTTCCGCAGCTGTGGCAGAGGTAGCAGCTAATGCACCCTGGGCAGATAAAAACAGAATCCACATGTGAGCTCCAATTCGCAACAATGGATTTACGGACCCCTGGATCTGAAGTGGATCCCATGGATCTGCAGAGCTCTACAAATGGCCACTTTTGGCAGGTCTTAGACTGTAGGCCACTTTGTGGCATCAAACTGTGCTCGGCATGCCTCGATTGAGGGGTTCTCTCCCAACTGAACTGCACTTGTTCAGCAGAGGTAGGAGTGCTAACGCTCAATGAAGGTGAGAGAGGATGGGGACAGGTGTTTCTACCTGGTATGGTGGGCCCTGCCTAAGGGTCCTAGACACCCTTTGACCCTCTCCCTCCCAACTGCATCCTGGCAATGCCTGACTAAGACTCAGTTGAGTTTTTGTTGTGGCTCCTTAGAGCTGAAATCACTGATAATTAGACCTGAGAGGAAACAGAGCCTCTGGTGAAAGAGACTGCCCAGCTTGCACTAGCAGTGAGGAGGCTGCCCCCCAGTAGCTGAAATTTACAGAGAACTGTCTTAAGTGACAGGACCTCAGGACACTCCAGTAGTCACCGTAGAGGGCCGTAGCAGATGAGCACCAGGGGAGCACGTGACTAGAGGGAGCAGCCAGTGGAACAAGTGGTGGCAAAGCAAGCTGAGCTGCTTTGCTAGCCTCCCCATCCCCTGCGTTTCTTAGCCTGGAGATAAGCTACACACACGCACCTCTGAATTCTGGGTCTTCACGGATTAATGACAACGACCACGGGTGGGTGCAATGGAAGGAGAGAGGAGAGGCTCGCTGAAAGAACTTCTAGTGCTTGGAATTTTTCACTGCAAGGGGAGAACCTGAGGCAAAGGACACTGCCCAACATACTCAGCGGTGAGCATTTTGCTCACGGTTTTACATTTCTGAATCATGCTTGCGGCTTTTTCCCAAGTTAATGCCTGGTTACTCACCCCTTTTTATTAAAAGTTTCTCTTCCACACTGACTCAGTGCTTGTGAGAGGGGAGATATTGAAAGTGCCAGCAAAGGCAGCTTGCTCACCCAGTCACTCCAGCAGCCCAGGACACCCAGAAGGGGTGCAGTAAACTCACCTGGAGATGTAGAGCAGATCGCGTGGGGACAGAGGAGATGCGTAACTCTTGATAGAGGAGGGGAGGCAAAATTTAAAGAATGGGGTTGGCAAGTGCTCCTCTCTCACATCACCTTGGATCCAGAATAGAGGTTTTTCAAACTGTGGGGCACATCCCCCTAAGGGGCATGGAGGAACATTTGGGGCAGCTCAGACTGGCTTCACATGGTAGAGCTCAGGAAAGGAAAGCCTGACTCACCTCGGTGGGCCACCCAGTCTGTCTCAAAGGTCCAAGGCTTGCCGCTAAGGTGAGTCAGGGGTTGGAATGGTGCTCCTCCACCCCAGCCATCTGGAGTTTACCCAGGAATTGAAATTGGAGGGGGTGTTTGAATTTACTGGGGGAGGGAGGCTGGAAAATAAATGGGCAACACTGCATGCAACTAGTTGGTCACTGGGAGGCTAGTAGAGTTTAGGGAGGTATAGAGAAATCTCTGCTGGCATCATCAGACCAAGCCACATGGTGTTGCTGCTGGCGCCCCCTGCCAATGTTCCTCCACACACCCCCAAAGGGGTGTACCTGCAGGATGAAAATGTCTGGGGAGAAGCTCCTGCTATATGGAAGGCAGAAATCTGGGGAGATACATGACTCTCCATGCATCACCTCTGCTTGGGGATGCAACTCAGCTTGGAGCCAGCCCCAATTCCTAGTTGTCCAAAAAAGGAACCAGGCCGTGTGGGAACCAACCTCCCCAGCCCCATCGAATTGCCATGACTCATGGGAGCTTCCTTAACATTAAGGAGAAAATGATTGTAATGTTAAGGAAGCTCCCAGATACAATGGGCCCAGGGAGAAACCTGATGAGCCATTAAGGAGACAATGGTTATAGACAGCCTGTCTGGGGAATTTCCCCAGAATCACACAAGTTAAAGTATAGATATAACAACCATATTCCTAACTTCTAATACAAATACAATTCCTAGACATAAACTATATAATCATTCCCAGCAAATTACTACCTTTCTATTGATACCAAACATGACATAGCTCCTATGGATTATAGAGTATATGAGATATTAATAGAAAATATCATAAATGGTTCCCTAAATCTGGACAGCATCACACAGAGCTCTGCCCTGCCCTTTAGGGGGGCATGCCAGGCTCCCACTATGCCCCCCCCAGCAGGGAGGGCATTAGGGCTACCCCATGTCTACACTGGCTTAATTCGACTTTAAAAAGTTGAATTAAGCCTTAAGTCAAAGTAATTCTAGGTTTAATAAAGTTGACTTAATTTTCATTAAGTCGACTTTATTTTCCTTAAGTCGACTTAAGGAAGCTGCTTAAGTTGACTTAAGGAAACTGTAGTGTAGACGCAGGGTAAATTAAGTCGACTTAATTTCCAAGTGTAGACGCAGCCATAGACACTTCTGAAAATGCCACTCCTATATAATAGAACTCTATCACTATACCATCACTCCAAAAGCATCATAACCTGCGATTCTGAAATATCGGTTATATACAAAACTACTATAATCAGACCCTTGCACTTTTCAACTAAATACTTTGGTCCATTCCTGTCACAGCTTATGCACAATGAAGAAATAAGTTTCAGGTTGTGAGGAATTATAACTGTTTTTAACCTTATTCCTGGGGAAATTCGGTGCCAAAAAATTTAAAATTCTGTGCACGTATGTTAAAGTTCTGCAAAATTCTACACATAACACAATATAATCATGTTCCCACTATTAGCCCTAGGTGGTTGGAGCTCCTGGGTGACAGCAAAAACTGACAGTGGGAGCCCCAGTTGCCTGCATCAGGCACACGAAGGAGTCCTGGGAGGAAATCACAAATTCTATAGGGAAAGAGAAAATTCTGCGGGGAACACTAATTCTGCACAAATTATGCATTGTGCAGTGGTGTAGGATTCTAGCAAGAGTATGCACAATCACCATTCTCAACATTAGCGTAAGAGGACGCAAACTAACAGACAACAGAAAAAATAAATTAAGTTGCTGTTTCCAATAAAGAATGGCCTCTTTTTCTCACTCCTTTCCTGCAGGCATCTGCATTAAGAGTGAAATGGCCAAACAAAGAAATGTCTCATCTCAGAGCACATAGATTGGGGAAAGAGCCCTGCACAATCCTGCTCACAACATTCAATTGCGTCACAATTCTGTAATCTTCTTCCCCTGTCCCTACATCTGTGCCTGACTTCTCCCAGCACATTCTAAGCTTCTCCCAGTAGATGGCAGTGGTTGTGTATCTGTCGTCTTAAGTATTTGTAAAGCACTTATGGTAGCTAAATGCTGCACAAGGATAGTAACTTATGAGCTCAAAGGGCAATATTCTCACAGTTTCCCTTTGGTTACACTAAGCACATGCAGGGTAGTTTTTTTAGAGGAGAGGGAGGTTTAGGTTTTGAGTGGGAGGGCGGGTGGTTTGGTTTTATGTTCTTTTCTTCTTCCTTTCTATTCTCTCACCCGGACCTTCCAAACTCCCTAATTGTGTGTTGGCTCCAGGGTGATGCCATTGTTTTTCAAAGGAGTAGATTTTATATTCAGATCTGAATACAGCCGGTTTACTCTTCCCTTCTCTGACAAAGTTCCAGAGTAGAGTAGCTACATGGGTGTAAAGAAAAACAGAAAAGTGGCCCAAGATTCCCATAACCCGCTCTATGCTGCAATTTAGTTCAGCCTTAGATTTATACGATTGCCATAAAGATTTACCAGCTTAGGCATAAAGTGTGCTTACCAGCTTGGGGTCTCTTTGGTGCATTTCCCATGTCTGCACCCTTCTTGAGCATTGTGACTCCACAGTCTGGCTCCCCCTGCCTTCCAGAGCATCCCAAGTTCTTAGACTCATTCTCCGCAAAGACAGCCTTGTTGGGGAAGTTTGGTTTCTAGGTAACCTCTCCTGAGACAACACACCCTTTACTGTTAAAAAGCACAAGGGAATTACAGATGTAGAAAAAACAATAAACTCCTGAATGCATAGCGCTGGCTCTGATCTCATTCCCTTATGTGAGTCTTGGGGTTGGTCCATGTTTTTAGATGAGACAAAGTCCCTCCTAGCTCCACTCCTCTTCCTGGGACCTCCACTACTTTTAAAACAGACTCTCTCCCTCTTTGGTCAGGGGAGAAATGCACCTCACCCAGCCATATGCTTAGCCTGGGAAAGGTGAGGAATTCTTTTCCCTTCTCAGATAACATTTCTGAGTAGAAGATTCCATTCAGAGTCAATAGCCCTGCTGATGGTAACCACACTGTTAAGAGCCCTGTAAAGACACAAAAATTAGGATCTGCAGTCATGATAATTAACTTGTATCTGACCCGTCATCTGCACTCCACCTTCTATATGGATCCACAGCTGCACCAGCACCCTCTAGAGTAATGATTTTCAAACTTAGGGTCAGGACCCAGTACTGGGTCGCAGACTTTCAGGCACTCGGTCACGGTGCCTCCTGTTGCCGCCACCGAAAGACTGGAATACATTGCTCAAAGATGTAATTGTTGGGTCGTGGGCATAAATGATTTTTTTCAACTGGGTCCCGAAGAAAAAAGTTTGAAAAGCATTGCTCTAGAGCAGTGGTTCTCAACTGTGGGGAGCACAAGCTGGCTTCAGGGGATCCACAACCCAGAATCTCAACGCTCCACACCCTTCTGCTCACTTGCAGGCCTAAAGGCCCCATGTCCCACAGGCTGACACAGATCTTCAGCCCCACAGGTCCCCTCAGGGCCACTGAAACCAGCTCACAGCCCCACATGGGGCCACGGAACCCTGGTTGAAAACCACCGTTCCAGAGCCCTGCTCTGATACAAATATTTGGATCCACATCCACTCCTCAAAGCTGGTAAAAAGTATGACCGTATCCCCATCCACAGATACAGATATCCACCGATATCCACCGATGTGCAGGACTCTTCCCATTGTTTCACTAGGGAAAAGCCATGCATTGTTGATACCCATTGGTGGCTGTGTCACAGCTTAAACCCAAATGGAATTCATAACTGCACATGGACATAACCCCAAGTTGTCATATCTCTCCCTGCAGTGAAAATGAACAGAGCCAAGGTGGTAAACTAGCCCTCTAGGGAAGTTCTCACATCGCCTTATGAGAGAACACCTGCGACCAAGCTGACACTCCCCTTGTTATCAGTTGTTCGTTAATCAGGCGAATGACTGACAGATTGTTAATCGGTGGCTGGGAGCATGAGCTCCCTGTGTGGGCTGTCACAGTCTGCACAATTACCCAGGACCCCCTTCACGATTGAATGAATCAACACGACCATGGATCTGTTGAGAACGAAGGCACTTGAGCGAGGTTTATTGCAACGAAGCACAATGAAAAGCACAACTTACAAACCTGTGAGTATACTTAACATACATATGCCCTAATACAATGGTAAGGCACCATTTGGCAGCAGGAATTCCGCCATCTCCTAGGCCAGACAAAGCTATTCTCTCTGACCTTCACTTTTATACACTCTCATGGACAGCTTTCACTCTGCCCCCGGTTGCGTAGGTAGTTGCCACCCTCTGAGAGCCTCTAGTCCTACCTAGCTCCATGTATGGGAGACTGGATCAAAACATCTCAATCCATCATATTATTATGACATTGACGCGGTCAAATCATCCTCATTATCTGGTGTGAATGCTGTGATGTCTCGGAACTTTCTATTTATACTATCCTGAAGTAGCAGAATTCCAGGCGCACCTGAATCTTAGCCAGATACTGTTGATTTCCATGACTTCTTACCGACTACTGTACTTTTCCACATGCTTGACCATACTTTGGATTGGGTTTTGTATCCTGGCCTCGTTTTCCAGGCCTCCTTTTAGCCTGTTATATTAGCCTTATGTCTTAAGCTCTCACTTTCTACTATACCCCTGAACAGGAATCACCTCTCTATCATAATCTTGGCATGCCAGACTACATTTTAGCAATACGGCATTCATTCCACCTGAGAAACATGCCTTTCCCAGATTAAAGATACACATAATATTTATACAGGTCAAGGCAAATTCCCCCATCCCATACATTCTTACAGTCAACCTCCCAATAACCAAACCAATGTACAGTATTCATAAAACATTACAGAACAGTACCGAATCCATCATATCTATCTTCCACCATGAAATCACACTTCATAGGTTTTCATGGGAAGTTTTTACACACCCTGTGTAGCCCCGTTACTCTCAAGCTTCTGATTCGGAAGCTGGCGCCTGATATATCTTGGTAACTCATACTTTAAATTTCACAATGCGTGTTTGCACTAACACTGTAGTTGAGTGTACACACTCATTGTCAATACATTTTCATAACTGTATACGTTGATTTATTGGGCAAAAAGGTTAAAAGATTCTCTACATTTTATTACATTCGTGGTCTATGTCTGTTAAGCTAGCATAGTAGTTCTGCCAATGGTCTCCCTATGCAGCTAAAAAGACTGGGCCCTAAAAAGGGGGAAGTCTGGAAATTCCCCACCATGTCAGCAAAAACTAAAATAGACCAGACTAGGATTAGGACACCTAAATCTTAATTGGTTTAAAAATGCAAGTCATGATGACAAAAGGATACCTAGACTGGGATTGGACCCTTTCTGTTCTAATTGGCATTTTTGCCCTGCTACAAGGGGGCCTTTAAAAACCAGGCTGTTACAAGTGGGGGGCTGTCGGGAGACACGGAAAGGAGCGGTCCTTCAAAGTGTTGGAGCATCAAAAGACGGCTCTTGCCATAGCCTGATCAACTGAGGCACTTGACCCAGACCCAGGGCAGCCTGTAACTGGAGGATTGGAGTCAAATCCGACCACCCAGGACAGGAAGATTACCTGAGTTCTGCTAGTGGGAGATATACAACATATCTCTCCAAGTACAGGAGCACTCCCAAACCACCTTGGGGGTGCCCTTAACAGTGGGCTCCAAGTTTTAGTCAGGTATCCTGCAAGTTAATCCAGGCTTGGGGTGGCCTGTAAGGGAGATTCCAGAGTCAAATTCGGTCATCCCAACAGGAAGATTCCCTGAGACCTGGTAAAGAGAAATTCGGACCTGAGGCGGCCTGCAAAAGAAATTCTGGAGCCAAATTTGGTCATCCCAGACAGGAAGATTCCCTGGAGTCTGTTAAAATTGGAGAACAGCGCTGACATGGTTGGGATCAAGATCTGGATGATTATGTTTTTGTAAGTATGAGGAACCTTCTAATCACTGTTTTATTTTGTTGTTTTATTAAGTTAGGACTTGGTTTAAATCTTACTAATAATAGTTTAGAAGTAATCCAAACTGCTTGTATTTGAAACTGTACTAGTGCTGTTTCTCCGCTTGTAATTAACAGGCTTTCAGGAAGCGCTCACGCAGGCTTGTTTTAGGCTTAGTGCTTGGTGTTAGCAATTATATATTTTGTAATCCTGAAATTATAAATTATAAAATAATCCTAAAATTGTTAAATCTTAGTTTTAAATAAAAGTTATATGAAAGGTGATTAACACAAACACTACAGTTTTGTCTCTGCGCCGACCGCCTCTCTGTTCCTGTATTTTAAACCACCAGAAAAATTCACTTTAAGGGGAAGGGTTCCCTAAGAGGTTCCTCCTACCCCTTGGAGGGAACATCCTAATTTTGGCCCCCAAGGCGAACAGACAGTCTAATTCTCAAAAAGCTGAGATATGATATGCAATTGCATACCTAGTTTGCATGAGTAGCTACTGCTACTGCCTGTACAATTTGGACATTTGCATACACAAATGAGCTAATCTTCGTTTGTTCACAAAAATACCCAATCTGTGTACACAACTGCAGTTACTGTGACAGCCTGACCTGATCCTGTGTCATACACTCCCCTGCATTTAATTTCCTCCCATTCTGTAAGTTCCCCATCTTCAAAGCATCTGATGAAGTGGGATTTTCTCCCATGAAAGCTCATGCGATAAATGAATTTGTTAGTCTTTAAAAGTGCCACAAGACTCCTTGTTTGTTCATTTGGGTAAGAACACACCACAATTTCTATTACTCTTTATGAAAGCCAAGGGTTAATAACCGATATGCTGAATGAAGACATGCTGTTTACCGAGTCCTTATGATGAACTTCCACCAAAGGAAATGGAACCGTTTGTACTTAGTCTTCACCTCCTTCCAGCATCCTGTCACTGATAGAACACACGTTCTATTGTTCCCAAGCCCTGAGCTGCATTATACAGCTGATTTATTTTAAAAACATCAGCCCGCCACAAAAAGTTTTCTCCTTCACCTTCCAAATGAGAAATTTATGCCACCTTCTTTCACCCCTTGCGCACGTGAACACACACACACACACACACACACACACACACACACACACACACACGACAAATTAGCCAGCGAGGCCCAACACAGATGAAATTTAGCCCAGAACCAGTACTCATTTCTTGCCCTAATAGGGCCTGAGTTAAACTCACGACGTACTTACATTTAGAAAAGTTATTTTAAATGGATTATATTTATTAGTTTTCTCTTCTTCTAAACCAAGTATAGTTGGATTCATGGTAACTAACGATCCTCATTTTACAGTGAGAGAGGGATGCACAAAATTGTCCAAATAATGTTTTTTAATTCTTTGAAACATTTCTAAAAGATTTTTTTGGTAACTTCTGCAGCATACACAAAATAAAACGTGGTACAGTATAAAAATGTTATTAGTCTTTGGGACTACCCACTTAATTAATTTCTGGCTTCCCTGTTCAGGTACAGTTGATGTGACATTGACAGACCAGGTCATGCTAGAATATACTGAGATCAAGTCACTTGTATAATAGTATAGATCCAAGAATGTTAGAAGTATACGAGTGTATTAGGTGTTTAAACTTCACAAAAATGAACTGGACATTGTTTGCATTGCTTTCACTTATCTGTACTTCTTATAAGCAATAGCAAACATTCACATTTTGTATACCCCATAAATGCCAAAGCACAGTTGGATTTGCAGCTAGTAAGGGATGTGAAGAGTAAGAAGAAGGGTTTCTACAGGTATGTTAGCAACAAGAAAGAGGGCCGGGGGAAGTGTGGGCACCTTACTGAATAGTGACAGATGATGAGGAAAAGCTGAAGTATTCAAATGCTTTTTTGGCTTCTGTCTTCACAAAGTCAGCTCCCAGACTATTGCACTGGGCAGTACAGAATGGGGGGAACCCAAGCAACCCTCAGAACTGAAAGAACAGGTTCAGGACTATTTTGAAAAGTTGGACACGCACGAGTCCATGGGGCCAGACAGGGCCATCCTTGGCAGAGGGAGGGAGGGCACAGCCTGGTGCCAATTGGCCTGTGTGCCCCCCCCTTCCCATGCTGGGAGGGTCTGTGGGGGCCCCTGGTCCTCCCCAAACTAGGGGGGGGGGACAGACGGACCGGCAGGCCAGCCCAGAGAGGCCAGACCCCATGCGCCCACCCCTCCTCTGGGCTGGCTGGGTGGGGCAGCCTGGCCCAGAGGCCAGGCTCTGCTTCCCCACCCCGCCCTGGGCCAGCTGCTCCACCTTGCGGATAGGGAGGGCTGGCCCAGAGGTCGGGCTTTGTGCTCCCACTTTGCCCCATTGCCTTTGGCTTGCCACCAAAGGCTGCGCGGCGGGAGCAGAGTGAAGTACAGCAGTGGTGGCGGTTGGGAGGGGGCAGCACGGTGGGGCCCATGTAACTGCAGGGCTTGGGGCAGTCACCCCACTCGCTCCCCCCAAAGGACAGCCCTGGGGCCAGACACAATCCACCCAAGGCTGACCTGATTGCAGAGCCAGTGGCCATGATCTTTGAAAATTCACAGCAACTGAGGGAGGTCCCAGATTATTGGACAAAGGCTCAACTTTAAAAAAGGGAAGAAAGAGGATCTAGGGAATGACCAACCAGTCAGCCTCACCTCAGTCCCCAGAAAAATCATGGAGGAGGAACCCATTTTGAAGCACTTGGAGGAGGTGATCAGGAACAGTCAGCATGGATTCACCAAGGGCAAGTAATGCCTCACCAACCAGATTGCCTTCTATAATGAGACAACTGGCTCTGTGGACGTGGGGAAAGCAGTGGATACAATATACCTTGACTTTAGCAAAGCTTTTGATCTGGTCTCCCACAGTATTCTTAATAGCAAGTTAAAGGAGTATGGGTTGGACGAATGGATTATAGGTGGAGAGAAATCTGGTTGGATCGTCAGGTTCAGTAGGTAGTTATCAACAGCTCAATGTCTAGTTGACAGCAGGTATCAAGCAGAATGCCCCAAGCATCAGTCATGGGTTGGTTTTATTCAAAATATTCATTAATGATCTGGAGGATGAGGTGGATTGCACTCTCAGCAAGTTCATGTATGACAATAAGATGGGGGAATGTCATATATGCTGGAAGGTAGAAATAGGATACAGAGTGACCTAGAGAAATTGGAGGATTGAGCCAAAAGAAATCTGATGAGGTTCAATAAGGGCAAGTGCAGAGTCCTGCAGTTACGAAAGAAGAATCCCATTGTGAAATGCTGCACCCCATATACACCTTTATGGTATGATGTGTGTATTATTCATGTTCACCCTTGTAGTATAACTGTGTATTGTCTGATGCAAAGCATCTCATGTAAGCCATTTCTGAATGCTCATGACATACTGAATATTATTGTTATGACAGCATGTTTCCTGCCATGTCATGTCCCCCGAATGTGTTTTTCCCATGCTTGAATAGATGCAGACAAACACAAAGCTCAGGTTCTACACCCCACTGAGGCATGCATAAATGAAAAATGGTCTGACTTGGGCACTTTGACTCAAGAGGGAAAAATCACACCCATTGCCAATCACCTGACCCCAGGAGCATCAAAGAAACTTGTTAAGAGAAAGAGGCATCTTCATCTTGGGGTGCTCCCTTGGAATCTTGCTCCGAAGCAACATCCAGCACTGGCACCTACCCACAAGGATGGGGAGTCTGGTTACAAGATGCATCACAACCAGCCTGTGGGTAAACTGATATCATAGACACTAACATCATGGATTGAAAGAGACTGGAATATTAATTTTTGTTTAGAATATGAGTTATCTTTTAGTTAATCATGATTAACTGCTTGACTAACTAATAATCTGACTTAAGTTCAATTAAAAACTTGCTGTAGTCAATAAACATATTTGTTAAATCTAAACCAGTGCATGTGGATTGTGTGTGTGCAGAGACCTCAATGGAGTGACAGAGCTGGTGCATATCAATTTCTTTGATAAATTGACAGACAAGTGTAAATGAGTTTGCAGGGTGCAATGTAGAGCACTGAACCATGCAAGATGGAAGTTCCTGGGGTTGCGTCTGGGACAGGGGATGTTTTCTGGGGGTCTATCCCATGAGCGGCTGGCCAAAAAAGCTCGCTCACTAAGTCAGGGACCGATTATACGCAGGAGGCTGGGTGTGGGCTGACCTAGAAGTGGGTGGTTCATACAGCAAAGCGGGCTAAGTTGGGGCCCAGGAGTGAAGAACTGGGGTGACAGGTGCACACCAGTCCACATTGAAGGGGGGATCACACTCATGCATTGCTATAGACTGGACTGACTGGGGGGCTAAGCAGTTCTGTAGAAGGGGACCTGGGGGTTATAGTGGACAAACAGCTGGATATGACTCAACAATGTGCCTTCCTTGGCAAGAAGACTGATGGTATATTGGGCTGTATTAGTAGGAGCATTGCCAACAGATGGAGGGAAGTGATTATTCTATTTATTCCCATCTATTAGGTATTGATAAGGCCACAGCTGGGGTACCATGTTGTTCTGGGGCCCCCAACTACAGAAAGGATGTGGATCAATTGGAGAGAGTCCAACAGAAGGCAATGAAAATGATTTGGGTCCTGGGTAACTTATGAGCAGAGGCTGAGGGAACTGGATTTATTTAGTCTGCAGAAGAGAAGAGTGAGAGGGGATTTGATAGCAGCATTTAACTACCTGAAAGGGGGTTCCAAAGAAGATGTAACTAGGCTATTCTCAGGGACAGCAGATGACAGAACAAGGAACAGTGGGTCTGAAGTTGCAGTGGAGGTGATCTAGATTGAGTGTTTGGAAAAACTTGATTAAGGTCAGAGGATAAAAGACTAAGTGCTTTCCTCACTCTCCATCATGAAAGGCAAAGTCCACATCTGTAGAGACACTGTCAACTTGAAGCTATAAATATGAGTTCAAAGAAAGATTCTGTACATCTGAACTGTCTGGACTCTTACAGAGACGTGTACCAAAGGCAAAGTGAAGATCCCCAGAGACAATCTGGGTACCCTGAAAGACTTCTGGGAAACTGGTAGTTTATTACACCACTGCAACTATTTAGACTTATAAACTGTGATTCAGCTATACATATATTTTATATGCTTTAACCTCTCAATAACTCTCATTTCCAATAGATTTCTATTACTGACTGCCAGCATTGTCTTCAATGTAAAATCTGAAGTACCAATTGATCTTAGGTAAGCGGCAGGTCCTTTGGGACTGTGTGCAACCTGCTGCGGTGTGATTTGTGGTTTAAGTGACCATTTTATCACAAAGTTCAGTTTGTTTGAGTGGCAAGATAGGTTGGAGATTCCCGTGAGACTGTCCCTGACTCCATTGTAAGATGGATATAGTGATCCAAGAGTTCACATTTGTTTCTGGTTTGCTGAAATCTAATTATAGAACATACCTCAAACTGGTTGTATCTGCCCTGTTTCTGACAGTCTGCTCTGAGGTAGGCATTCACAATTGTGAGCCAGTCTCAAACTCATGTTCAGACAGTTTCTATATCACACTACATCATCATGAACAAAAATACATGACCAAACCTCTCCCCGGCTATGTCTACACTTGCACTTTTAAGTCGATTTTAACTAATTTTCCAGGTAGAATGGTCCCAGGGAGTATCCTGATGAGCCATTAAGGACATAAATAATACAACCATTGTGTCCTTAATGGCTCACCAGTTTACTCCCTGGGACCATGTCACCTGGCAGATTCCTTAACATTAAGGAGACAATGGTTGTTCACACCCTCCCGTCTAAGGCATTTGTCCAGAATGACACAAGTTAAAGTATGGATATAACATCAAATTCCTAACTTCTAATCGAAATAGAATTCCTAGACATAAACTATATAATCATTCCCAGCAAATTACTACCTTTCTATTGATACCAAACATGACATAGTTCCTATGAATTATAGCATTTATGAGATAACCATAGAAAATAATATCATAAATGCTTCCCTAAATCCAGACAGTGTCACACCCTGCCCACATGCCCTGCCCTTTGGGGGGCATGCCAGGCTCCCCCTGTGCCCCCCCTGGCAGGGAGGGCATTGGTGTAGTCCTGGGATAGCCCTAAGTCAATTTAGGGCTACCCCAGGGCTACACTGGCTTAATTCGACTTTAAAAAGTCTAATTAAGCTTTAGGCCGAGTAGAAAGGTGGTTTAATAAAGTCGACTTAATTTTCATTAAGTCGACTTTATTTTTGCTTAAATCGACTTAAGCAAAGTGTAGTGTAGACGCAGGCAAATTAAGTCAACTTAAGCCAAGCTTAAGTTGACTTAATTTACCAGTGTAGACGCAGCCCCCATGATTTGTGTGTCCCAGCCTGATATAAAACTTCTGTACCACTAGGTGGCTTTTCTACAAAACACCATATCACCTCCTCTAAAGTCTCCTGAGGTGCTGTAATTTTAAAAGCAATGATTCCTACATCTAAGCAGAAAAAGATTGTTTCAAAGCATTTTATAGTGGGTTCTCAGAGCCATGCTGATTTTTCATTAATTCCAAACCACCTATGTTTTTATACTACAAGTAGCACATTTAGAATAAAACTTGTTAGATGTACACGTTTTTAAACCACCATTACTTTGGGAAGTAGCTCAAGTGTTGAATTTTACGACAGCAAGAGCTTCCATATGAACCAAACATTCCTGGGCTTTACCCAAGTAAAGCAATCAGTAATAAAAAGAAAATGTGTACATTATTATTTATTTATATACATTGCCTCAGGATGTTCATGGAAAAAAAGCTTTCCAAAACTTGTTTCACAGTTTTATTTCTGCAGAAATTATCTTCCTAATTAAATATATGTATTCATTTGTCCTATCAGCAATATTATCACAGAAAAATCTATTTTCTTAGTGGCCTTATTTATTTTCTGTAGTACTCAGAATGTGCCGGGGTCTTTCTAAATACAGTTTACAGCCTAATCCCTGAGGAGCTTGCACACTAAAGGTGGATACACAGACAAACAGACAGCAGGCAAGAAAATAAGGAGCAACAAATACATGGCTGTGTTAACAAATGAATACTAAGGGTCAGGCACTTTGTAGCTTCTGAAAGCCAAGTTCACAGTCATTGCACACACCAGGGGTTCTTTGCATCCCTCCATTCTACCCCACAGGCTCCCTGTATCCCACCCTCCCATCTCCTATTACTTCAGCGACTCCTTGTAATTCCTCTACTCCTTCTTGTCTGAGGCTCTGTGTGCCCCTCTGTTCTCCCCTGCTCCCAAGCCAGGATCCTTCCTGCCAGGGGCTCTTGAATGCCCCCTTTCTCCCTCTCCCCATGCCAGAGTTCCCCTATCTCGTACCCACTAGGGGTTTTATATGCTCCTCATTACCCACTCCCAATTCTTTCCCCCATGCAAGGGGTTCTGTGTGCAGCTCCTTCCCCTCATGCCGTCATCTCTGTCTGGCCCTCTTCTCCCCATTTACATCCTCTTCCTTATGTTAGGGGGCTCTGGGTAACCCCTTCCCCTCTTCTCTCCCCATGCCTCCTTTTCCCCACATTCCCCCTTCTCCCTCAAACACTACTTTTTGTCTAGGAGATAAACCATTGAGGGTGCCAACTGTTACATCTACTCATCTTCCCAACAGAGTTTATTGTTATACGTCAAGGCATTAATTGTTCTCAAGCAGTAATTTGCTCTGAGTCTCCACTAATTTCCCTTATTTGGTTTTCCAATTTCCCCCCAATCAGTAGAGTTCTGCCCACTGCTGCCTGGAACACTCCCTGACATTTTGGAATTGATCAGGTGCAACATTCAAAAATTAACTTGTTCTATACACACTGACAGACAGACAAACAAACAGAATATTTGTAAAGAAACTACTCAGTACAAGAAAAACAACTCTACTTACAGAACTGCAGACAGAGAACTTGCTGCTTTGTTTACCTACATCGCAGAGTAGGGTGGGAACTTCCATTGGCTAAAACAGGAAATGAGAGGGGAGCGGAGCATAATTATCTGAATAATCCTATCATGACCAGCTACCACTGCCATCAAATGAGTGGGTGGCTTTGCAAAAAGCCCGTAAAGAGACAAATATTGTGTATCTCTCTCTCTCTATATATATATATATATCCCTGATTCTCTTCAAGTATGGCAAGTATCAGGTACCAAATTTCTAATAAGCATCATGACAGAGATGAGTCTTCAGGGGAGAAGTGAAGAGAGAAAAGGCCTTGACCAGGAGCTCAGGAGTTTCAATTAGTTTTCTGAATTGCATCTCTCACTTTTTTTTTTTTTTGCATATTTTACCCTTTCTTTTGTTTTCTATTAGAAAGTCGGCAGATTTTCACTAGACAGAACAAGTGGAATGCTCTGCTCTCTGTATGTACACATATAGGGGAGCAGAGAAATTGCAAATTCAGTGCTTGCTCCTGCAAGCAGAATGTACCAATATGTAGACCCCATCCTGCAAACCTTTGTCATGCACCTAACTTCTTGCATTTTAGGCTAGGTTTCAGATGAAGGGGAAAATCTGCTGTGAGAAGATCGGAAGATTCCAACCCTGGAAAATAGTGAAGAGAATTTTGGCTGATCTTGCTCAGCAGTTTAATGCTCCATATTTAAAGAGCGTACTCACAGAGCCAGATCCTCAGCTGGTATAAATTAGCAAAGTTCCATTGGACTCCAGTGGGCCTATGCAGATTTACACCAGCTGAAAAGCTGGATCCAACTCTTTACCCTTAAGAATAGCAGCCAGCTTTTCTCAGTGACTAGTTTTAAATGAGTCACTCACCCAAGTTTCCTGGGATACAGACAGAATTCAGTGTTTCTGTAGTAAAATTGTGCTGTACTCTATTATAACAAAGCAATCAAAAATGGTTACGTCATCTTAAAACCATACCGGCCTTTGTTTACTTAAACAAATATTCTTTCATTTACACACCTCAGAAAAGTGCTTCCTGCTGTTATAAGCAATTTAGCCAAGATGTTTATCAACTTTTATTTTATTTGTTATTCTTGATTCATTTCCCAAGAGTTTAGACCTAAGCTTCACTGACATACTTCTGGGATAGTTATTTATATCTGTGCTAAACAAGCATAAACTGCTACCACTCCATGCTGGCAGTGTTTTACACCCACTTTGCATTTTGGTAGGTGACTGCGCAGGGTGCAACACAGTGGACAATAAGGAGAGTCCAGAACAACCTCTGATCTTTTGGATGTCACTCAAACTGTACTATCCCCACAAACGTACACTTCTCTTAATCTGTACATAATCCTTACCCCAGTCAGAGTAATTAAAAACTTGCTCCATGCCTTTTCTCTGGTATCTTTTAGCTAAACATTTCCCGATCTGCCTTCTCATTCCACTCGCAGGGTCTGTAAATCTTTTGCATGTTGATTTCTTTTTCGATCAACCTTTGTACTTTTCTTTTGACTTTGCCCATTATGTAGATCATTTTCCTTTTCAGACAGAATACCATCTTTCTCCTCCTCTCCATCACCTCAGACTCACCCCCCTGCCCACAACCCTTATTGAAAGCAACTCTGGCCAGATCTACACCGCACAGATCTGTAATCAGTATAGATATACAACAGAGTCCTGTGGCACTTTTAAAGGCTAACAGATTTAAATCTATTTATTGCATGAGCTTTTGTGGGAGAAAATCCCACTTCGTCAGACGCTTTGAAGATGGGAAACTTACAGAAAGGGAGGAAATTAAATGCAGGGGAGTGTATGACATAGGATCAGGTCAGGCTGTAACAGCAAATCCTAACACCTATTTTGATTTCCTGTTACAGCCTGACCTGATCCTATGTCATACACTCCCCTGCATTTAATTTCCTCCCTTTCTGTAAGTTTCCCATCTTCAAAGCGTCTGACGAAGTGGGATTTTCTCCCACGAAAGCTCATGCAATAAATAAATCTGTTCATCTTTAAAAGTGCCACAGGACTCTGTTGTGTTTCTACAATAGACTAACACGGCTACCCCTTTGAGATTTAAATCTGTTAGTCTTTAAAAGTGCCACAGGACTCTGTTGTTCTTCGGCAATAGACTAACACGGCTCCCTCTTTGGAACTTGATGGCATAGTTATGTCACTGAAGGGAATGGAAAATCCACACCCCTGAGCAACTGAGTCATCTTGACCTACCCCCGTGTGCAGATAGCACTATGTTGATGGAAGAGCTTCTCCCTTTGACAGCCTCTCAGGGAGACGGATTAACATGAGAAACAAGTGTAAAAGGCTAAGTGGAGAAGTGTCTTCGCTTAAGTGCTACAGCTGGGCTGATGCAGCATTTTAAGTGTAGACCTGCCCTCTGCTAGGTGTTTTAACATCTCAGTCATTTTCTTCAGTGAGACAATATTCATGGCCCTCTCCTCTTTACCACACCCTCCCATACTGGTGCACAAACTGGGGGGCACGCCCCTCTAGAGGTAAGTAACAATGCTAGGCAGCTTGTGCCTGCCCCTCACAGCAGGGCCCAGGCCAGCCCCCATGGGGAACACGGCGGGAGTAACACCTCCATCTTGTGACTAACCTCTGCAGGCCATGCAGCTTGTGGGGCTGTGTGTGATGCCAATTTCCATTCCTCGCAACCTCCTCATCCCATACTAGCTCTGACCCCAGAGACTGTCTGTCTCATATGCCTTGAAAACCTGAGAGGGGAGGAACAGAGGGGCCAGTATGCAACCTGGACAGCACGTAGAAGCAGCTTGCTGCAGAGGAAGCATTAACTGTCCGTTAATGGAGGGGGCACAGACACATTCCATTAATTGTAAGGGTCTGTGCACCTCTGCCCTACAGTGCTTCTGTTTTAACATTTTTTTCTGTAGGAACAGTGTCTTCTATGAATCTCCTGTAATGATCCTCTACTTTTCTTTT
Organism: Pelusios castaneus; assembly: GCA_007922175.1. Classification (NCBI taxonomy): domain Eukaryota; kingdom Metazoa; phylum Chordata; order Testudines; family Pelomedusidae; genus Pelusios; species Pelusios castaneus. The sequence continues at coordinate 8,990,743 of ML685781.1, forward strand.
TATACCTCTGCAAAATAGTCATATGATACACACAGAATATATAAATTCTCTGGTATTAATGATTTTGACTGTTAACATTGCTAACAAGGCAAGCCCGTGAGTTTGACGTGGCATTTCTCAGCACAGAGAGAAGCGTGACTATAGTTGTGGGTTCGCCAATCATTTCTTTTGAACTTTATTCGTTTTTGGCTGCAAGGGTTCAAAGCTGCTATTACTAAATTCTGACAATTCGATGTGAAGGAGCCTGCAGCAGGTGAGTTTCAACATCTCAGTGATTTCAATGTAATAGTGTTTTTGTAATGAGAAATGGTTTTTATGCTTGAGCCACTACCTAATAATTATTCAGATGTGGAGTTTATTAGGGTTTTCCCCTGCTAGCACTAAAATGCAGTGCGTTTCAGAAATGCTGAATGATCACAGCTCTTAATTGGCTTCTTCCTGTGGGTGTGTGACAGATGTGAAAACTTGGAAGTCTGGAACTTCAAAAAGACTATTAGTATATTGAAATGTGCCAGATGCCAAGCACATGGGGATTAGTCATAAGCTTTTATATTTAAAAATGCCATTATATATATATATATATATGGCTTTCAGAAAAGTTACCAAAACTTACCAAGATCTCCATGTGGAGGATGGGTGATATCTTGAATACTAGCTTGCATGTAGACGTTTATTGTTTTGTTTTCTCTCTAATGCTTTTGTTCTAAAATAAATGCGCTGTGCTCTATGAAAGCTGGTGGTCAGTAGTAACTCTGTTATCGTCCCAGGGAGAGAGAAAATTCCATATGCTAGACTGAGGCCTGATCTGCTGGGATAATCACAGTGAATTGCAGGGGGACTGGAAGCCTGAATACCTAGTCTAGGGGGAGAGGGATGCAGGTCCCCAGTCCCTCAGGTGGTAAAGGTGTTGGCTGGAGGCCTGGGACATAGAGAGGAGCCCCTGAGGAGACCGCAGAGGGACCTGTAGCACATTGCTAGGCATTTCTCTGAATCAGGCACAACACATTTCTTTGTATTTCAGCATAATTTTCTACTGTCTTTAGTATCTTATTCAGTACGCTACAAAGAGTAGTTAAAAATCCAGAACGAATGGATAGGCCTTAACTCTACCATTAGACGGTGTCCTTAGTCTCCCAATGACACAATAAAAACAATCTGCCCTGGTCTTGCCAAGATTTATGCCCATGCTTAACTTCATGCTCTGTGCATAGTCCCATTGACTTCAACGGGACTATGCAAAACACGGGAAGTTGATTACACAAGTTAGTCTTTGGAACACCAGGGCCTTCATCAATATATATATATTTTTGGTAAACCAAATGTTGTGTGTTATACTGAGGTAGGCATTACGAACAGAATTCTTTAGAAGTATTAATAGGCTCCACTGAACTTGGGAGTAAGGTGCATCTGCTTTAAAACATGGGAATATTTTATAATGAAAACATCTATAAACTGGCAGCATGGACTATCAGTTAAATATTTGGGGCCAGATTTTCAAAGGTTGTTTAAAAATATGTTCAGATCCTTCTGTGCACATTAAAAGTTCATTTATCGTTATCTCTGCATGCCAATAATGTGCTGATGAAACCACCGAGTTAAACCTGCTTTGAAATCAACCTTTGTGAAATCTCACGTTTTACAAGATTTAATCTGAGATTTATAAATGAGACCAGATTCACTCAAAACAGGAACCTGGTTTGCTCAAAACTGGGCCCAGGTCCACTAAACTAGTTCATTAACTGTAACTAAGCTTTAAAAAAACTGATCTTGAGTTTTGGTGTTTGTAACCTTCATAGTCTTTTGGGATTTTTTGTTTTTTTAAACAAACATTTTGCAATGTTCCAAAAGACAGTGAAAACATTGTTCTGACTTGCAGTAGAATGAAGTCAGATTTAATGAGAATTCATTTAAGAAATCAAACCAGTTTTGTTCACGTACAAAACAGAATCTGCCAAACCACCCAAAATATCTTTCACTACTCTGCCGTTCAAAGTTGCATAATCTATTTTCATTTTTTATTACCAAACACCCAAGCTTCAGAAGCAAGAACTTAAGCATTTATGCTAGCAGTTTGCATACAAGAAATCTGGTGTGATTTTCAAAATGTGGAGGGATGAAAAATCCCATACATTAGTTTAAAGTTTAAGGTCTCAGTCTTTATCTTCAAAGACCTTATGGCCGGGACCCAGGATATCTAAAAGATCATCTAAAGTTCCAGAACAAGAGACCATGACTGACAGCTCCACTCGTTTGGCACCATGGAACTCTCAACTATACGATAAAGCTAGTCTGTGTCTCAGACAGAATTTTCTTGAGTGAGATAGTCTGAGACTGCAGAATGACCTCCCCCAGAAACTAAAGACTACCACAAACTGTACTGCTCTCCATTGCATTTCTTTGACCTTGTCCGCTCTAGTACAAACACATAAGAAAACAAACAAGGAGTCCTGTGGCACTTTTAAAGACGAATACATTTATTTATCGCATGAGCTTTCGTGGGAGAAAATCCCAGCTCATGAGATAAATAAATTTGTTCGTCTTTAAAAGTGCCACAGGACTCCTTGTTCGTTTTGCTGAACTAGACTAGCACGGCTCCCTCTTTGGAACTTGTCGATAAGAAAACAAGACACTCCACTGCATGCGTGTCTCCCTCTGGGGAGAGGAGGTGAGAGATAACACATGATAGAGGTGTAATCAAGTTGCCTAATACACTGCTTGAAGGCACTCAGATACCATGGTGATAAGCATGGTATAAAAACCTATATAGACTAGACTAGACTAGAATGTCCCAGATGTCAGGGAGCAAGAGTGAAATTCTGGCCCCACTGAGATTAATGAGATTTTTGCCATTGACTTCAGTGAGGTCAGAGTTTTTTCCAGGTGTTCTTATTAAAATCTAACCTTGAAGTAGCACTGGGAGGCACAGCAACGATATGTTTGCCGTGTTGTTCCTGCTGCCATCTTGTTTGACTTGATACAAATATATCATAAGGTCACTTAAACCTTAGTGCCCAAGAACTCCCTTTTTAGGAGAGATGGGGAAAAGCTGACTCTGGCTAGTTTCATTTACATAAAATTATAATATTACTTACCCATAATTCCATCTGTGACATTTTGTTGTTTTAGCCTGAATTTGTTTTATTTTGATCCTACTAATTAAAAATAGATTTTTATTACTGTTCTCATGAAAGTAACAGTACTGTGAAAGTTACGCCCTAGAGTGATTGTGTCAGCCTGATTTGGTGAGAAATAGACTTGGATTTGGTAACAAAATTCAAGCTCAGCAGAGAAAAAGAACTCCATCCTTCCTATCAGGAGCTCTATTCTAAAGGCGCTTATTAAAGGGCAGAGTTTTGGATTCCACCCCTGGAAATTCTATGCAGTGTGGAATCTATCAGCAGAAGTGCCGGATTTAGGCACCAGCCAAGTAAGACCTGGCTTAGGGCTTCACGTTATGAGGGCCTCTGAATATGTTGGCAATAACTAAGAAGATTTATCATAATTGAAAATGATAATGCAAATAAGACTTTTTGCCAGATGTATGTTTTATTTAGTTGTTTTTGTTGCATCTTTGCCTGTGTATATATGCAAATATAATGGTTTATCATTTATTTTTTCATTACCCTTTCTGTTATAATGTAATACACTTTTTTTTCTCTTTATTTTTGATGGTATGAGCCCCCTGAATCTTGACATAGTTTAGGGCCTCAGCATGGCTTAATCCAACCCAGAATCTCCAGGATGAGGATCTGCCTGGAACAGCGGTGACTTTCCCGCACTGTTTCGCACAGCGTTGACTGTGTAGCAATCTACCTGATGGTGGGAGCACAGAGGTGACTTTGCAATGCCCCATTAGGTAGGGGGTTGCTAAACTGACTTCATATTCCTGGCTACTAGAAGCAGAGCTGATATTGTTTGGAGCAGGCAACTGTATATCAGAGCAGGATCTGGTGGAACAGTTCCCTCTAGACTAGAGCAGACGGGCAGGGGAGAGACACCACTTGAGTACCGCTGAATCTAATCCACAAAATTGTGTAGACCTAATTTATGTTGGCATAAAGCCACCATGTTGAAAATCACTTGTGCATGCTCACACTGAGTTCCTTATGTTGGGGGTGAGCGTCCTCATTAGGAGCACTTGTGTTGATTGGATTTTTAGTGTGGGGCACTATGGACTGCTCCTGAGAACCAGGAGCAGTGAATGTAAGCAACACTGTCTACATTGAAACTGTCACTAATTACAGCAACCCTGACTCTACACCAGGGGTCAGCAACCTTTGCCGACCCCTGTGCCGGCCCCTCCTCCTCGACCCTCAGCTGGTGCCGACGACCCACTCCTGAAAAGAAGCCACCTGGAGGGGCTCCTCTCAGCAGCATACCTGGGGACCCCTATCCCCAGGCACGCCATGGAAAGAAGTTGCCTGGAGTCACTCCTTTTGGCGGTGGCATGCTAGAGAGGAGCCGCTCTGGGCGGCTTCTTTACACGGTATGCCTGGAGCATGGACATGGCAGGGACCTCCGCACTGAAAGAAGCCACTTGGAGTGTCTTTTGGTGGCAGGAGTGGCAATTCCTGTGGCGCCACAGAGGATGCCGAGTGCCGCTCCGAATGGGCTCGTGTGCCACTGTTGGCCTGTGTGCCGGGGGTTGCCTACCCCTGCTCTACACCGTTTGGGGAGGTGATGTCACAAATCTGCATAGAAAGGCCCTTCCAGTGACGGGAGCCGCATTTAAGTGAAGACACAGACACAGATAGGCTGACGCAAGGCTTCTTACATCAGTTAATCATGTTGCATGGGGGATCTGCAAGAGATTTTTGGGAGGATGGAATGTGTGAATTCCGGACCTCAACAAACCAGAAGATTATTATTTGGCATTGAGAGAGTTAGAGGAATCTCATTTTCTTGTTTGTCAATTATATCTATTGCTTGCATGTTTCTTTAACTGTTTTCCCCTATTCCCACATAAAAAGATACGTGTGGACCCATGTTCTCTCAGGACTGCTGACTGCTTGTACATAGGAAGGAACCACCTAGAAAAGTGATGAGGGAGGTTAAAGTGTAATACCCCAGAGTCAGACGTAGGAGTACCAGTCTGGGTGAGGGCTCAAGTCACAATTTATTTAGGTTAGAGAAGGGACCATAGGCTGAACTCAGTCTTTGACGTTACCAGTGGCATCTGGCAGGAGGGTTCCACTTCTATTTTTTATAAACTAGTATTTAAATATTGAGGAAAAATAAAGTGAAATATCGTGTGGCTGCAACCTGAGAACCCTATCAGTGCTGGCAGGAGTAAGCAGTAGCGCCCAAGTAGAGCACATGCCAATGAGGCTATCCATGCTGAGAGCAGAAATGTGCTGCTACAAAGGCTGAAAGAGTATTAGACTGGTTCTTCCTACCTGTGCACCTGGGTTCACTCTCCATAGACAAGGTGGACAGGAGACAAAGCTAAAAGAATAAAGATTAAACAGAAAGAAGAAATATTACAAAGAGTTACAACAGGTCAGCAATCAGAGACAAAACCATATCAAACAGAACAAGTACCGTCGTCAGCCTACAAGGAAACAAGTGTGAAAAGAATGAAGGTAGCCAGAAAAATGTAACATGAAATGGATTTCTTCCCACAGCTCCAACCTCTCTATAAACTGGGCATTGTCTTCTTTTGTTGTTCCAATTAGTGCTTTAAATAATTCCTTAGCAGTGGCAGTTGCCTGCTAAAGTGAAATCAAGCAGTAAGAGCCATATGCTGCTATGTATACTGGAGTTCAAATCTATCCTCAGATAGGAATGGGAATGACATATGGAAATTGCTATACTATTATTATGCAAGTATGTTCAATAATAGGGAAATCAAGATTTGTGGCAATGCATTTGTGTACTGAGGAGAACAATCAGGGCCTCTGCTTATAACCAACTTTCTCTAGAAAGTTACAATCTCTTGCTATTCACATGATACAATATTTTTTTAGAGGGTCTGTTCCTTCAGTAGGTAATTTTAAAACAGGATCCTCTTCTATATCATAATAATCGATTGTGTATGATCACAGTGTAAGGGAGAGTTCTTGCCCCAGAGCACTTACAAACTAAGAACTAGGTACATTTGTTTAAGAGTGTGAACAAGGAACTGTGAATCAGAAGTTCTGACTAATCCCGGCTCTGCTGCTTACACAAAGTGACCACTGAATCTAAGCAGCTGCTTGGTTTTAATACATGCGTGTGTAACCTTCAGGTGGTCAATCAAACTACTCATACACTTAAACACCTGTGTAACGCCCTTATGGCCAAGGTGGAGTCTGCTTTGCAGGCAGCTCTGGCCAAGGAAAGGCACACGCAGGAATGCAGCAGGGACAGTCCCCTTTCACCCAGGGGCACCTGTTCCAAACCCCCCGGAGTGATCACACACGCACACACGCTGGGACAGCACAGTGAACAATGGAATGGGGAAGATTTATTTACAGAGGGAGGAAAAAAAGAACAACAAGGGGGATGGGGCAGCAGGAAAGCAGGCTAGCAATTAGCACAGGGCCTTACAGGCCCAGGGGTGCTGCAGGCTGAGGGCAGACAGTGAGCGAGCACAGCGTCTGTGCTGAGTTCAGTGATCCCAGCACAGTTCCAGTCCGGGCTGAGTCCTGGTTGCTCCTGGTCGTCTTCGGCACCAGCAAGTGTCCCCAGCAAAGCCTCCGGTGCCTCTTCTGACGCCCTCCCCACTTAACTACCTAGAGCCTCCCCCAAGTCCCAGGCCAAGTCCCAGGCCTCGTACTCACGGCCCCGCAGCCCTGGGCAGCCGTATCACTGGTCCAGCTCCAGTCTGTCCTCGGGCAACTGCTCCCTGGCACAGTGTCCTCTGGCTCCTGTCCTGGGTGTCGCCGGTCAGCTCTCTGTCCCTCTCCAGCTTCTGGGCAGGGCCTCTGCTGCTTCTCTCCTCACCATGCCTCTGCTCAGCCCCTCTCCTGCCCAGCTTCACAGCCACACCCTCACTCTCATCCCCTCCCCGCAAACAGCACTCTCTCCTCCCAGCATAATCAGTGCCTCCCTACAGGGCAAAGGGTTAAAGGGACCACGCTCTCTTAAACCCCAAAGGGGTTACCCCTGTTTAACTGCTTGCATGGAGTAATGCCCCGTGGCAAATCATTTAATCAGAATGTGCCTCAATCTGTCCATCCCTAACTACCTATCTCACGGTGGCACTTTGAAGCTTAATGCAAGTTTGTAAAGAGATTTTAAGATTTGAACAGACATTTTCCACCCAAATTCTTAAAGTATTAACACGCTTTACAGAAGTGTTTTTCAAACATTTTTATGGGTACATACCCCAGTAGGGCATGTCTTTTTAACGGAAGACTCCCCATAGGTCTTCAGCCCCCAATTAATGCATTTTTAAGTTATACATATCTGTCCTTCATATCCTGTATGTGTTGCTTTTTGTTTACTTCACATGGCAAAACAAAGCCAGCCAGCATGCTGATCAGAAACATCGTGATTGCGCACAAATCATTAAAACTCACTCTACTTTTATGCAGTGCTGCAATAATAATAATAAACTATCAGAAGAGGAGCAGAATGCAAAATAATCTTACCCATGAAATACTTACTATGCTGGTTCTCAGTAGTGCTCACTCCCAGCTCCTTTTAACATAAAGAAGGTACAAGTGTTAGGACAACTAATACGCTTGGCGGGGTTACCTCTACACTTGGAGCAGAGGGTTGAAGTGGAAGAGATACACCCAGTTCAGTAGATACGTAGTGAGGGCTAGTGTGAGAGGTGCTATGGTACCAGCCTAGCTGCCCCGAGTAAAAACCTGCCCAGATCTGTGGGTACGTTCTCGGTGCAGCTACCTGGCTATGGCTTGACACAGGGCTTCCCTGATTGCTCTACTACTTTAGCACACTAGATCAACGAGCATGCCTACTTGAGCTGAGAATCGCACTCCTAGATTCAAATATAGACATAGCCTTAGGCATGGTCTACACTAAAAAGTTAGGTCAAGCCAGCTATATCACTCAGGAGTGTGAAAAAAAATCCATACCCTTAAGTAACATAAGTAAACTGCCATAACCCTTGCCATAGACAGTGCTAGGTCCACAGAAGAATTCTTTCCTTGACCTAGCTACCACCTCTTGGGGAGATGGGTTACCTATGGCAAACCTTTCCCATCAACATAGCTAGTGTCTACATTTGAAATGCTGCTGCAGCTGTGCCCTGTAGCATTTGAAGTGTAGACAAGCCTTTAATTTAAAGAATTAAAGTTAAGGATCTGTCCCCTTCTGAAGACCCATCACAGGGTACGGAGCAGTAACAACACCCTGAACAAAGAAGAGCATCAGAGTGGTCAGATGGTACCTCCAGAAGTCTCAAGGGAAAAGGCCACCAGCAATTTTTAAATGTTTTTAGAAAATTCCAATATTTAGTTGATGCTTTTCCCCTCTCTCTCCAAGACTTATATATTTGGACTCACTAAACTAAAACCTTCTAGGTTTACAGGATGAAGATTTTTAAAAACATCTGATCAACTCTCTAAAACACTAGAAAAAAATCCCTAGAAAATTAAACATAGCAAACAAAATATATGAAGGTGTGTGGTACAATCAGGATTTTAGCAGCATCTGAGCAGGTGACTGCCCCCTCATGGAGGAAAAGCAGCATTGCAGGCATTCTGCCTCACTTTCCCCAGCAATTTTTATAGCCTATTCTGCTGGCCTACATAACTCAACCCTGCAGCCAGATCAGTATACAAGTTAAATCCCTCTCCAGGGTGGATGCAGAGACCAAAGTCATAGTCTAAAACAAACACCAGATAAAGGAGTCTGCCTCAGCTAGGTTCAGTTCACAGCCTCTTTAGGATTATTCATCCATCTTTCCTCTGGATTTAGTACTTAGTCTTTCTCAGCAGGATACTTTCTGTTCTGATTTGGTTTAAGACCATCAGCAGGTCCCAGGTACAAGTAGGTAGTCTATAATTTGGGTCTACCTTCCCTCCAGGAAGGCCTTATAAAGCAGCTGTTCTATTCTACTCTGACCTCCACCCAGCTTCTCTCCCTTTACAAACACTATTGTTCTATCTACACTCCTTCCCAGGTAACTAGCCCCTTAACTAAGTGACCTCTTCCTTTTTTAGCCCCTCTCTTCTGGCCTTTCACCCATTTCAGGTGAGGCACATGGGGTCGATTAGGCTCATAGGATGACAAGGTAAGTGAGGTAATATCTTTTATTGGATCAACTTCTGTTAGTGGTAGGTACAAACTTTTGAGATGCATAGAGTTCTTCAGGTATGGGAAAAGAAATAAAAAACACAGGAATAAACAAAACAAAAAAGGAGTCCTGTGGCACTTTTAAAGACTATCAAATTTATTTATTGCATGAGAAGTTCTCCCATGAAAACTCATGCACTAAATACATATGTTAATCTTTAAAAGTGCCACCAGACTCCTTGTTTGTTTTGCTGTAGTAGACTAACAGGGCTACCCCTTTGGAACAGGAAAAATCAGCAACACTACAATAAACCCAGAGCTTTCCAGGTCAGTCTGGGTTTTGCAAACCTCATCACACAATACCTGTCTGGGCTCAGCTGCAGAACATAGGTGTGACTTTGCTGCTTGTGAGTCAAACTCCTGGCGATAACATCTTTCTTCTCTAGCATGTGTGTATATTAAACACACACCGGGCACCCAAAATAATTAATTCAGACTGTCCTAGTTTTAATGGAGGTTGGCCTGGTTTCTGCATCTTTCCATAAAAAGCCCTGGAATTCCAATGTGGAAGTTAGGAAACCAGTATTTATGAATTAATAACCCACAGAAGATATTGTGACAGGGGTTCATTCAGCACACATTGTAGCCAGTGGAAGGACTCCCTTTTCAGGTTTCAGGCAGTTTTTTTCCCTGAGCCCCTCCCACTCCCCTTCTCAGAGGAAAATAATTTCCTATAGCTCCGTGACATGTGCAGAATAGATTATTTCTCCTCTTATGGCTCAGCTCTGTTGCCTCACCCACTACAGCATAGGAGTCAAGGCCCTTCCTATTCCTTCCCACTCTCTACCTCATCTCACACCCTCTTGGGTGTAGGTAGCAGCAACTTTATGGAGCTTCCTTTCTCACAACATACCTACACTAGAGATCATGGGTATGGATCTTAGTCCCTTGCCCGGCTATACAATGTGTCCCAACCTGGTCCAGTCCAGCTCTTGATGGACACCTGTCTGTTGTGATGGGATCCAGCCATTGACTCCCATGTGCTAGTAAGAAGCTCCCCAGCTCTAGGTAGTTACTGACCCCAGTTCCTAGATGTGGCTATGTCACAGCTTTCCAGACACAGCTTCTTCACTGTGGTTCAGGTTCCTGCTACTAAATAGATGAATTAATCCACAGTTCAGGTTACAATTATACATAGTATTCATAAACCCAAATGGAATTCATAGCTGAACACAGACAGAGATGGACTGACTATGGGGCACTTTTGACATATAACAGAGGGGCTGGTGTATTGAAGGGAGGCATGGGCTGTCTTTACATTGTCAGGGCAATGTACAGCCTGCTACAGGAGTCTTTCATCAGGTTCTCCGGGGCTGCCTGGAGTGCAGCAGCCTCCCTGCTCCACCCTTCCTCCACCTCTCTCTCACCCTGTGTGCCCAAAAGCACCTTTGCCAAAGCATGGCACCTGCTCTCCCCTTCTAGCTCTGCCCCCTCCTACCACTATGTGGGTCCAGTGGCACCCACTCCCCCTCTGGGTTTCGCCTCTTCCCACCTCTTTAAATGCCAGGACCAATATTTAGTCCCAGCACATCACTGGACACAGACATAACCTCAAACTGTCATCTCTCTACCCCATGGAAGCTGAACTGAGCCAGGGAGGTCAACAAGCGCCAAGGAAAGTTCTCACAGCTACCACACTGACATGCTCTTGAACATGGATCATTTCTCTGTGACTACCTTGGTGTGCTCGATTCCATGTTAGCAATTTGACATTAGACACTTCCACCCAAGAAATATGATTTTCCAGGTCTGATTAAGGATACATATGTTACACCTATATATATCAAGGGAAAATCCCCTATCCCAGAGAAGTGTACAATAAACTTCCCTGTGGTAATGGATAATCTATCTTCAAGTTGCTTTGCTTGTCAGACAGGAAGTCTGGGTACAGGGTGCTGCAGAAGTCTGTGCTCTGTTCTGAAGGGCTATGTGGGGAACTGCATCACTGAATAACAAAGATCTCTTTCAAACTCGTTAGGCCCAGAGTGATTACTGGGCAGTGGGTTCCAATACTCAGAGGGTGGTGTCCGATAGGTCTGCACCCAGAGAGTGTGCCAGGGTCCCTGAGATTGAGGCAGGCTCCAGGAGCTTAGATCACACTCGGGATCCAGAGCAAAAAGGTCTGAATTTCCCTCACAGCAGTCCTAATTGGAGGCCAGAGTGATGCACATTGTGTCTCTCAGACAAGGCTACAAAAAGGGAGTAAAACAAAGCAAGAGTCAGTGGCTGATCAACGGGGGGGGGGGCAAACGGGGAGATTGCCCCGGATCCTGCAATTACGCGGGCCCCGCGCTGTCCCACTCCCAGGGGGGCAGTGCAGGGCCTGCACCGTGGACCCCCAATGGCCACACATTTCCCTGCTCCCCGCTGCCTTCAGCAGGGAGCCGAAGGCAGTGGGGCAGGCTGGGAGCACTACGTCCGGCCTCTGGGCTAGCCCTCCCCACCCCCAGGGTGGAGCAGGCAGGCCCTGGGGCAGGGCAGGTGGCCGGGGCCCACCTCTGGGGCGGCCTGCCCCATTCAGCCAGGGCCAGCCCTCGCCGGCGGGGTGCCCTTGGCCGGAACTGGCTCCTGGCGGCAGCCTCAGGTCCCCGGCTGGGGCACCGGCCACAGCAGCCTGGGGTCCCGGCTGCCGTCAGCTCTCCACACCGGCGGCTCCCACTTCTGGGGCCGAAGCCAGCTCCCTGCCAGCGGCCTCAGCCTCCCCGCCCGGGCTGGCTCCCTGGGGGGGTGGAGCAGCCCGCCTCCCCTCCAGCACGGGAGGGGGAGCCCGCCTAGGCCAGTTGGCCCTGGGCCCCGCTCCCTCCATGGGATGGCCCTGCTGATCAAGGGCTGAAAAGCCAATCTTTTGGGGGGACGCCTGCTTGAGTCTCTAATAAGAGATCAGATTGTGATTGGAATCTAGAACAAAACATTCAACCTGAGATGACTGGAAGACCCAGAATTAACCCTTGACAGAGCAATTAGAATTTGCCAAGCAGCAGAAGTCAGCTAGTCCAGAATGAATCTCATGGAGGGTGCACAGTGTAAACATGATAGAGAGTCCAGAGTACCAGCAAAGAGACCTAAGGAAGAAAGTATCAGAGAGCTCAAAAACCAGATTTAATTAAGAACAGCTCATGGGGCTGTATATGCTGTGACAACCAGCACAAGTCAGGATAGTGCCTGGTTTATCGGGAGATGGATTACCTGACTTTGCAAGCACCAGCAGAGTATGCACAATGTGGACAAAAAGTCTTATAGCACCACCAGCTCAGATGAATTTTTCATAGAAGCAATGGACACCATTAGAAGTGGACAATAAACAGATTGTCAACAACTGTCAGTTGAAAACAAATGGGACATGTATTAATTTTAATTTGGACTCTAGTGCACAAGCCAATGTGTTGCCAGAAACAGCGTTGTTAACACACACACACAAAAAAAGCCACTGGTAGTGAAAGCAAACAGGTAAAACCTAGGGCTTCTAGCAGTTAGCTTATCCCCACTGAAGGAATAGAACTGAAAGAGCCCAACCATTGCACAATTCAGGTGCCAAAGAAAGTTCCCGTTGCTCTAAGATAGAGGCTAAAAAAGGAGTTGGATAGGCGCATTGATCTGGGAATCATAGGCTATGTCTACACTGGCAAGTTAGTTCAAATTAAGGAGGCTTAATTCGAACTAACTAAAGCCATGGCTACACTAGGCTTTAGTTGGTTCGAATTAAGGGCTTCCTTAATTCAAACTAATAAGTTCGAATAGGGCTTCAGAAGTAAGGCTTTAATTCGAACTAACTAGTTCAAATTAGCCAATGTGGCCACGTTAATTCGAACTAATTTCTTAGTTCGAACTAACAGGCCATTGAAATGAATGGGGATCGCTAATTCGAACTAAGCAAGTGCCATGAATAGCACTTGCTTAGTTCAAATTAACTTTTTCTAGTTCGAATTAAGCTAATTCGAACTAACTAAAATTAGTTTGAATTAGTTAGTTCGAACTAACTAATTTGAACTAATTTTAGTAAGTGTAGACATAGCCATTAAGAGAACAGAAGAACCTATAGAGTGGGAACACTTGGTCTTTACAGAAAAACAAAAAGATGGAACCTTCCCTGGTTTATAGAGACCAAATAATTAAATACATATGTAAAAAGGGGCACATTTTCTACTATCTACAAAGGGGAGAATTTCGGGGGATTTGGCTGATGCCAAATATTTTTCTACGCTAAATGCATCAGCAGGGTTCTGGCAGGTGCCTTTGGGAAAGCAGAGTACATGTTTGCACATATACAGCACCCCTTTGGGAAACTCAGTTTTCACAGACTGCTGACTGAGCCATGTGCAGCACCATAAAATTTTCTGAAGAAAATACAACACATTTCTGATGGTATAGTGGATACTAAAATTTACATACATAGACAATGTTATGCTATGGGGAAAAACAATAGAAAAGCATCAGGGAAGCCAGACAGCTCAGGAAAGAACCCGACCTACTGGGCTAAAGATAAAGTACATTTTGTGCACCAGAAATAAACACTTGGAAGATAAATTAACACAGAACAAGATGTACAAGTAGATCACAATAAGGCGGAGGCCGTCACAAACATGCTTCCCCTAACAGACAAGGAAGGGTACAAAAAACTGTTGGAATGGAGAGAAATTTCTACCTAATCTAGCTCCTCAAACCAGGAGGGTATTGGCAGAGTCATCTTACAGCAGTATGATCAAAAGTGGAAACCAGTGGCTTATGCATCACAGGTACTAACAAAAACTGAATGTAAATGTGCTGAAAAAGAATCATAGAAACTTGAAGGGACCATGAGAGGTCATCGAGTCCAGTCCCCTGCACTTATGGCAGGCAGGACCAAGTACCCTCTTAAGCCATCCCTGACAGGTGTTTGTCTAACCTGCTCTTAAAAACTTCCAATGATGGAGATTCCACGACCTGCCTAGGCAACTTATTCCTGTGGTTAATCACCCTGGCAATGAATTTTTTCTTAATGTCCAACCTAAATCTCCCTTGCCGTAATTTAAGCCCACTGCTTCTTGTTCTATCATCAGTGGTTAAGGAGAACAATTTTTCTCCCTCCTCCTCGTAACAACCTTGAAAACTGTTATCATGTCTCTTCTCTGTCTCCTCTTTTCCAGACTAAACAAACCCAGCTCTTTGAATCTTCCCTCATAAGACAAGGATTCCAGATCTTTAATTATTCTTGTTGCTCTTGTTTGGCCTTTCTCCAATTTGTCCTCATCTTTTCTGAAATGAGGCGCCCAGGACTGGACATAATACTCCAGATGAGGCCTAATCAGTGTGGACTAGAGCGGAAGAATTACTTCTTGTGTCTTACTTACAATTCTCCTGTTAATACATCCCAGAATGGTGTTTGCTTTTTTTGAAACAGTGTTACACTATTGACTCATATTTAGCTTGTGGCTCACTATGACACCCAGATCCCTTTCCATAGTACTCCTTCCTAGGCAGTCATTGCCCATTTTCTATATGTGCAGTGGATTGTTCTTTCCTAGGTGGAGTACTTTTCACTTGTCTTTATTGAATTTCATTCTATTTACCGCAGACCATTTCACCAGTTGTCCAAATCATTTTTAATTATGATCCTATTCTCCATAGCACTTGCAACCTCTCCCAGCTTGGTATCATCAGCAAACTTTATAAGTGTACTCTGTATGCCATCATCTAAATCATTGATGAAAATATTGAACAGAACCGGACCCAGAACCGATCCCTGCAGTACCCTGCTCAATATGCCCTTCTAGCATGACTGTGAACTGTTGATAACTATTCTCTGGGCGCGGTTGTCCAACCATTTTTGTACTCATCTTATAATAGCTCCATCCAGGTTGTACTTCCCTAGTTTGTTAATGAGAAGGTGATGTGAGACCATATCAAAAGCCTAACTAAAGTCTAGGTATATCACATCTACCACTTTCTAAGGCTTTGGCCTTAGTAGATGGGTGTAAAAAGTTTCATGTTTTTATTTATGGAGAAGCCTGTGTTAACAGGAACTGATCACAAACTGTTAAATACCATTGCCAAAAGGCAACCTCTGCCAAAAAATACGCAGGGGCATTTTAGTAATGAACATAAGATTTGAAAATCAAATACAAACCTGGGTGAGATTTGGTGACTGCAGACTAGCAGGCATGCACAGAGTGTGCTATGCCTCTTACCATTACACAGTCCCTCTGCGAGTACACCCCTTTAGTGACAGGCCTCTACTTTTTGCAAGGGAGAATCCTGCAGCTCCTTTACTCTGAGATTGGGCCATTGACTTCAGCATCTCTTTCTCACAGTTCCAAAGGGGGGGCTGTGTTAGTCCAGGCCAGCCAAACAAACAAGGAGTCCTGTGGCACTTTTAAAGACTAACAGATTTATTTATTGCATGAGTTTTGTAGGAGAAAATCCCACTTCGTCAGACGCTTTGAAGATGGTAAACTTACAGAATGGGAGGAAATTAAATGCAGGGAAATGTATGACAGGATCAGGTCAGATTGTAACAGCAAATTAGAATAGGTGTTGGGATTCAAACATTGGAGAACAGCTTATAGAGGAAGGTGAGGTCAAATCACCTGTTGTAAGGAGAAAAAGATACATAGTCCCTGTTTAACCCTGAGGCAATGGAGTAAAATTTACATATAAATTCCAATTCTGCAATTTCTCTTTGAAGCTGTGGTTTGTTATTCATTTGTTTGAGCACAGTTGTTAACAAGTCGTCAATGGAGTGAGCAGGGAGATTGTAGTGTTCCCCTATTGGTTTTTGAACGTTGTGATTTCTGATGTCAGACTTCTGTCCATTTATTCTTTTGTGCAGAGACTGTCCTGTTTATCCAATATATAAGGCGGGGGGGGGAGGAGGGCGCATTTCCACCACATAATGGCATAAATCACATTGGTGGATGAGCAAGTGAGCCCTTGATGGAGTAGATGGCTTGATTAGGTCCTGTGATGGTGTCTTTTGTGTAGATATATAGGCAAAGTTGGCAACCTGGTTAGTTGCAGGGATATGTTCCTGCTTTATTCTGTTGTTTGATCTGTAATTGCTGGTGAGTATCTGTTTAAGGTTGGGGGGCTGTCTGTAAGCGAGGAGAGGTCTGTCTTCCAAGGCTTGAGAGAGTGAGGGATTGTCGTGTAGTATAAGTTGTAGATCCTTGATGATGTGCTGTAGAGGTCTGACTTGGGGGTTGTAGGTGATGACCAATAGCGTTCTATTGTTTTATTTCCTGGGCTTTGAAAGGGAATATAAAGATGGAGTCTGTCTTGTCCTAATATTTATCATGTTGTCTTGCTTGTTTTTCTCTCAGTATGCTTAGAATGTAAAGAATGCTGAACTAACTGTCTCCCCTGCCCATCAAGGGCTGTTGACTAATTAGAATGTTTGCTTATGTGCATGACTTCCTTCCCTATAGTGTGATAAACTTGTCAAGGCTGTTAAGTACCGTAAATTTTGATAAACTTAAGGAGTATTTAAAAACATACTGTGAAAACAACTTGTGAACAAATGTTATCTCTAAAGAAGAATATCCTACATACATCCGTCATCAATTGACATGTATATGTCTTTCGAAGGTAAAATAAAGAGTTTGTTTGATCCAGCTTGTCTCTTATTATTATCTGTCTATGTAAATGAATGTAACCAAAAAACTATAAAAGTGTAAAGCAACTCTATTCGGGGCACTCTACCTTGGAGTTTTACTCTGAGTGTCAGACTGCCATTCAGCTGAATAAAGCTTGATCACACGCCCTCGGTCTCTGTCTATTTGGTCTCAGCTGGAGAACGAGCTTCTGGGTGGGGGTGCCTACTCAGGTCCTCTTGACCAGGAGGCCCCCCTAAAATTCCCTGACAAATTGGCGAGCCAGCCAGGAGTCTTCCAGCTCCTCGTTGCGAGGTCGCAGAAACCCCCAATGCTCTAGCCAGCAAAAATGGTGAGTTCACCAAGTAGAGCCTTGAGGGACGCTGCGAAGCACGAAGAGGATAAGGTGACCCTGCTCACCTAAAGAGTCCAGGATTCCATCTATCCCTGAAATGGCCAACAGCCTACTGACACCAGACTGTTCACAATGCTAGTCTTTGTTTCACAGAGCAGTCATGCTCTTTTCACATGTTCTGTCTGACTTGGCTGGCAGTCTTTAAAGTTAATGGCACAGGATGCATGAGGTAATATCTTTTATTGTATCACTTTCTGCTGGTGAGAGAGACAAGCTTTCAAGCTTACACAGAATTCTTCCTCAGATATGGGAAACTTACTCAGCGTGTTACCTCTAAATGCAAGATGGAACAGATTGTCTAGCATAAGTAGTTAATACATATTTCAAGGATCATTAGCTGTGACACACTGGGTACGTTTCCGTTACCTGAAAAAGAGCTCTGTGTTGTCTCTTTCAACAACAGATGTGGTTCAATATAAGATATTACCACACCCATTTTCTCCCTCTAACAGCCTGGGATCCATATGACCACAACAACATTGCATAATCTTTAAAAGTTAATATCCAGACATTTGTCTTCCACTGTATCTCCAAGTATCTACATTTATATGTTGACAGTTCTTGATAGTTCATTCATACCAACTGATATGCCTGTTTCCTATGTGATGCCTACCCAGTCCCCTGCCCCAGGAAAGTAATTAACCCTTTCAATCCCAGTAGATAATACCTAAGGCTATGTCTAAACTATAAAAAGTTAGGTTGACTTTGTTAAGTCGACTTAATAAGGTCAACTTTAAGTCGACTTAAAGTCAACCTTATTAAGTCGACTTAACAAAGTGGTTTCCCTTAACCGGGACTTAGTAATTCGACCTAACTTCCCTTAAGTCGACCTAAGAAGGTGGACTTATGCGTCCGCACTGGACTTAGGTCGACCTAAGGAAGGGTTAGGTTGGCCTAAGGAGGGTTAGTTCAAATACCTTGCAGTTCTTATTAAGTCGATCTTAGCGTTCATTAGGTCGACTTAAATCAACCCAATGAAAGCCTAGTGTGGACAGGGATTAAATTAGGTCAACTTAAGCCTCCTTAAGTCAACCTAACTTGCCAGTGTAGACATAACCAAAGTGAGTGGGGAAACTGAATTATGCTTATTTTTCATAAAAACAATACAGAAGTTTCTTATGTCTTCCACAGCAACACACTCTCTGAGCATCTGACAAACAGAGGTATACATTGCTCACCCCAATTTGATTTAAAAAACCTTGTGTGGTCTCAGAGAAAATGTAGTGTGTGATTGCCAGGGCAACAGCTCAGAATAAGAACTTGCAGTAAGTGACTGTGTTTTAGCACTGGGAGACCAGGATAGATTGTTTCCAGTCCTAATACAAATTTAGTGGCGAGCTCTAGGTCCTAGTTAGGGTTTTGTTTAAAGACACCTACGGTGTTACAGAAAAATATCTTTAAAAGGATCCATGAAGATCATTTAAGGGTTGAAAAATCTAAGAGAAGGGCAAGATACTGTTAATTTGAAGTCAAAAGTGTGACATTGAAGGAGCTGTCGTTGCTTGCTGCATATGCCAAAAATACATGACAAATCAAGCAAAAGAGCTCATGTTAGTAGCACATAAAAAATTGGCCGTCTGGAGCAAAGTAGGCTTAGATTGTTTACACCGACTGGAAAAAATGATGTACTTGTCCTAAACTAGTGTTCTCATTTCCCTGAGATAGCTTTACTAGAAAGCTTTATGTCAAATCTAGCTTTGCTCAACATGGTATACCTGATAGACTAATGTCTGACAATGGCCCACAGTGTAGTGGGCATTAAGTAGCCCACAGTAAAGTTAGAGTTTAGCATCTTAATTGCTAGTCCCCACTATCCACAATCCAAGGGTTGAATGAATGCTCTACCTATTGGGCCGTAGGGTACACGGGGACAACCCCTGTCCATTGTACCTGTGGGGCCTGATCCAGTAGGCATGCTCAGAGCTCACTCATCTAATCAGGCTCTGCAGGCAAGATAGGTGGGGGAATATCTAGTTTGAGAATCCCTCTAGGGCTCAGATGTGAGCTTGAGGCTGAGTAGCTCAGTGGCATTAGGATTTAAGATGTTTTATGCATGCCCATGGGAGGAAATAAAGGCACCTAGGACTAGGAGACTTTATCAGCAGAAATTTAGGTGCCTACAGGGTAGGCAGCAAGCAACTGCACAGTGGTTTAGGATCTGGGTGGTGCCTAAAAGTTGGATTTAGGCATCTAAATCCCTCTGTAGATTTAGGCACCTTAATTCCTCTGTCTAAGTTCCCCATCTTTAAAATGGGGATAATTGCACTTCCTTACCTCACAGAGATGTTCTTAGGATACACACATTGAACATTGATACAGTTTCCCACAGCATTCTCGTCGGCAAGTTGAGGAAGTATGGGTTGGACAAGTGGACCGTAAGGTGGATCGAAAACTGGCTAGATCAATGGGCTCAGTGGGTAGGAATCAATGGCTCGATGTCTGGTTGGCAACCGGTAACGAGTGGAGTGCCCCAGGGGTCAGTCCTGGGGCCGGTTCTATTCAACATCTTCATTAATGATCTTGATGATGGAATAGACTGCGTGCTTAGTAAGTTCGCAGATGACACCAAGTTGAGGGGAATGGTAGATACTCTGGAGGGCAGGGACAGGATCCAGGGAGACTTGGACAAATTGGAACACTGGGCCGAAAGAAACCTCATGAGGTTCAACAAAGACAAGTGCAAAATCCTGCACTTAGGAAGAAAAAATCACATGCACTGCTACAGGCTGGGGACCGATCGGCTAAGTAGCAGTGCTGTAGAAAAGGACCTGGGGGTTATGGTGGACGGGAAGATGAATATGAGCCAGCAGTGTGCCCTTGTTGACAAAAAAGCTAATGGCATATTAGGCTGCATCAGTAGGAGTATTGCCAGCAGATCGAGGGATGTGATAATTCCCCTCTATTCGACACTGGTCAGGCCGCATCTGGAGTACTGTGTCCAGTTTTGGGCTCCCCATTACAG
The DNA here is from genome assembly GCA_007922175.1 of Pelusios castaneus. Lineage (NCBI taxonomy): Eukaryota > Metazoa > Chordata > Testudines > Pelomedusidae > Pelusios > Pelusios castaneus. Next base: position 9,010,931 of record ML685781.1, read on the forward strand.
AAAGGATGTGGACAAATTAGAAAGAGTCCAGCAGAGGGCAACAAAAATGATTAGGGGGCTGGGGCACATGACTTATGAGGAGAGACTGAAGGAACTAGGCTTATTTAGTCTACAGAAGAGAAGACTGAGGGGAGATTTGATAGCAACCTTCAATTACTTGAAGGGGTGCTCCAAAGAAGAGGGAGGTAGGCTGTTCTCGATGGTAACAGAGGACAGAACAAGGAGCAATGGTTTCAAATTACAGCTGGGGAGGTCAAGGTTGGATATTAGGAAAAACTTTCTCACTAGGAGGGTGGTGAAGCATTGGAATGGGTTACCTAGGGAGGTGGTAGAATCTCCATCTTTGGAGATTTTTAAGGCCCGGTTAGACAAAACCCTGGCTGGGGTGATTTAGGGGGAGTGGTCCTGCTTTTTAGCACGGGGTTGGACTAGATGACCCCGTGAGGTCCCTTCCATTCCTATTATTCTATGATTCTATGATTCTTTGATTGGGAGGCGCTAAGTCCCAGTTCTTCAGCCTCTTAACTCCCACTGAAATCAATGGGAGCTAGGCACCTGAATACTTTGAGGATTGAGGCTTCAGATACTACAATAATGGGGGCCTTCAATACTTAGGAGATTTTAAAAGGGAATTAAATTACCAAATAAAACATAAAGAAAGCACTCCTTGTATAGTATCACTAATCCTAATCCATTAAGAGGAATTATGTTTGAGATGGCATCTATTGTTACTGGCATGTGACATGGTTATGATCATGGATGTAAGTCCATAAAGAATGAGGGGTTGGGGGAGCAGAATTCCTGTAGTGATTTGAGAGCGAGAACTCCTCAGCATAGGCCCATTCATTATTTGCCTTCATATTTTTTTCTTTTTTGTGTTTGTTATACTAAAAGTATAATTTGTGTCTCACATCTGTGCAGCGCTGTCCTGTGCGGGGAGCGGGGCCCAGGGCCAACTGGCCTAGGTGGGCCCCCCCCCCATGCTGGAGGGGAGGCGGGCCACTCCACCCCCCCAGGGAGCCACCCCAGGCGGGGAGGCTGAGGCTCTGGCTCCGGCCCTGGAAACGGGGGCCGCTGGTGGGGGGAGCTGACTGCAGCCAGGATCCCAGGCTGCTGTGGCTGGTGCCCCAGCCGGGGACCTGCGGCCAAAGAGCCGGTTCCAGCCAAGGGCACGCTGCTGGTGAGGGCTGGCCCTGGCCACATGGGGCAGGCCAGCCCAGAGGTGGGTCCTGGCCACTTGCCCCGCATCTGAGCCTGCCTGCCCCAGGGGTGGGGAGCGCTAGCCCAGAGGCCGGGCTTAGTGCTCCCTGCCTGCCCTGCTGCCTTCAGCTCCCTGCTGAAGGCAGCGGGGAGCAGGGAAGCGTGTGGCCGTGGGGGGGGCCACGGTGCAGGCCCCGCACTGCCCTGCTGGGAGGGGGATAGCGCGGGGCCCGCATAAACGCGGGGCCCGGGACAATCGCCCCATTTGCCCCCCCTAGGGACGGCCCTGCATCTGTATAATTGGCTGGTCCTGAAAATTCCTTGTATTCCCAAGACCAGCTGCAAGTGAAAACTGAAAAATAAGAAAAATGATCTTCTGATTCTGAAGTGAAGTATTCATGGTTATAACAAGTTTTGTGCTTTTGATTTTGCTGCTATTTGGAGTGCATTAAATTCATGTTATTTGGAACATCCGTTTTGGGCTATCTGGTTTAGCCAGCAAAGTCAGATTTTTTACATAGCCAGTGAACTTTCATGATCATACCTATTACACTGTAGCATTATAATAGTGTGCAACCAATGATGTCCCATCTGAAGAGTTTAGCCATTCTATAGCACACCAGTCATTTAGGAAAAATGTAATAAAAACAATGTGAGCAAGAAAAAAGTTATTATTTAATGTGAAATTGTAAGTAGAGTTTGCAAATAACTGATTTGTTTGTTTTGTTTTTGTTCATTGACAACTGTGAAAATTTTTTAAAAATTTTTCCAGGTCAAACTGAAACAAAATGCTTTCAGTGAACTGAAAAGTAAAAGAATAATTCGTTTGGTGTTGTATGAAATGTTTCTTTTGACCCATAATGAAACATTTTGATTTTATTTTGCAGTTTAAACTTTTTTACAGATAAAATGGAGGGATATTTTGAAATAAAAAGCCATTCTGAAAATGTTGAAACTATCCTTTTTTTTTTTTTTTTTTGGTTAGAACTTTCTTTTTTTTTTTCACTTTCTGTTTTTCAGCCAAAACAACTGGGCAAATTCAATACAAATTAGTAAAATGTTAATCTGCATTTTTTTACAAAAATACCCAAGTTTCCTTAGAAACTTGTGTTACAAATATAGCTGCATAATTGAGTCCAGATTCAGATTCTGGTGATTGTAGCTGTTAGCGTGATCTGTCTTTATTGCAGTGTGTAAAGTTCACAGCATAGTGATCAGGAGACAAATGGACAAACACCAGAGTTCATTCTTTCAAAACTGCCTATTCTGTTTTCTTCCTGTAAAGTAAGATAATTGTTGGACCTTATCTAAGTAAAGTGCTACATTGGTTTCATTGTATATTTTGTTAAAAATAGCTGAATTCCTGTAAATTCCTATTGCAGAAGTAATCACTGGAATTCATGAGTGATGACTTTCTTGTAGACTGATAAGGTTAATTTTAATAGCTCAGATTGTTTACTAAGAAAGTAATGTACAACGTTCAGCACTGGAGAACAATGGGCAGCCAGTACAGACCCTAGAGCCATATGGTCCTAGCAAGATACCCTGCTCAATAAATGAACTGCTGTTGTATTCTGTGCAAGCTTCAGTCTCTGAATGATTTTAAGGCATAGCCCCATGCAGAGCATATTGCAATAGTCTAATCTGAACAAAATAAAAGAAGAATAACAGTGGCAAGATCTGCTTCTGAAAGAAAGCAATCTTTTAAAATATTTAAAATTAATTAAATTTTAAATATTTAAAACTATTTAAATAAAATAGTATTAATTTAATTGAATCCTACATCAGCTATTTTGTTATTTTGCCCAGGATTGCTGTCATGCTAACTGTCCTCTAGAACAGTGTTTTTCAACCTTTTTTTCTCAGGACCCAGTTTAAAAAAATCATTTGTGCCCGTGACCCAACAATTGCATCTGTCAGCGACCCAGTACTGGGTCCCGACCCATAGTTTGAAAAGCACTGCTCTAGAATCTAGATACCGTGGTAAGACGGTAGCTGGCCCCTTAAATGAGACTGTGCCAAGCTCTCCTGTTCCAGTCTAGGTTTGTCCTAGTTTGGTGTACTGAGGATAGCAGAGCTGCCCCTGGGAGTTATAAAGGAGAGTTCAGACAGCTGAGAGGGAAAAGCCCAGAATGGGAGCTCTGAAGCAGAGCTAGGCTGAGAGCTTCAGGGAGGCTCAGGCAATACTCCTGAAATGCGGTGCAGTTCGAGTTTCCAAGAGAGAGCAATTGAGCCAGAACAGGCAGGTGAAAGTTGAAGGCACTCAGGTCACCTACAAATTTTTCCATCCAGGCTAGAGGGGGCTGAGGAGGGACAGAGCTGGTAATGGACCTATAACATTGCTAGGATTTCTTTTATTCCTAATATACTTAAACTCCTTATTGTCTTAAACCTTCTGGACTCATCCAAATGCAGAACTCAGTACTGCAAGAAGCAAAGCACCTTTAGCTCCTCCGGATTGCAGCAAAATCTGAGGATGCTCAGCACCTTGTTCTCAGATAGAATGAGACTTATGAGTGTGAAATAGAAACCAAATATTTGGCGATTTGGCTTGTCACCACTGAACAAAATTCTTACGCAGGCCTAAGAAAACTTCCACTAGACTTCACCTGACTATCCAGAAGGAGTCTGAGTGTGCAAAGACAAGAAAAATCAGGCCTAGAAAGTTCCAAAGGGGCAGCCGCCTTAGCCTAGGTCAGCAAAACAAACAAGGAGTCTTGTGGCATTTTTAAAGATGAACACATTTATTTTTTGCATGAGCATTTGTGGGCAAAGTCCCACTTCGTCAGATGCCAGAGTGGAGAAAACTTACATTGAAAAAAAACTTACAATATGGAAGGGAAAGATAAATCCTGAGATTACATTTCACTGCATCAGCAAATCAGACAAGCTGTATAGATTCAAACACAACACATCAGAAAGCGGTGAGGTTGAGAGAGGTGAAAATCACTGTTAATAATGAAAAACAAAGGAGGACTCCTGGGCACATTTAAAGTTTAATGCTTTGTTAGAGTAAACCGTCCACGCAAGCACACTAGACCTCATAAGCACAGAGCGTGCCCAGATAGACAGCATGCAGACTGTATTTTGTCACGTACCCCTTCCTGCCTGATGTTACATACCCTTGCCAGTCTGATGTCATGTACCCATTCCACCTCTCCTTTCCTTACACTGAAGCTAGTATTCCCCTGCCTGTCGAGACCACCCACCCCCAAAACCCCCACCACCCTGACCCTTTTATAGAGTTGTTTTTCCCAAAGGAAACAAAGAACTCTTAGGAAACTAGTTTAAACCAACAAGTAATCTAGTGGCACTTTTAAAGACTAATACATTTATTTATTGCACAAGCTTTCATGGGAGAGAATCCAACTTCAGTTGCTTGAAGATGGGGAACTTACAGAATGGGAGGAAAATAAATGCAGGGGAGTATAATTGATAGGATCAAGTCAGACTGTTATAGCAAATCAAAGCAGTTGGTAGATTCAAACATTGGAAAACAGCAGATCGAGGGAGATGAGGTCAAATCACCCGTTGTAATGGGGGGAAAAACATAGTCTCTATTTAACCCTAAGCTGTAAACAAGTAGTATGTGTATATAAACAATTGCTATGTTATTTTTTTTTAAGCTGAAACTGTTTTGTTCAGTGTTCCTGGTACTGTGAATAAACCTCTTCCGTGTTGCCTGTAGTGGAAAAGCCAGTTCATGCTCTCATTCAGACCCAAGTTGGTGGCCTAGAAAGATTTCTGCTGGTTTCATCCTAAAATATCTGCTTAGCCGGCTTCAGCAAAGCTCCAAGATTAAGTTTCCATCCGCAGTTTGATTTCAGAGAGGTGAGGGCCTTAGTCTACCTACCAATCTTCCAAAATCTTTACATGCATATAACTTCATGCACAAGAGTAGGTTTGTGAGCTTAGTGGTATTACTAATGTACGTAAAGCTACTCACAGGATCAGGGCAGCCTGCGTCAGAGTAGAATCTTAAATTTGTCTTACAGTCTTCATAAAACTTCTAGTTGACCCTTAGGCCTTGTACACACTACAAAGTTATTGCGCGATAAAGCCCTTTATTGTGCAATAGGAAGCCGAGCGTACACACACAACTTACAGTTTTTGCGCGTTAAGAGCCCTCTTGTTGCGCAAAATGTAAACCACCAAAACGAGCGTGGTAGGGGCTAACGCGGAATAGCTATTGCGTGACAGCCCGTGTGTGTACGGTTACCGCGGCGCAATGTGAAACCTCCGGAAATGGCCCACAATTCCAATCCTATCCCTTCTGCACTTCCGTCTGAACTCTGTTGCCGTGACGTCATTTTTCCCGACCTCCCCTTCTGCCCCGCGAATTTTTGAATTCCACACTCTCCCTTCTGGCTTGCTGTACAGTGCTGCTGCCTCTGTGTGCTCCTCTTGCGATGTCGTCGCGGCGCAGCAAACGAGCTCCAGCCTGGACAACAGCTGAGGTGATGGATTTGATAGGCATCTGGGGAGAGTCCGCCGTGCAGTCACAGTTACGTGGCAGCCGGAGGAATTTTGACATTTTCGGCCAAATATCTCAGGCGATGACTGAGAAGGGGTACGAGAGAGACACTCTGCAATGCCGGGCCAAAGTGAAGGAGCTGCGGATAATGTACCACAGAGCCAGAGAGGCAAACAGGCGCTCTGGCTCCACGCCGGCAACATGCCGCTTTTACAAGGAGTTGGAGGCGATCCTGGGCGGCGATCCCACAACCACCCCGATCTCGACCGTGGACACTTCTGCGACGGCGTCTGAAAATGACAAGGCAGCGGAAGGCGACGATGCCGTCGTAGATTAGGAAGCAGAGGAGGAAGAGGACGAGGACGGTGACTACGGAGCCACCGACATCGGGAGCCAGGAGTTATTCACCACCCCACCAGAGACAAGCTCCACGGATTCCTTCTGCACGCCTTCCCCTGAATCGGCCGATGGCAGCTCCGGTAAGTTTCGTTCGAAGTGCTCTCTACTCTAGCAGCTACAGCTTAGCGTTTACATGAAGATAACACATTGAGTTCTCCTTTTATGTGTCTTCTTTTCTGTGCGTTAATGGTGTGGCGTGGTCTTGCTGGCATTACATAAAAACCGCATCAATGCATGCCTCGATAGCCAAGTAGTCGTTCCCTTTCAAGTCACTAAACGTGTACTCCAAATATCTCCAAATTCTTCTTTTAAAATTGGATGGTAGAGCGAGCCTTTGCCCTCCCCCATTCAGGGAGACTCTCCCTCTCAAGCTCGCAAGCACTGCCGTGGGAACCATAGCTGCGCACAACCCAGCAGCGTCAGGTCCCGGCTGGAAGTCAGCCACATGCAGGAGATGCATTCTCGCTTGCAGAGGCACTCTAAGCAGTGTGATATCTGCTTCTATTCCAGCCATCTCTGACACAGGATCAGAACAAGCAGTGGCAATAGTCAACTGTCCCGTGAACCTACTCACATCAACCCGTCCCTCGCTTTGCAAAACTTGTTACTGCCCCCCAGTATTTCTTCACCCGTGTAACCAAGGAATATGTAGGGAGAACATCCTTATTTGCACCTGGACGTGGCAACAACAATAGCGGCATTCAAACTGTTTCATATCTACACAGGAACGACCTTCGATGGACGGTGTACAGCTGCTGCTGACCGTCTGAGACAGATAAGGCGGAGGCCTCGCAGGAGCAAGGAAGATATATTTCAAGAGCTCATGCATTCCCACGAGTCATCTGCGAGGGAGACAAGGCAATGGAGGAGGCAGTGCAGGCAGGACAGGAGAGAGAGCAGCGCGAGGAGGGAGAAGCAGAAGGATGCCCTAATAGACATTCTTCACGAACAGACCAACCTCCTGAAGACCATGGTCGGTCTGCTCCAGGCTCGCACCTCCCCACCGCAGCCTCATCTGCCTTACCCTCCATCCACGCAACATTCTCCCCCCAAACAGTTTTTGGAACACCATGGACACCCATGGTATAACGCTACCTCAACCCCCCCCCCAACGTATGTTGTGGAGTCCCGCACCTACACCCACCTTTAGTCCCCCCTTTCCTTACAGTTAACTTCTCATTTCTGTTCTATTAATAAAGTTGAACCATTGTTAAATTTAGTATGACTTTTTTTATTTGCCTTTATAGTATGCCCTTGACGTTTGGTGACAAAGAAAAACAAAAGAGAGAGAATCAATCCACCAATAATCATAGAGTTTACACGGTAAAAGATACAGAGCGATAACAGTGATTTGCCAAATTAAAAGGTAGCCTTTCAGTCAACAGTCATGAAATGGTTCTTCAACGCCTCCCTTATGCGCACAGCCCTTTGCTGCGCCCCCCGGATACCCCTGGTGTCCAGTTGCTGGTAGGCATATTCTAGACGTTCTGCCTCCCTGCTCCACGAATTCATAAATCTCTCCCCCCGGTTTTCACATAAATTATGAAGGACACAACACGCAGAAATGACAGTTGGTATGTTGTCCTCATGTAGGTCAAGCCTGCCATACAGCGATCTCCAGCGCGCTTTTAAACGGCCAAAGGCACACACTACTACCATTCTACACCTGCTTAACCGGTAATTGAACCGCTCCTTGGCAGGATCCAACTTCCCGGTAAAAGGCTTCATAAGCCATGGCATCAGTGGGTAGGCGGGGTCCCCAAGGATAACTATGGGCATCTCAACACCCCCCACTGTCAGTTTCTCGTCTGGAAAAAAGGTGCCCGCATGTAGCCTTCGGAACAGTCCAGAGTTTCTGAAAATGCGTGCATCGTGCACCTTTCCTGACCAACCCACATTTATGTCCGTAAACCGACCACGATGGTCCACCAGTGCCTGAAGAACCATAGAAAAGTGCCTGAAGAACCATAGAAGTGCCAGTGCCTGAAGAACCATAGAAAAGTATCCCTTCCGATCTCATCCTCGTGTCCTTGCACCGCAGGGCAGGGGCTAGCTCCTGGCACAGTTCCATAAATGTGGCTTTCCGCATTCGAAAGTTCTGTAGCCACTGTTCATCATCCCACAGCTGCAGAACGATTCGGTCCCACCAATCTGTACTCGTCTGCCGGGACCAGACATGGCGGTTCAGGCTGTGCAGCTGGTCCGAGAAACTGATCAGAATACCAGTTCTGTTCTCAAGGCTGTCAGTCTCCGAAGTCGAGTCATCCGAGTCTTGCTCTGAATCAGAGCCAAAGGCGTACTGCATCAGAAGGTGGGCTGTGTTTACAATGCTGAACGCAGCATTCAAGATCACAGCTGAATCCATGTCGATTCTGAAAAGGCAGTTCCGTAAAGACGGTCTTTTAAGTTTGAATTTCGTGCTCGTTTCTATTGGCAACTGCTGGGTAGCGTCAGTGGCAGAATGCACCATGGGAAATGAAGATTTATCCCATGAATCATAGCGCGAGCCTTCTTCTTCCCAGGATACAAAGCGCGAATTGCCGATAAGGGGGACTGTGGGATAGGTACCCACAGTTCAGTGTGTTTTGAAGGAGGACTGCGAAAAAAAAGGGGGGGGCTTTCTTCTGTTGGAGTCCGCAGAGTGTGTACGTGATCTTGCGCAACAACAACCACGGAACATTTCATGCACAACAGGCTTATTGCGCGAGAAGTATGGTAGTGTGTACATAGCCTTAGTTAATATTTTTTTTCTACTTTTACTATCAGATTTATTTTTTCTGGTAACTATCATCTGATGTAGAAGAATAAGTGAATTGGATGCAAACTACAATCTTTCTGTTCATTAAGAAAAGATTTCTGTAAGGTTTTATCTAAGTGGCTTGGAGTCCTGCATCAAAATTTGCTCTCAAGGTATTAAGGATTCCATAGAAGGGATTGGAGGGAAATAGGGACCATAGTGAAGGCCTGCATGTTGAAAGAAGCCAGAAAATTTGGGAAGCATAACCAAGGCAGTAGCGGAAATTCAGTGACCTGGTGTTTGGGTTGAGAGGGATTTGTCTCACTGAAGAGTACCACAACCAGTGGCTGGGAACAGGCAATCCATGGCCTAGACTCCAGTGTTGATGGGAGGCGAGGCCTGAAACAGAGAGAATTCCTGGGCAAGGTTGGAGCAGGAAGTTAGGACTTGGGATCGATGGCAAGGATTAGTTGGGGCTGGAAGAAAACAGGAATTGGAGTGCGAGCTGTGGTTTGTAAGGAGCTGGTTGTATAGAGATCTGGGGGGATTTGGCACTGCTTCCTGGATGGGCATGACAGCATTGGTCAATAGGCGTCTTCTCTTTTGATCCCTTCCTTCCTTCCTTCCTTCCTTCCTTCCTTGCTGGGGTGTTTTGGTGAGGGAGAGGAGCTCATCTGACTTTTTACCCTATATTGGGTGATGTAGGTGGTGTGTGTGGTGGACTCTTCCATCACTGTGTTAGAATTAGTTATTAATATGAGAAAGCACTAAACACTACTTGAACCATAAATTCCTTTATTAAATCCCAAGATCAAAGGGGTTCTTATGTAGCTATTCTAAACATGCATAAAAACATAAATTATAAACAATTTTCTACTTACAAATAGTAACAAAACATTTATAAGCATTTGATCAAGATACTTACAAATAGGCTATACCCCGCGGTGCTTAGACCCATGATCAGGCAGGTATTGGCAATGAACCTTTTAAGAATTAACTTTTTATATCCTTTGAAAACCAATTACATCATTACCAATTACTGACTTAAGCGAAACACCAATTTGAGACAATTTACCCTTATTTGCAATCTTAATCCAGATAAGATTTACAATCTCCTCTCTGCCCAAGGTCTTTCCACCTATCTTTTCCACTCCTTTCTGAGGACCAACAGATTTTTTGTTTATGTCATGTAGGGGATAACACTGGTACATGGTGGTTGGCAGGACTGTCCCTAGGTGGGGCAAATGGGGCAATTGCCCCGGGCCCCGCAGGTACGTGGGCCCCGCGCTGTCCCGCTTCCAGCGGGGCAGTGCGGGACCCGCGCGTGTGCCGCAGCCCCTCCTCCCACGGTCGCCCCGCTGCCTTTGGCACCCAGCCGAAGGCAGCGGGGCAGGGCGGGAGGGCTATGCCTGGCCCCTGAGCTGGCCCTCCCCGCCCCCAGAGCGGAGCAAGCAGGCCCAAGGGCAGAGACATGGGGCCCGGCCTCTGGGCCGGCCTGCCCCACATGGTCGGCTCCCTCCCCCGCAGCCGGCTCCGGCTCCACTCCCCCATACAGGTGGCCCCAGACTCCCAGCTGGGGCCAGGGCCGGGGCCGGAGCTGGGACCCGAACAGGCTCCGACTCCACCCCTCCCCACCCGCAGGCGGGGCCCTGCTTTGGCCACTTGGCCCCGGGCCCCGCTCCCCCCACATGACAGCGCTGGTGGTGGGAAAGGGCTGTGTTGGCTCATTTTAAGACAAATTCTCTTTGTTGGATTTCAAGCCATCCGCATTCACTCCTGGTAAAATTTTTAAAAACTTCCCCTTACCTCATTAGTTATTCTTTGAACCAGACATCCTCCCTACTTCATTCCTTTTTGCCTTATAACTCATTATTTTCAAGTCTCTTTCTCTGGGTCCCTTTCCTCCAACTTGTGTGGTGAAGGTGGTGGTGTTTTCGGGACAAGGTTGCCAGCCTTACATTTTAGTTTTTACTGACAAGATCTGAAGTTGAGGTTTTTTTTTATGGACACAGTAAACTTTTTATGGACACAGTAAACTTTTTACTGAACTCACTAAAAATATCTTAAACAATATAATAATGTCACAAAAGTGCATATCACTACTGTATTCTGTATACGAGTTTGGAATGGTTTAATGGGGGTACTTGGTCCTGCCCTGAGCGCAGGGAACTGGACTCAATGACCTGCCATGGTCCCTTTCAGTTTCTATTATTCTAATTACACAGTTGTTTTAGCTGCAGTTAATTGATCGGACGCATTCTTTAGGCATGTGCAATAATAGGCATGATAAAGTCATGATCAGTGTATTTTATGATACAAGAAGTGATTCTGAATGACGACAATCCCTTCAAAATACAGTATGTCTTGTTTTGCCACTTTATGGACATTTTTGTTTATTTATGGATTTACTGAGAGTTGAAATTGTGCCTTTTTTACTGTCTATAATTTTACAGATGGTTATTCACTCTGGTTGGAGAGCTCTTCTCCTCCTGGCACCCCTTCCTCCATCTGAGTAATAGAGTTGTGGGGCATGCAGAGGTGGCTTTTGGGGCAGGCGAACCAGGCAGGCAGACATCTAGGGCCCAGAGTAGTAAGGGCCCCCATCGCCTGCTTCACCTATCCAAAAAGTGCATCTGCCTTGGTCGGCAGCAGGAGAAGAAGCTGGGCTCAGAGTGCCAGGGCCATGGGGGCTGGGGGAGGAGACTGAGGGGTAGCAGGGATGGGGAAACAAGGCCACAGGGGGGCCCACAATGGGCCTTCACCTAGGGCCCCCAATAGCCAAAGGCCACGTTCTGGGGGCATGTATGTGGAAATGCTCTTTTATGCTCCATACTGGGTGATGGAGACAGGTGTGTGGCAGGGGAGGCTCTCCTCCCCCTCCTTGGTGATGGGGATCAGTTCCCCCTCAGGCCCCTCCCCCAAGTTAGGACTGGACTGGAGAGGTGTGTGTCCCCCTGGCACCCCTCTTCCATACTGAGCGACGGGGAGTGGAGGGGGAGGGGCTCTTCTTCCTGCTGACGGTCCCTAGACCCAACCCCTCTGCCCACCCCGGGGTCTCGACTCGAGCTTCCTCGGGGGGGGGACAGGGACTCGGCAGCCCCCCCCACTTGACAGACACCGATGGATGAAGCGGGCAGAGTTCATTGGCCGCTTCCCTCAGCGCAAAGTTCTGATTGGTCGCCCTTTCCCCTAGAAAGCGGAGCCGGAGACGGGACGGAGCCAATGAGAAGGGCTTCCCGCCTGACAGGCGAGGCCAGCCCCGACGGGCGCGCGTGTCCTACAAGGGGGAGGAGCTTGCGCAGGCTTCTGCGCGCGGGGGCGGAGGGGCCAATGACTGGCGGCGGAGGCAGGGCGCGGGGGTGCGCGCGGCTGAGTCAGTTAGGGCAGGAGGCAGCGGGCAGCGCGGGCGGTTGGCCGGCGCGGCTGCGGCGTAGCGAACCGGACCAACGGCTGGTGGGCGGCGGGTAGAGGCTGAGCCACCTCAGGCCGGTCCCCCCTCAGCCGCCCGTCGAGGAGAGCCGCCCCCCGCCACCCCTCAGAGGAGCGGCCCCTCGCGCCCGGCTCCCAGCATGGGGCTGGCCGCCTCCCTGCAGGACCCGCAGAAAGTGGCCGACTTCCAGCGCCTCTGCGGGGTGGAGGGGCCTCCCGGCTGGGCGGCTTGCCCCGGGGAGTCGGGGCCGTTAGCCAACGGGAGCTGCCCCGCCGGGGAGGGCGGGGGGGAAGGCGACGGGCGGCCCCGGCGCCGAGCGGGGGAGGTGCAGCTGGGGAACGGGGCGATCCCCGCCGGAGCACACGGCGAGGGGCTCCCCCAGCAGAGCTGGGGCCGGAGGCAGCCGCGCCGCAACTCCCTGACCGGAGAGACCATCTGCCAGGAGATCTCCATCCGCAGCCCGCTCCTCTATTATCTCTTCAGCCTGGGCACGGAGCTGGGCAACGAGCTCTTCTACATCCTCTTCTTCCCCTTCTGCATCTGGAACCTGGACGCCTGGGTGGGCCGGAGGCTCATCATCGTCTGGGTCTGGGTGATGTATCTGGGCCAGTGCACCAAGGATGTCATCCGCTGGCCGCGGCCTGCCTCCCCTCCCGTGGTGAAGCTGGAGGTCTTCTACAACTCCGAGTACAGCATGCCCTCCACCCACGCCATGTCGGGCACTGCCATCCCTCTGGCGCTTGTCTTGCTCAGCTACGGCAGGTGGCAGGTAATGCCCACCCTTCTTTTCCATAGCAGGATACCTCCGCTGCCTGCCTTAATAACTGGGAGGGGTGAGCTGGTTTGTCGAAAACACACAACCTCTTTCTCACTTAAAAGGGAAGGTGAATGAAATTCTTTTTAGTTCTCCAGGTAAGTATCTAGATATGGGGGGAAGAGATTGTTCTAGTATTGACAAATTCCGGAGGTAGCAGCATCAGTCTAGTTCAGCAATACAAACCAGGAGTCCTGTGGCACTTTCAAAGACTAACAAATTTATTTATCGCCTGAGCTTTCGTGGGAGGAAATCCCACTTCGTCAGATGCTTTGGAGTGGTATTTTTTTCCCCCACAAAAGCGCATGCAATTTAAAAAAATATATTAGTCTTTAAAAGTGCCACAGGTTTCCTTGTTCTAGCATTTTCAGTTTTCAAGTGGAAGTCTACTTTATTTTTATTTGAACAGTCAGAGTGTGTGTATTGTGCTACACCTCTCTCTCGCTACACCCTGTTTTTGTAAGGCTCAAGTGGTTTGGACAAACCTCTGGTCTTTTGGCAGGCTGATTGCTTTCAATCACTGAGGATAGGACTGAGCACCAGGAACTGTAGAGTTCACTGCTAATCTCACTTTTGCTTCTGATTTACTTCTTGTCCTTGGCATTTCCTTGAACTCTCTTGTAGTTTAATACACCCTTATCTGGGTGTTGAGAATTTTTGCATCTTCAAATTGCTATATAATTATTGAAGTGCTAATTTTTATCAGGAACTGACCTTTGACCCTTTCAGGTTTGCACTTCTCTCATCTAAATCTTAATCTTACATGTATTATATTTTAAATCAACAAGGTTAACTTAAATGATCGATCGTTGTAATCCAGGGGCAATTAGATGATGTCATGTTCTTAGTTGTAGTAGGTACTTCTGAAATTTTGTTTCTGCATGTTCTGCTGAAAAATTTTAATGAGCCTTGAGTCCTTTCCTACCTCTTGTAGGGGTAGGTGAGCAAAACTATATTTTTTTTGTCATTCTATGATAGCAAATGCTATGTAGGGAAGTTTCAATGCACTATGAATTAAGTAAGTTATGTGTTTGCAGGATGCAAATCTCCTATGTCCAGTTCATGTAAAAAAGTTTGATTTCCACTTGTGACACGTTAGCATTTTTAGACTGTCTGCTTTCTGTACTACTTTCCGTGGAGCTGGACAACTTTTAAGAAGTGCAGCAAATTGCTATGAGATACTTAGAGCTTTGTATGGTGACAGAAGAATGCTTATCTTTTCAGGCAGTGCTGTTAAGGATTACTAAATGTTTACTGGCACATCATGACACTTGAGGGGATTTTATGTCTGTGAAATGGGTATGCTGAAAGGAGAGAACTGATTGAAGGTTCTGCCATGTGTAGTTATGGGTTTAAATGAAGGTTAAGATTCAAAGTGCAGTAACTAACCTTGGTCAAAAGACAGTTTTCTCCCAAAAAGAGTAGTTAATTTGGATACTTTTTTTTAAGCCAAAGGCCAATGCCTTCCATAGCACATCAAGTCCCCACCCACTGGATGTGCATAGTTGTCTAATACATCAAGGTATAACGTTTGCTTATGAAATATTTATATCAGTTTTGTCACTGATAATTGTTTACAGTTTCCACTCTGAAAAGTGCTTCTTAAAAAATAAGGGTTTTTTTCAACGTTGTGTGTATTTGGTTACATTTGCTTGATTTAATGATAGAAATGTGTTTTATTGCCTTTTACCTTGTTAGCACTGCAGAGCTGATACGGCTCTGAGAAAGTTCTGGTTTGTACTTTCTATATATTCTTGACAGAATGACTTACTAATGCCAGAGAGACAAAGTGGGTGATACAATATCTTTCATTGGACCAAATTCCATTGGTGAGAGAGACAAGCTTCCAAGCCATACAGTTCTTTGACTCTGAGAGAGGTATTTAGAGTATGACAGATGAAAGCAAAAAGGCTACAGCTATGCTTGTAGGTTACTAATGCTAGTCAAACAGACAAGGAGTCCTGTGCCATTTTAAAGGCTTTTATTGATGGATTTTGTTGCATTACATATTATGAACTATAACTTTTAAATAAAATGAATTTTTGTGTTTACTTCCCAAACTAATATTGCTAAAGGAATATGTAAAATTAGACCAAAAACCGAGAGTCCTGGGGCACTTTAAAGACTAACAAATTTCTTCAGGCATAAGCTTTCGTGGGCTCCAACCCACATCGTCAGATGCATGAAATGGAGACAGTTGAGAGATGAATATACACGTGCCAGGAGGAGTAGCATAATAATGGCAATTAGACTAGTGGCATGAAACTATTAAACTAAGTCTTCCCTGAAGAACCCTATTGTTTGCAGTGGTGTTGTAGCCGGGTTAGCCTCAGGATTGCAGAGATACAAGGTGAGTGAGGTAATACAAGTTGGTCCAATGAAAGATATTCTCTCACCCACCCCATCTCTGAAAATCTTTGCTTGTTTTAAAAAGCTTTGCAGAATATTGTTGCTGAGGGCCACATCCTGCTTCCATCAAGGACAATGGCAAAACTCCATTTCGATTGGAATTGATGTTTATGTTGTAGGGAACAGCTCTGCTGAGGGGCCTTCTGTTCTTCATTAGAAAGAAGTTAATTGGTTTTAAAATATGCTAAAACATAAAATCATTCTTCTTGCTTCAGCCTTCCACCAGGTGCAGTTCTTTAGCCTTCATAGAATGCTGTTCTTAATGGAGTTTTCTGTTTGTTACTTTTCTCTTTAACAAATAAGTAGGGCTTGATAAACCCTTTGTAAATGAAAGGGCCTAAGCCATCAACTTCTACAGAGATGATGCTTTCATTAAAAAAATCCTCTATCTTAATAGCCATAATAAACATTCTAAATGTAAGTCAAATATAAACTGATGCACTCTTGTAGTAGTCCCCATTTTTGTGTGTAAGAACTGAAAGGTGTGGAATTGGGTTGGAGTATGTTATAGACCCAAAGATCCTCTTTATAGTAAGGTTACCTTGTGTGTGGCATGTGGAGCCCTAATTTATGGCCTGCAAATATCCCACATTTTACCTCTTGAATTATTTTGCACAACCAAAGATATATTGAAAAATTCTTGTTTCTAAAGGAACGGTATTGATCTTTTAGCAACAAGAAAAGTATTAGAACATTTTTTTTCTTCATAGTTAATTCTGTCCTCTTGTAATGTGACTTTTTAGTTTTACACTTACTTAAGACAGTGCATAGGAAATTGACTAACAAGCTCTCTATTTCAACTATACAGGATTATGTTGGCAAAATTCTTTCATTTTACTGTTTCCTAAGATGATAAAATTGACACATTTGATCATTTTATTCAGTGCCTTTGAAACACCAAGCAAATGCAAAATACTCATGAAAGTTTAGAAACTCTGTTTTTGATATTAATGCAGTAGATGGTGAAAACTGTAAAGAAAACTGATTAATTGGAAATAAAGAATGCCATGGATGATGTTTTTAAAAGTGCATTTCCTAGTTCACATCAAGATCTATATTCACAACTTCAGCAAATCTTCAATACTTGGAATATTATAACATGTCATGAGAATGGGGAAAAGACTCTGTAAAAGCACTGTATGATATAAACAGTGAACTGACATCTGATAGAATTTTCATGGAACTTAGTTTGAGAGTGCTTGAAAACAAATACTTGATTTAGAAAATATTTTTATGTTCAAATAAGTTTGAGCTGTACAAAAAGAGTAAACTTTCAAAGCTTGGTATTTTCATGTGTTGCATGTTAGATTTATCAAATTCTGCACAGCTCCGGAGGGTCATTAGCAAAATTGATTTTTAGCTACCTTTTGCCAGGGGGGAAAAACTGGGGAAGTACTTAGTGTAAAATAAAGCAGATTGTGGGTTTTGATGATTTATGCTGGTAACAATAGTTCAAAGGGCTGTTTGAAATTTGTCATATGTTATCTTGTACTCAAATGAGAAATGTAAGGAGGGAGAACAAGATTTATAGTAATAAGATAATATGGATGTCCTGGTTAGTGCATGTGTCTTAATTACTTAATCAAAGCTTTTTTTTTTTTTTTTAAGGTATTGATACAAGCCAGAAAAGGCCAGGAAGAGAATTCCAGGTGTAAGAGTCTATATAGAATTTGCATGAAGCTGAGCAGGAGAAGGAAATAGGAGGGTGCTTAAGCATGTAGATGGCATACCTATCTGGGTTATATAAATATTACTCTTGGAGGAATTCTGCACATGTGCAGAATTAATGTCCCCCACAGATTTTACTTTTTGTTTGCAGAATAATTGATTCATACACCCCTCCTGGGCAGTGGTTCCAGGTGAGCGATCTGGTTTGGGTGTTGGGAACAGTTAGGTGTTGGGCTGGACACGCATGTGTGTGTCTCTGCTCATTTGCTATCACAGTGCACCCAGAACTGGGGAGGGACTGGGCTAGGGAAGCTCTGGCTGGTGACACCTACCATGTGCCAGGCTCCAGTTGCTGGTCCTGGCTAGCTGTGGAGGATGGTATCGCCTCTTGACCTGCAGTGTCTGGGACTAGATCAGATCCATCCATGGGAACCTCCCCCAGCTGGAGGAAGCTCCACCCACCATCCACTTCCTGCCCCCAGTGCTCCCCAGCCACAGAGAGAGGACTCCGCTGTATAGGGAGCTGCCCCCGACCACCCAGCCCCCATGCATCCAGTCCACCCACCCTTACTTAGTTCTACCCCTTGCATATGGACCCTCTCCTTCATGCTGGATCCCCTCACTGATCCTCCCTCACCCAGACTGACCCATGCAGAACTCTGACTCCACCACACTAAACCTCCACACTTGGATCCTGCTGAGCTGAGCCTTACGTGCACCATGCTTGGAGGCGTGGAGGAGAGCAAGGCTGGGCATGTGGGCAAGATTGTGGCCTTTTCACTTCACTATTGCAGTGTGGAGGAGTAGGGCCCTAGGGTGTTTCTGGGGCAGGCCTGGCCCTTGTGCTGTTCAGGATCAGGTGCAGCCTTGCCCCACTGAGTCCATACCTCTCTGTGGAGAGGGAGGAGCTTGGAGATCCGGCTCTCGTCTGAGCCTGGAAATCTGCCTAGCAATGAAACAGCCCCGGGAGCCTGAGTCAGCTGGCTTAGCCAGCTGTGGGTTTTTGTTTGCTGTGTAGACATGCTTAAATTCTTCTGTGTTTGACTACATGGAAATACTACTCTGGCCAGTTGATCTGTGGAGCCATATAAATGTTCTAGGGTGCCTAAAAAGGAATCTATTTCTCTAAAAATATATCCTGAACCTTTTTTGTTGTCTGCATTGTTACAGACATACTTGCTGATGGTTATGGAAATAAATTATCAAAATAATTGAAAATGGTGGGTTTATATTGTTTGTTTGTGACAAAATATGCAGAATTTCAAAATACCGTGTGTAGAATTTTTAGTTTTTGGTGCAGAATTCTCTCAGGAGTAGGATATATAGAAACTCATGCATGTAGCGCTCTGCAGTTTGAGATGGGATTCAGCTCCCAAATAGTGCTGTTAGCAAATGTTGTGGTACTTTGTGCACAGAAAATGTTTTACAATTTATAAACAATCATTCATTGAATAGACTGTTTAGCAGGTAGTGTGAGAATTTAAATGGTACAACAACAGGCTGCTGGCAATTGACTTTAGTCTCTGCTCATTAGTAAATAAGGAAACCCAACTATGCTCATCTCCCTCATCAAAGTTATTGGCTTCCATGAAAGCCTGTGTTTAAAAGACTAGGTTAGTAGAATGGGCAATTTTGGAGTCTTTGGTAAGCTTAAAACAAATTTTGAATTTGTTTTGCCAAGACTAGCATTGCTCTTGCTTTTCTGCAAAACACAATGTGTAATAATTTGCAGGATATTTTTCATCGCAGTTGAATCTAGGCACATTACAAGTATTAATCTTTCTGTATCTGAAGACAAGTTCAGTTAAAACTGTGACAGTTTTTGCACCTGCAGTGCGTTTTAAATAATTGTGGATTCTCCTTCTACCTAAAGGAAACTTTGGCCAAGTTTGAGTATAGGCCTGGCTATATTTATTTGATAAAATGAAGTTTAGTATTAATAAGGAATACTAAAACTAAAGCTGCTTTAGGTGAAAGGGCACTGAAGTAAGCCATGCACTCACCTTATGCTTGGCCCCATTTTTCGTCTCTTTTCCGTTGTCATGCTTACTAACTGTCAGAAGAAAGGAATGAAAATGCATGAAGAGGTAATTAAGTACAAACTGATAATTGTACTTAGCAAAGTGAGAATGGGCCTTATTGCATTGCATCTCTGTTGCCAATGCTTCTCACATCTGCTTATGATGAGGAAGTTTGCTTGTGGTCACCAGTGGATTTTGCAAGAAGACATCTACCTCAGACTGGACTCTTCTTCTGTGACCTTGGAATAAGTTACCAATTAGTCCACATTGAGCGGTAGCCAGCATGTTGAAACCCTAACTGGAGAAAGGTAGTTCCCAAGACAGAGCAAGGGGACACAGAACTCTACAGAAGCTAACCACATGGAAGGAAAGTGG
This sequence comes from Pelusios castaneus, assembly GCA_007922175.1. NCBI lineage: Eukaryota > Metazoa > Chordata > Testudines > Pelomedusidae > Pelusios > Pelusios castaneus. The sequence goes on from ML685781.1 coordinate 9,030,458, forward strand.
GGGGGACTCTCGGTGATGGGATGCACATCCGTTCACCCCTAGGGCATGATTTATGGTGACTTTTCTGTTCAGTTTTGCCTGGTAATTATGTGATTTGATGCCAAATACCCTATACCAGGTTCCTTTGTGAATGCTCAGAACATATTCTACAGGATTGCTGTGATGCCATGTTTCCTACAGCAACAGGTGTGTGCAGATGTGAAGCATGTTACAGGGTTCAGACTCTCAGGACTATCTCTAGCACAGTGGCTGGAGATTTGCATGTCAAAGGAGATGCTAGGAGATACCCTCCCTGGCTCAGGTAGAAGTAAAAAGAATCACACAACAGGACAGTGAGGGGAGGGGCTGTGAGCAGTTTGTAAAAACGAAGACACAGAGACTGTGAGGAGAGAGAAACTGCAGGCTTTGGCCTGAGAAGACACCATCTTGCAACCAACTTCAAGCAAGATCGGGGCCCTGCCTGGGAACAGGCAGAGAATGGCTGTAAAACACCAAACAGCCAAACACCATGCACATAATCTTGGACTTTGAGGTCAGTTTAGGGAGAGATGTTATATTAGTATGCAGTTTATACCTTTTATTGATAGTGATCACTCCTGACTCATTTATAGTATATAGTTATATTCATTTATAGTATGTTCCTGCCTTGATTGGCCATGTTCTCACTTGAAATCAGACTCTGATCAATAAAAACTAGTATTTGTTTCATCTAAAGCTGTGAGATCTTTAGAGGGAGTGTATGTGGAAGGCTGGGCACAATCCACTTCTTTAAGTGGAAGGATTTGAGACTAAGGTGATTGGGAGTGGGTCCCAGTGTAGTGTCTGGGGCTGGATGTGCTTGCTTGGGGACCAACCTATGCCTTTGTGGCTAGTGGATTTACACCCATTGCCTGGGACCAGTTACACGCTGGTGGCTGGTGTGGACTGACTCAGGAGTGAGTGATCATACAGCAGAGCAGGGTGAATTGGGGTCCAGGAGTGGGGTTTGTGGGGTCATAGTGGCACACCAGACCGGACTTCAGGAGCGGCCTGTCACATTGGTGCAGCGATTCTAGGGTTTTGTGCCCAGGCCTGATGCTTTAATTGAGTGATTTCAAGTGAGTTATATGTTTAGTGCCTGAACAGTCAGGAGGCCACCATTTGTTTTCTGTTTGTTTATTTCAGGTGAAGGAAATAGACACAGGGAAAGTGAAAGATGTCTGATGCAGCTGCAAAATTAGAGATTGCTAGGTTGCAAGCAAAGAAGAAAAAAAAAGAACCTGAGTTTGCTGAAAGGCGAGCAGAAATGGAACGCCAAGAGAGAGAGAATTTAGAAGACAGCAGGCAGAGTTAAGCAGAAAAGCTGAGGAAGGGGCCTGTAGACATGCTTTGGAGTTAAAGCTTGTAGATGGAGCTCTGGCTGCTGTTAAGGAGGGTACAATGAATACTGAAGAAACCAGGCAGGTGATCAGGGCAGCTGTAGAGAGAGCCAGAGAAGCTGAAGAAAGAATTCGCCAGAGAATCATGGTCTTGGAGGCAGGCATTCCAGGTATTCCAGAGCTTCCTACAACACCTGAAGCATCCAGCTGTGAGGAACTGATTCCTGGCTACCAAGAGATGGATTGTAGCAAAAAAAAAAAAAAAAAAAAAAAACTTCACCACCATTGAAAAGCATGGTGCTGAGCCTGAGATTTTTGATGCAAGAAAAAAGGTCTCTTAGATGTTCAGATCCCTCTAGTCATCCCATTATGAAGCACTAAGGGAAGAAAAAAGGCTTCCAAGCTCCCCTTAATCTTATGAAGAATTTGATTCAGGTGATTTCTGTAGGATGCGCTGTAGGGCTTGTCTAAAAGGGACTTTATTGTGTGACCGGCCAGGTTGTGACTCTACAGAGCAATAGCTTGCCGTGCAGAAACATCCTACCTGCAAGAATGTCTCTCTCATTTTATATATATAAATAATATGTGCCTTGTTTATAATTTGACTTGGTATAGCTTAAAGTTTCACTCATTAGTTCTTCTTCCTATCCCCTAGATTAAAGCTCCTGTTAGTATTTTCTCCTTGTGAAGGTACTTAAACACTTCATCAATTCACCTCTCACTTTTCTTTCTGATAAACAGCTCAGCCTGTTTAGTTTGTCTCCTTTGGTAAGACATTTTTTCCAACCCATCTAATCATTTTTATTGCTCTTTTTGGCACCTTCTCCAATCTTTAAAAAGTGTCCTCACCAGAGCTGTGTGCATTCTTCCAGAATTGGTGTCATCAACACTTCAGAGAGGTAAAAGCAATTTCTTACTCCTATTCGACAGTACTAGTGATGGTTTTATTTCATAGATCAGAACTGTTGCTTCTGCAAAAAAAGTTCAGTAGTTAGAAAATGCGACAGACTTGCAGTATAAAGGTAGCCGGTTAGATAAAATGTAGATGAAGGGATGTCTTTCATTTCAGGACACATCACAAGATCAATTTTACATTGCAATTGCTTAGTTTCTAACACAGATGAAGAGGAAAACCGCTATAAGGCCAGTACTTTAACTTCTATCTCCAGAAAAGTTAAGGAATAAAGCTTTAGTGTAGTTCTTGTAACACTTAACTTTCTAATAAACTTTAAAAAGCACAACTTACTACTGGAACTGGGCAGATAGCTGAAAAATGTTAAATATATATTCTTTAACAAATATTGCTTGCTTACTATTGTGATCTTGCTTTTATCGTCTTCCTTTTTTTGGGAAACTACCTTTTTTCCTTCTGTTTTCTCTTTCTCCTTGTGTACCTTTATGGCTTTTCTTTCAATATCACTTTTCTCTCCCTTCATTTCATGTTACTTGTTCCTTATTCTGACAGTATTCTCTACCGTCTCACCTACATCTTTTTCCTTTTGTTCTCCTCCCTCTTATTCCTACCTTGTGGGCATCCTCTGCCCCCTCAATCTTTACCCACTGTTCTTCTCTAACTTATCAGTTTCTCCACATCATGCCTGTCCATCTGTATGGCTTGGGATTGTATCAGACATGTAGTATCCAGAAATATTAAGTTATTTCTCAAAGATTGATGAGGAGAATAAATTGGAGGGGGGTCAAGGGCGGCATGGAAAAATCCAAGGGAGAAATTGACTTGTGTCCCAAAGCTGTTGGGAAAGCAATGGATGTTGGGATGCCTGTGAGGTTGCTGTCCCTTACCCCTGCCTGGTGTCTTTTTGTATCAGCTTACGGGTGGTAGATACCTGAAATGCCAAAGCTGAAAGCCTGGCTACTAGTAGGGAGAGAAGCATGAATACTTTCAAATTCCATGCTCCTCATTAAGTGGCTGGCAACTTTTCTGTTATTGTTCTCTCTGCAGTCTCGTGGCTGCTGTGGTGGTATGTCATGCCCTACTCTTTCCTAGCCGCAAGACAGGAATCCCTGCTACCCTTACCCTAGCCGCTGTAAGGATCCTTCTTTTAAATATCTCCACTTTGTTGCCTACTTATCGTTTCTGTAAGCATCAGAAAAGTATAAATGACCTGATTCTTAGAGTTGCCCGTCGGTGAAAACTGACAACTGGACTGATCATTTTTCACTCTAGCAAAAATTTGTACTGCAGGCAAGGCATGGGGACTTGCTTTCTTGACTTAAAATTATCTCTGCAATCACAAGACCTGTAAATGCTCTCTCTCAGAGCTTAGCTAGCAGAAGTTTCTGATCTTGCCATTTCTGAGAGAGAATGCTTTCCACCTCAATGATATTGGCGGCTGTGGCCTACTCTTAGGGATAGAAAAAAAGGGGCAAAATGTGCATTTTAATGTGGTTAAATGGGTAAAAATCCACTTTTTGGTTCGGAGACAGAATTAGTGAACCATATACAACAAAACTGCATTTGGAACCCTGTTCTTTCTCTCGAGCTGGCTGGTCTGCCCCAGGGGGCAGGGCAGGCTAGCGTGTGGCAGCTGCACCCCAGGGGTGGTGCTGCACTGGGGTCCCTACAGCTCAGTCTGGCCTGGCGAGTCCCTGCTGCCAGGGCCTCAGGGGCCCTGGCATGGCAGACCAACAGTGCTCCTGGCCTGGGAGCATCACTGCCGGAGGATGTGCCGGCCTGCCCTGCCCCCTAGAGCAAACCAGCGAGCCCAAGGGTGGAGTGAGAGTACTGCTTATCATGGCCTCTGGCCCCAGGGTCCTGGCCCCTCCAGCACTGGCCCCACGACTGGTGGGTCTGCTGGGTGGCCCTGGGGCAAGTGTGCCGAGTGCCACCCTGCTCTGCCCCTGGTTTGCCACCTGCAGTGGGGCAGCAGGGTGGTAGGCCTGGAAGGGGGGACCCTGAAAGTGGGCAGCCCGGGGGCCCTCAGTCTGGCCCTGGTCTAAACTAAAAGAAATGAGCATTTAGAGTCCTCTTTGAAACTCTCCTTCAAAGAAAGGGAAGTTTTCTGACCCTGGGTCATAATCTTCCAAGACAGACTGTCATTTTATAAATGTTTTAAAACAATGGTTAAGTTATGAAGAACCTTGGCATTCAGTCAGAAAGGGAAGAAGTAGGGCAGTTCAGTGAAATATTTTCTGTGTGGAGCCAACCAGAAGTTTAATACACTTTAGGGGATGCAATTAAAGCAGAATGGGGATTTCCCAATTAAAAACAGGATGCTTAATATACAATGTATGAACATCTAGGGATTTAAAAAGGAAAAATCAAATCTGTGAAGTAGATATAGCCATGCCTTCATTACCTAAGGAAATGATACTTTGGAGCATTTGTTTGAGGTCAAATCGATAGTTTTTTGGGGAGAAATTGCCGGCTGTAGTCAGACACAAGTAGTTTACACTTATTCTGCCAGATCTATTACAACATTTTTACTGTAGCTAAAAGACCGTTGAGGTAGCAAATTTTAAAATTGTCCTAATTGACTTCCTCAACCTCTCTCTTGGATGTATAATCCCTATATGCAGAAGCCAGACTTTGATGTTTGATTGAGATCACTGAATGATATTCGGGTAAAATTTCTAGTTTTGAAATAATTCTTGAGAGGAGGGATAAGGCGACTTTTTGGAGAGATTCCTTGTCAGTGGTTGCTAGAGCAGTAGAAAATTGGTGGTTGTCATCATCCAGACTTTAAGAAAGATTTCAAGACTTATCAGTTGTTTAATTAGTTCTGTTTGTTCACAAATCCAAATAAAAGTTCATGGATACAAGAAGAAAATGGTAAACAAACACTAATCTGGTCCATCAGTGATCTTAAACAGCTTTCTTTGATTTATTTTCATGGCTAACACTAGGAATAGTAAAGAGCCACCAATGAGTTTTAACAAATGGAATTCAAGGATGAGTCAAAGGAATTATTACATCAGTGGTCTTTCAATGGACAGAAAACGTCTTACCTTTTAAACTTCTTTTCTCCTGAATAGCATGTCCTTTAATCTATCATTCTTTGGTACAATTTCTATACAGAAAAAATGTTCCAGTTAAGATTTCTTAAAGGGAATGCTCACTCACACAAATCCTTGAAAACAAAGGGCATGTCTACATTAGAAACATAAATTGATCTATATTAAGTCGACTTGCAGCAACCACAGTAATTTCTAAGGGGGCAGCGTGGGGGAGCTCTGCAGACAGATCCCAGTAGGAGCCCTATAGGTGTCCCCATTCCCCACCGCCCCCAGGGAGTGGAGGAAGCCATTGGAACTTCTTCCCATTCCCTACCGGTAACTGGGGGAAGTTACCCAAGAGTTTTCTCCCCCAGGGAGCAGGGGCCAGCTGTCCCAGCTTCTTGCCCGCTTCCTCTGCCCAAAGGTTCATGAGCCATGAAATTGACGAGGCTGCCCCACTCCAAAGGGAGGCAGGTGGAAGGAGCCACCTGGGCTTCTTCCCCTAGGTTCCAGAACGGTGTGGGCTTTTACCACTTAGCTCTCCATGGAGGTGGGGAGCAGCTGGGCTCTAGTTGCCTGGCTTTCTTTTCCATTTCAGGATTCCTGCTGGGAAAATTGACAAGACAGCCGATGTAAGGGATGCAGTGTCTGCACAGACACCATCACCTTACCTACACTGATATAAGCCTTACACCTCTCATGGATGTGGAGTTACAAGGTCAGTGTAGTAGGGCACTTACATTGGTGGGACGAAAGTTGTCATGTAGACACTAACATAATTAAGTTGACAGAAAGTAGCTTATGTTGACCTAACTTGGTAGTATGGACCGGCCCAAAATTTGTCAATTAATGAGATCCTTTAACTTACCATAACCCTATACCACTTTTGCCAGCAGACTTTTCTGTAAATCCCATACATCCAGTAACAGTACAGACATCTTCCTCAGAATCTCACTCCTGTAACATGTAAATGTCTGTTGGACATCAGTGTATTGAGTTTGTGTATTGTGGCAACTTTTTTATGTTAGCATAAGATTAGTTTTTTAAAAATTCCACACTATGGTCACTTTGTCATTTCTTAACTTGAGTTAAGAAAAATACCTTGTGGCTGCCTCTGAAAATATTGATTTAAACAACTTGCTCTGCATCACGTAAGAAATCTGTGGGAGAGCTGGGGATGGAAGCTAGTTCTGTCAGGTCCTAAATTAGTATCTTGACACCACTATCCCAAAGGTAAGAGAGATCAAGTAATTAAAGATTATTATTCACTGTATCTATTTCAGTGATTTGTAGAGGCAGAGATGCAGGAGCAGCCCATTTTAAAGAAAGTACAGCCAAGTCTGAAGGCTTAGTCTAATCTTTCTGAGAGGGAGCATGACAAAATGGATGAAAGTTGGTTGCTATTCCTAGCTGTGCCAGAAGTGATCTCAACCTTCACATACCTCCTCTGTGAAAATATTTTGAATGATACTTGTGTACCTCCTGAAGTCTTGCTTCATAATAAGAACAGTGAAGCACATCCCTAGTCTGTGGATGAAATAATATTGAAATAAGAATCTTTTCCTGGCTCCCTGTGTACCTTTCCATGGAGATTTTTCTTGTATGTCTTTGCTGCTTTGCTGATCTAGCATTTTCTTACTTAAGGAACCACATATGGAAATTACTGTAATTTTGTGGCTTTTGTGGCTTTTTTTTTTGGTTGGCATTTTCCTTTCTACTTACGTGATACTTTTTCATAGTACTGGCAGTATCTAATCTGCCATTATTAGAAAGCTGAGGTTTCTGGAATTCGTAATGAACTAATATCCTAAGCATGTTCTTCAAAGACAACTGGAATACATAAGAGCTCTAATACACATCTTTTAAGTCTTAAGTTTTGTATCCCTCCTGTAACCTGCAATACTCCTGTACAAACAGCTACTATGACCTACATTGGACGCAGTTCTTAATTTTATGCCAAATTTATCAAGCTGATATTCTTTTTGCTATATAGAAAATGAAACTAATCTTGGAAACATGCCATGTGTGTTGTGACTGACTCCCTTTCATGGCTTTGGAAAGCTGTAATGATTCTTCTCAAACTTTAAAAGGAAGCTACACCCTACGTTGCACAATCCAGTGTTTTGCAAATTTTTTGTGAGAGAAACCGATCTTGCCCTTTGAGTTGTGAAACACTATACCTTCCTTCATCTGAGGCCTTCAACCTTTTTAAAAAAAAATTTGATATTTTGTTTTTCTGGATCCTCGTATATGCTAGTTAAAATGAAGCATGTCCTTCCTTTCTAATAATGGAATATGGGAAGATTTTCCCATGCCATGTGTTCTAGAAAAAACAATGACATCCGCGCTTTAACAAAAACCTTAAAGAATTTCAAGTTCTCTTTATGTAGTTTGTAGGAAACAATATCGTATAGATTTGTTTTAAAGTTTCCGTATGTAGAGATCAAGGAGAATGGAGTATGTTCAGAGTCTTTCAGGAATCTTTCACTAACTTTGAATGTCTGCAGATCACATTTATATTGAGCGGAGCCCCTTAGATTAATAATGTTTTTAGTGACTTGGGGTTGTCTCATCTCCTGTGTTAAAGGTTAACAATAAGAGCAGGTGATTTGTTAAGATCCTTGATTAATTCAGATACCTTTAGTAAGAAGACAAAACTGGGACAAATATAAACTCAAAAGTTTGTCCTGTAAATGGGTGATATTCAGTTTTCTTGCAGGCAACTGTCTTAAACAGTTTTGATTTGATTATGAATTCAGGATTGCTAACCACAAGTTATAGAAGATCATGAGCCAGTTTCTCCACAATCACGAGATTTTATTTTTTTTTTTTCATTATTTTTTGGTCTTCTGGGCTTTGAGCCTTCAGGATTCATGTTTTTTCAAGTTTTTTTTTTTTTTCTGCAACCCTGGGAACTAGAAATGTTACATCCCTCCCCCATTGGAAGCTGAGAGGCTTATACAATTTTCAAAGCGATAGCCATGCTAGTCTAATTCAGCAAAACAAACAAGGAGTCCTGTAGCACTTTTAAAGATGAACAATCCATGAAAGCTCGTGATAAATAAATTTGTTTGTCTTTAAAAGTGCAACAGGACTCCTTGTTTGTTGTACAATTTTGTTACTGCAGGAGCTGGGGCTTTAAGAAAAGCACTGAATATCATGAAAATTAAAGTAGTTGGCAACATTGGAATGAATGCATTTCCTGAGCTATACTCCAAGTTTAAAAGAAGCCTAATGTTTGAATTGGTTCTGCGAGAACAGGGAAGAGTTTTAGGGGTAACTTCTCCAGCTGCATTGTGCCACTATGCCTGTAGCTTATGGGGCAGCTTTGAGTGAACTGGCAATAAGTGGTGGTTGTCCTTTCCTGCTGCTGCAGGAATCCCACTGGATTCACGCTGTCCCTTGGGAGGAAAGATGGCAACTCTGGCTGCTCTCCCACATATTTCCTGCCATACCCACGGAGAGCAGGACAGGAACTTGAATGACTCTGCATGAATCTAGGAGAATACCTAGTGAAAGATGGCTCCCCTTCCCCAGAGAGCCATCCAGATCATAAGAAGATGGTAGAAGAGAGCGGAACCTGGGAACTGGCAATCAGTTACAACAGTTCTCTGATTCTCTGCCCTAGAGTAACCTAGGACCTATAAAGTTTAGCATTGGCCGATCTTCCAAGTATATTTTTGTGTGGATAAAATGTAGTCTGAAAGCTGTTACTCTGGGTCAAAAAGCCTTGGGAGTAGTTTCCTTTAAATTGAGATCTTTCAATTCCTCTTTTCAAATAGTCTTTCTAAATGTTAGCAAGCTGAGCAATTGCTAATTCCATATATAAGCTCTTTTCCCCTTTTACTTTGTGTTAATCTTGTTTAGTATCCCTTTGTTTGTTTCTAGGCTGCCTCCTGATAAACTACATATTGCATGTAGAGAGCAACTCCATGGCTCCCTTATGTGATTAATATTGGGAATTGGAGTTCTGTGCTTACCTGCAAAGAATAGCTAAGCCTTAAACTCTCAATAATATTCCAGTTTTTCTACCTCTTTAATTTTTTTTTAAGCAGTTGTCTTTCAAAGCAGCTCCATGCCCCACTAGGTTAACTTTTGTAAATTGTATTAAAGCTATAGACTTCACATGCCTATTTCATGTGCATTGAACTTTTTGGATAGATGAGTCTTGTAATGGAAGCAGTGAGAGATCTGATATAAGTCATGCTATCTTCAATTATTTTTGTGACACTTTGGTACAGTGCCTAATTGGATAACAAGGGTTAGGTGTGACTTTATTGCATCAGTACAGGGGTTAAGATCTCTGTGGTCTGTTGAACAAACAAGGAGTCTAGTGGCACTTTTAAAATTAATAAATTTATTTATCACATGAGCTTTCGGGGAAGAAAATCCCACTTCATCAGATGCTTGATGATGGAGAAGTACAGATGAATGGGAGATAAATTCAGGGAAGTGTAAGTCATAGGATCAGGTCAGACTGAATCTAAACAACTACATTGATTTGCTGTAACAAGCAGTGGAAAACAGCATATTGGAGGGGGGTGATACAAAACAGAAAGGAAAATTACCTGTTGTAATGGGACAAAAAAAATTGTCCCATTGAATCCTAAATTGATGGTGTCAAATCTGCATATGAATTCCAATTCTGCAGCTTCTCTTTGAAGCTTTGATTTATTAGCCATTTGCCTAAGTACGGCTATTAACAGATGATTAACGGAGTGAACCGGTAGATTGAAGTGTTTCCCTATTGCAGGGGTCTGCATCCTGTGGCTCCGGAGCCACATGTCAGGCTTTTTTTATGTTGGGGGAAAATAGTATGCAATGATTCTGGGGCACCAACATTTTGGAACTCCTTTTTCTGGAGATTTAATACACCATGAAAGCAACTAATGTTTCTGTAAGTCAGAGGAAACTGTTCTTAGCTCTCCTATCCTCAGTCTGCCTGTAGGCTTTAGGTAACTTTATTTTAAACTGTACACAGAACAGTTCTAATGGTATTTGAAATGTGAGATCTAAGTTGGGGGGGAGGGGGGTGTAGCTAGTCATTGCTAAATCATTTAAATGGAATATATGCTTGTTTTAATGTTGTAATACAATCTTTTTTCTCCCCCCAGTATCCTCTTGTATATGGTCTGATTCTTGCGATCTGTTGGTGTTCTCTGGTTTGTTTTAGTCGGATTTACATGGGAATGCACTCAATTTTGGTAAGAGAAACACCACACATTAAATCTGTTACTTTACATAATGACAACACCACATAATTGCTTTCATATACCTCTGTAATATTGAGTGTTTTTAAACTACAGTAATGTATCCTGTGTGTTGAGGTAATCTGTTCACCTTTTTTTAGCATATGTTATATGTGGATCCAGTTCTTAATTTGCAACTTAAATGAAGAAACGACATGGTTTATCTTTATATAATTAATTAGAAAATAGGAAAAACTATATGATCTACAAAGATTTTACCTAGTAACTTTATAAGTGTGCATAAAAGGTCTGTCTAGGATTCTAGATGCTTTTGACTTTTTTTTTTTTTTTTTTTTAAACGCACTAAAGCTAGGAAAATGTGTGCCCCTCTTTTAGGAGGTAATAGTTTATCTGTTGATTGAGTTTGTAACTAGAAACATAGTCCATCGTACATGCTTAAAACAAAATAAATTGTACATAGTATTTTTCATACAGACTGGCCAAAGGAACAGTATTATGGTTAAAAATTCTCTGTCAAGCTTATTAACTGATATAGAAAGCAGTTACACAATTTAAATTAATTGGCATTCTTGTTGGCAGCTTCAGTGCAGAAGGGAAGGGCTAATAGGCAAAAGGATAAAATTGCCCTTTCTCTTTGGATAGTTCATTCAGGGAAGGGTTGAAGTACTTTGCTAGAGCATGAGGAGAGCATGTCATGCTCATTCAGCTTTCACTTGGCACTTTGCATAAGCGTCAGGTTAAATCTTATTTAAGGGAAGAAGAGTTTCATGCTACCGCAAAGCTGGGAATAGAATTTATTTGGTCAATAATTTTGTGTTCCCTTGATATTATGGAAGGTAATTGCATGATGGAGGGCTTCTCCCACCCCCTTCAGTGCTGCTTTTTACAGTGATGTCGTCATCCGGTTTTTGTGATGTCTTTGTATGGATTAGCTTAATACTGTGCTGCTTCTGCCTTTGTACTAACAGTGATGCAGCATGATGACATCTTTATAGGATCAGAAATGACCAACCTTGATGGAGTAATCCTTTTTCAAACACAGTACTTCTGTAATTCACAAACACAATACACAAATTATCAAACACATCTGGCAAGTCAATGTGTTTTAGTCATGATATGTCAAAGATTATGCAAGTAGGGCAGTCACCTTTTTTAAAAAATTGCAGAATATTTTATGGAAGCTGGAAAAAATAAAGCATATTCAATGCAAACATAACCCATGTGCCTGGGACACAGCAGAATCATTTTAATACCAAACTAGTATTCAAATTAATGGATTCTTCTTATCATATATTACAGCTCTGTGATGTAAGTAGTGCAAAGAGCAGAGATATCAATACTTTGCTGTTGCAATCCCAGTGTATAGTTGTTAAGGAAATCTGTTGTGGTTTAGTGACCATTAGTAACTGCTTTACTTTAAAAAACCAGCAGATTGTAACAAATCTCGTTGCTGTTTATCTCATTCCTACTTGAAAAGCTTTTAGTGGGTTTTCCTTTGTCTTGTTCTTAAGAGTGCAGATACCAAACCTGGCAGCTTCAGATGACTTACGGCCACTTCTTTGAAAACAAGTCCCCCAAACCACCTCTGCTGAATCTTGGGCATTAGAAAAGGAGCAAGTAGGAGAAAGATTTGTACAATTACAACAAAATTAGATACTTTGTGAAAATTTAAACATAAGAAAAATATGGGTGTTTCCACTCCTTTGGAATCTCCTACCGGCAGAGCAATTAAACTTTTCTCCATGCTAATATAAATTACAATCTTAAATGAATTATTAAAATAGTTATTTCAAAGTTGGATATGAAATTTTCTAGTAAAAATAAAGTAAATCATACTAAACGATTGTATCTTTTATCTCCCCTCCCCAGGATGTTATTGTTGGATTTCTATATGCTATTCTCATCTTGGTTGTCTTCCATCCAGCTGTGGACCTGATTGATAACTTCAACATTACTTACAAACATGCCCCACTAATTATCATCAGTCTTCATTTAGCCTTGGGGGTTTTCTCTTTCACTCTTGATACCTGGAGTACATCACGAGGAGATACAGCTCAGATTCTGGGTTGTGGTGCTGGAGTTGCTTGTGGATCTCATTTTAATTACATGTTGGGTCTAATGCAAGATCCTTCCCCAGAGGCACTGCCTTTAATTCCTCCCTCCATCACCGTGACTTTATTTGGAAAAGCCATATTGCGGTTATTGATTGGAGTAGTGCTTCTGTTGTTAACAAAAACAGTGATGAAGAAAATCACCATCCCACTGGCCTGTAAAATGTTCCGCATACCATATGATGACATACGACAAGCAAGACAGCGCATGGAGGTTGAACTTCCCTATCGCTATATTACATATGGAATGGTTGGGTTTTCTCTGATGTTTTTGGTTCCTTGCCTGTTTCTTTTTATTGGACTTTCTTGATGTAGATGTATTCATTTGAGAGGGGAGGAAAGAAAGTAGTTGCTTAATGGAAGAAAAGGTGGACTGCTTTGCTTTTGGCAGACTTGTGAGCTTTGCTTTAGCAGGGATTTAACAGCAATACGTGAAAGGCCATGCATTAAAGGAAATGGCGCGTCTTAGGCATGGTGTTGGGCCTACTCTCCTGAGACATGCTGTACTCTGTAAATGCTGTGTCTTATTGCTCGTGTGTGTGTGAGAGAGACATATGAATTGAAACATACATCTTATTGAACAATACTTTGGCATATGGACAGGGTTATGTCTGACAGCTGATCAGAAAATTCCATTTGTGTTTAATTTGTCATTTCATAATACCTTTAGAGTTATTGGATCACAAACTGCTATAATAGAATAGTTTGTTTTCCTCTATTCTTCCCCAGCCTCAGTTGTTTTAATATAGGTAGCATTTCTAAGGGACCAAATTTGCAGTGAGATCAGTTGTAAAATATGGAAGTTATTTCCTTCAGTCCCTTCCACACAATAAAATGTCTAGGTTGACATTGATTTTTGGTATAAATAAAACAGTTAGATTCAGGTACTGTATTTTATGGCTTGATAATTGTGCCTTTCTGTTGCTAAATTAAGAAATGCCATATACTGTGATGTAAAAATATGACAACCTAATTTTATTTTAAGTCATTCATAATTAGGCAAATATTTTTAAATGTAGATGGCCACATATTAGAATGGTTAATTTTAACTGTACTGCTCACAATTTAGCCTGTATTTAAAATTGTATAGATGGAATGAGCTGAACAATGAATCACTAGGCTCAACAATGACCAATAATTTCCTTTTGTAGGTATTTTTATGTGCATTATCAGTTACAGGTAGAGGATATATTTTTCTGCAAATTTGTCAATAGTTTATATACTGGACAGGTATGTCCCAAAGTGTGTGTGAGAGAGAAATTATAAAGAGTAACAATGCACACCCTAACTATAAATATCCTATTTGTAATTCCATACTGATTTTAAAAGAATCATCATCCTTAGAGATGTAGTTAAAAGATCCTCTTATCTTGGCTTTAGAAAAAATATATACATTTTTATGCACAAATTGCATATTCAAGATGTGTTACTCATTCCTAGATAAAATATATAAAGGTCAAAATAAATTTCATTGTGGTAATTCTATAATATTTTAATCTAAGTGTTTGAAGCAAAGACAACAGCATTGTGAATGCATAAACTATTTTTGCATAACTGGGTTGTTTTGAATGGCTTTTGACAATAATGCACTTTTCAGCTTGATAGCACCCTCTTTCTCTAAGTAAGATGCAATCTTTGGGATATCTAATTTTACATGAACCTCTGATTTGAATTTTATTTTGTTCATATGATTGTTTAGGTTCACATGTTGCCTAAGTGATATGCTAGGAGTTGCTACTGTAATATTGCAGCATTCTGACAAGATATACTTATTTGTGTTCAGTATACATATTGTATGCTCAAGAAGAACCTTAACTTGATTAAAAGCTTTCTGTTCTAGCTAAGCTATTCACTTAAACTTACAGTTTTGCAGAGGATAATTTGGAATTGGAACTTTTTGAATTGGAAATATGAACTCTAGCCTCTATTTATAATATGTACATTAATAAAGCCTAATAAAAGCACTGACTGACTTCCTATCTTTCTCATTAAAGCAGTCAGTAGATCTTATGGTACGCTGACATCTAATGTTGTGAAAATTGAACTTTTCAGATGTGCATTTTAGAATGCATTGTTGGTTATGAATGTATTCCTCAGTTCAATGTGTTTAAACCACTAATGATTTTAATAGTTGAAGAGGTGTTTTTTAGCTTGCAAAACAACGTGGTTAGCTTGTTTCAGTACTTACTTGTGTATTTATGATTTTCTATCTGTTCCTTTATTATAGTTTTGTGTGTAATGTGCAGTAGAAGGAAAAATCCCATTTCCAAGGTGTTGAGAGAGGAGATTTTGTACTGATTTAGCTCTTAATTTATACTTGGTCATTCTGAGCAAATAACTAGGGAAAAGATATCAAAAAGGCCTACTCCTTAAAGCCCTGAACAGATTTTTGTATCTCATATAATATTAAATTGGCCTTGCCGGAGATAGTAATAATATTTGTAGAATGGTTTCCTTTTCTTTAAATAGCCTATCTTAACTCTTCTAGTGAAGAATGTTTAAATAGTAGTGCAAAAGGGCAGTTATACAAGAACTGATTGTTCCAAGTAAAAATATGCAGTTGTGATTTATAGGAACTTTGAAATTCAAAACATGGGATTGTTTTTAAGGCTGAGATTATAGTTGTGCTGCACTGTCATACCATGACTGCAAAAGAAAACTAGGTTGCTGAGAAAGCTAATTATGTAGTGGATGTAAAATCATATGCAGTCATGACTTCCAGAAGATGAGTACAAATTGCACTGTAGCTTGTTCTACTGTTACTCTATATATTTTTATATTTTGTACATTGCATTTGATAGTTTCAAAATGTTTCATTTCCCAGGCACAGAGTAGTTTATTCTACAGGAAAGATGTACATTAGAATGTCAAATTATATAGCACTTTTACAAACCCTGTCCCTGGATCATTGCTGCTTACTGGAATTTACATGGAAAATGAAATATTAAAACCTTTGTCATGTTTTATAAGGGGCTTGGCTCATGTGTACAATGTAATAAGAGATGTCATGCAATATGAAAGCAGCATGGGGTACAGGGCAGAAGAAAGAGCCAGCAATGCAAACATTTAGCAAGTTGAATTTCAAAGAAGGTTCACATGAACATTAGATTGAAAGTCTAATTTAGTTTTGTGGGTATGAATATTTTCCAAAATGATTTCTCCAAATCTGTAATTAATACTTGGCAGTGGATATAACTCAAGCATTTTCACTGGCCTAAACAGATATTCTATCCTTTTATTGATGGAGCTGAACATGAAAAACAGCAGCTTATAGTTGAAACAACAGCTTGTACCAATTAAATAAATAAAATGTAGCTTTAAAATGCTTGTGGTTAGCAGTCTTTTCAGAAGGGGAGTACACTTAAAAGAACTTTTATGATGCAGTTTAAGAACTTAATTACTCAAATATAACTCTGCTAGACAATATTATCAAGTCCAGATGCTATTTCAACTTGACAAGGAATATGCTGTTCCTTCAAAGAAGTGGGTCTACACCCATTACTAAAAGATACAATATTAGACTATTACAATTGAGTTAGTTATTTGATTACTATATGCAGTTTAAAAACAACTGAAAATAATGCTAACTCAAGGCCTAATTTAGTTTGTTGTTTTTTTTTTTTAAATTATTGGTTTTCCACCAGACAAGTGTTTCTACAATATTGATTTTTATGTCTGTCTTAAGCATTGAAGCAGGATGAATTTTTTTTTTCTGACCTGGCTATTAAATAAGATTAACTATGTATTACACTGTCTTTAATTTGTACCCAATCAATTATTTTTGTGTGTTTACAGTATAACTACTAAGTTTGCTTCCTAAACTTACATTGGTGTTGAGCTCGTTTGTTTTATGTGGTCCATGTACAAGGCACTTAAGACTTTGATCACATTTGCCTTATTACTTAAATGGCATAAATAAATTTAAATAAAATTTAAAGCTATTTTAAAGGTAAATTGGCAAACTAAATAACTTTTGCTTTGTGTAGGTTTACTTGGACTTTTCCTTGGTTTTAGGTATAGCTTTTTCCTGAAAGCTAGAAAGATCACATCTCTAAATGTACTTTTTGAAACCACAGCAGTGTTAATTGTCCAGATTTTAAAAGTTGTTTCCTTTTTTGCTGTTTTATTTTAAATGTTGCTTATCTATTTTTGTTACTTATTTCCTGGTTTTATGTCCCAGAGAAGGTCCTATACTGTCTGTAAGCAAATGCAAACATTCTATTGCCTATGTAAAGATTTTGTCATTTTAAATTTGTAAATATTTAAGGGCTGTTAGTGGCTCAAGTTTACAAGAACAAGGCGTGCACGCTTTAAGTAAATACATCTGATGTGCTAAAGTGATTTTTATCTCAGTATTTGCTTTTAAAATATGAAAGAAACAGGCAAGATTTTTAATATAAATATTTTAAGGTATAGTAATCAACAAATGGGAGGACACAGATGCCCAGCTCCCATTAATTTTGTTGGGAATTTTGAATCCAACTCCATGCATAGTGTGCTAGAAAAGTACCTTTTAAGAACTTGACTTGCTGTAATATGCAGATATGCATCACTGTACATGTGGAGTAGGTAACATTATAAAATACAGATATACTCATTTTTGAGAACCCAGTGATTGTTCTTCATAGAATTAGGCTATGTACACACTACCAACTTGTCCCGCAATAAAGTTGTTGCGGGACAAGCAAGCGTTATAACTACAATGCTTTCCCCCATTGACACAGCACTCCTTGTAACAAAAAGAAGCATTCACATGCTCCTTTTGAATTTTCGTTACAAGGAGCAGTGCATGGTGGGCACCTATCCCACCCTGCACTGCTGCAGCCAGCCTTTGGGCTGGCAGCATGGCTGCTTCCACCCCACACCCCCCACAGGGCTGTAGGGCTGCCCGGGGGATTCCCTGGGGCTGCCCTGCCCCACTGGGGAGCGGTGTTCCCCCAGGAGCAGGGCTCAAGCCACAGGCAGCAGCAGAGCCCCAGCCCTAGGGAAGCTTTGCGGCAGTGGGGCTTCCCCAGGGCTGGGGCGCCGAAGCTGCTGGGCAGCAGGAGAACAGCCACTGAGAGCCCCGGGTAGGCGGCTCCCAAGCGGGAGCCGCCTGCCTGCGTGGTTTCAGCCCCGCTGACTGCCCGGGCGGCAGGCAGCTCAGCTCAAGCCGCCTGTGCTTGGGTGCTAATGCTCAGGAGCCACTAGCCTGGGTGGCCAGTCCCCGGGAGCCACCAGGATTCCTCTCCACTACTTGTCAATTTCACTGCTCTACTAGAGCAGTGAAATTGACAAGTATGACAGTGCCGGTGTCCCAGAGTGGCCTCGATTGGCACTCTGGGACATTTCCGGAGGCTATCAAAAGCGCAGAGAGCGTACACACTGGCTCTACGGTGGAACAGCTGTTCCGTGATAAGCCTAACCACGCTCGTTTAGGTGGTTTACCCGTTGCATGGCAAGAGAGCTGTTGCCACGCAGCAAGCAAGATTGTAGTGTGTACGCTCACAGCCTTATCGCGTGGTAAAGCTCCTTACCACATGACAAGGCTGTAGTGTGTACAAGCTCTTAGTGTCCTGGGGAACTTCAATATGTCAAGGCTTATGCGCTCTATTGGTTCTCTTAGTGGCAGAATTTTTGCATTGTGAAGTTGATTGAAATATTTTAGAAGCGACTTCGAAGCAATTTAAAAAAAAATTATTCTTATGGCCTTCCATTCAAGACAAGAAAGCATCTCTTCTTTATTCAGAAGTAGCTGGCAAAAGCTTAATTAGCCACTGCATTTTTGGCATAAATAGCTGATCCTGTTCAGAATTTGCTTTTGATGTATTTATCAATATATAATTTCAGCTAATTTGCTTTGATTACCTTTAGACAATCCTTCCTTCTGAATCAAAAGGAGGAAAAAATCCTTAATTTGGACAATAAAATAAGATTAGGCAAAGTAGCACTTAGTACGGGTGAAATATTGTCTTTAAATTGCAACTATGACATGCTAGAGCCAATTCAAAATTGTATTTTGAAAATTTGTAGTTACTGATCAATGAAGATTGTTTTTTAAAAACAAATTGTTCAGTAATAATGACTACAAAGGATAAATGTGGATTTTTCAGTATCTATTATAAAATTTCATAGCATGCTGGTGGGCCACTGTAACACTGAAGAATTTAAAACATACTTATTTGCACTTGAAAAGTTTTCTTTGGTAGATTGTACTTGAGATAAACTAGGTGTGATTGGGAGAACCCACCAAAACAAATTGATAACCAATTTGTGTTTACAGTGTATAGGCAGTCTGTTAGTTCTTGAAAGGTCCAGAAAAAACAGAACATACTTAAAATTTAAATTACATTTAACTGGGAAAATATACGTTAAAACTATTTATTTTTATTGCAAATAAGGGCTTTAATAAATTAGAAGGTTTTAGTAGTACTTGATCTTTCTGTTCTTTTATAGGTTTGTTTTATTTTAATTTTGTTGAAAAGGCTAATGAATATCAAGATTAGCATTACTGAAGCAACATGAAGTTTCATGACTTCATTCAAATCATCCAAACCAGCAAAATTGAAATTAGGTAATTCAGGAACTGGTAACTTAAAACAACAAACCCAAATCAAAACAAACCCCCGTCACCTTACAATCAAAAAACCTCTTAGACAGATTTTGGACCAAATTTTGGTGCAAGTGAAATTTGATGCCAGAATTGAATTTATACTCAAGTTCATGGGCCCTGTAGTACACTGCAACCGAAATAGGAACTTCACAGAATAAGTTACATATAGGAATGTAATCTTTTATGTGGTGGTTTCTCCAATTAATGTTGTGGTCATCGATGAAAGCAAATATTCAATATAAAATATTTTCTAGACTTTTTCTTCATTATGTGCGGCTGCCAGCAAACTCTTTAAGTAAACAGTAGTATATTTAAAACTGTTGACAGCCTCTCAATCTTGGAGACAACTGAGACATTAAAAAAAGCTTGAGAGCACAAGCACTAAATTATTTGCAAGATCATATAATGGTTACTGTACATACTGACATTTAGAGAGAAAATTGTTCAGCTGTATTTACATTATGGTTCATGCTTCTGCACGCACTCTACACTCTGCAGTTATCAGAATTAATTAAACTTTTAACTGATAGCTGAAACAATATCTGTAACTCCATCTGCAATGACTGGATAATAAACTACTTTTGGAATCAAATGTGTTTGGTCATTTCTGCTTCCTGTGCTAGAAGGAACATGTGGTTGGATGCCTAATGTAAGGGTAAGTTGTTGGTGTGAGCAAACCTACATAGATTGTGTCCTTCGTATTGTAAAAGTCATTAGGATGATGTGTGGTATTTTCACATAAAACCTTTGAATCCTTCTGAAAACAAATACGCTGGTAAGATTTGTGCTGACTGAGACCATAATGTGGAATATTTGAGTTACTGACTCATACTCTAAATAAGAAGCCAAACCATTCATTAAATTAGACAAAATATTTGTTGCTGAGAACTTTAGATCTTATCTTCTTTACCACCTTTCCCGTTCCTCTCCTCTTGTTCAGAGGCACGCTTCTGCTTCAGAGTGTCTGATAGAAATTTGATTTCTAGAAAATTAATCAAAGTATGCACATGAGGAAGTAAAATATGTAATACCTACATTGTACTACATACACTTCACACCAGTGGATTAACAATTTATTATTTATACTAGGAACCTTTCCCATAGGCCAAAACCTCAGTGTGCAAGGGATGGTTTCTGATTCCTGGTGCCTTCATCTGGGGAATTCCAAGTTACTTTATTTATATGAGCCCTGATACCCAGTACAGTTCTACTAGTCTTTCACTGTTCTGATCCAGGACCATGATTGCCCATTGCTTTCTCCATTTTTCGTATTGACATTGTGTTATACTTGGAAAAAAAAACATAGCAGGATCTTATTCAGGGGGACAAGGTAATATGCCCTGTTTGTTGTGAATACAAAAGGTTCAAAAAGCAATTTCCTTGCCCAAATGTTCTACAAGCAGAGTGAAAGTACCAGCCTCTGAGTTGCTCAAGCTAGCTTATTGGCCAGGTAGACTGAATGAGGATGGAGCCAGCTTTGTCAGTTGCGAATCTGATGCGCCTAGAATGTTTACAGAATGAACGTAAATCCTCCAAGTCTTCATCCCATTTTTTTATTTTTTTTTTAATAGCCATCCCTAGACAGATCTATGG
The DNA here is from genome assembly GCA_007922175.1 of Pelusios castaneus. Classification (NCBI taxonomy): domain Eukaryota; kingdom Metazoa; phylum Chordata; order Testudines; family Pelomedusidae; genus Pelusios; species Pelusios castaneus. The sequence continues at coordinate 9,051,276 of ML685781.1, forward strand.
GTTTTGCTAGGTCGTGCTGGGTGATCGCCAATCGCCTGTCCGTTGTTGCAAGCATGACTGTTTGTCACCTTTCTTATTTTGTCTTGTTCCTATCCTTGGGGCGAATCCTCCTATATTTTGGAGTTCTCTTGTTTGCATTTTTTGGCCATTTTGGGTTGTAAAATGTTGTTAAAACAAATATCTTCACTCCCCTTTGTTCCTGGGGAGATTTTGGGTTTCCTCTTTCTTATCACACGTACATACCACATTCATTCTCCAGCTAACTTACTAATGTTTGCTTCCCCCCCCCCCCCCCAAAAGCCACAGGATTATGCAAACTTTAAAATACAATTTTAAAATAAAAATCTTAAAGGAAGAAAATGTGATAGTTTGCCATCAATATGGATTCCACATGTATCACTTAATACTATGTACTAACACACACTTCTTGATTTTAGTCAAGTTTCAAAGGGGTAGCCATGTTAGTCTATTGTAGAAAAACAGAGTCCTGTGGCACTTTTAAAGACTAACAGATTTATTTAGCGCGTGGACTGTTGTGGAAGAAAATCCCACTTCGTCAGATGCTTTGAAGATGGGAAAGCTCATGCGATAAATAAATCTTTTAGTCTAAAAGTGCCACAGGACTCTGTTTTTCTTCATTTTTGTTAGGCAATTCTCATTCAACAGACAACATCTCAAGATGTTCCCAAACAAATGTAAATAAAATATAAACAACATCCAGTACACCAAGCTTCAGGATGATAGACACAAGATGTTCAGGCATGGCTAAATAAATAATAGGCAAAGGTCTCTAAGGCTTGTGTCTTTTTGGTTTAGAAACCTGCTTGTGGACCTACAATTAACCATGGCATCGAAGTCCTCCATTATTAAGCAGATGTCATGCTTGAAATATTGTGAATCAGAGTTTACAGACAGCTCTATATTTACCCTTTGAGCTCATCACTGTAACTGTACTTTGCTCTTTGGGCTCATCATTGTAACACAATTGTCAGTTTCATGTATTGCATTTAAGTTCCAGAAGGGTAGCCATGTTAGTTTAGTTCAGCAAAACAAATGAGGAGTCTAGTGGCACCTTTAAAGACTAACAAATGATAAATAAAGTTTAATGTTTAAAAGTGCTATTAGAGTCCTTGTATGTGTTGTGTTTAAAATCCAGCTCAGTATGATCAGCTGTTAATTGGTTCCCCATCTAAGTGATCTTTCTGCCTTGGAAGTCACAACTAATGTTGCTTCTTGAGTATCGTGTGACTTTTTTTCATTTTTTAATTGCTTTTTATTAGCTCCTGGCCATAGACATTTCCTTAGTCTAAGGATTTTAAGACTATATTCGTACATTTCCTCATCACTTCTGTGCCTTTGTTGTTGCAGCCATCATCCTAATGTTTCAGGAAATTATTTTCCTAGGTTATTTTTATCTTTAGTAAAAAAACTTCTCAAACACTTGGCTTCCTGATGGCTTTTGCCAAGACTTGTTAGGAAGACTCTTCAATTACAGTGTTAATGTGCAAGACATACTGTTTGCCAGAGTCTCTAACGTCTTGTCTTTCTATAACTTGGACTATCACTCAACACCCCCCATGTAGAGGACCAGTGGGCTGCTTTTTGTCTGGTCGTTGGCCTTTGACCTGTCTTGGTTGGATGAATCTATCAAGAATTAAAACTACCTCTGCTATAGCTTGAGGGTCATCATAGCACATAAGCCTTCCCACAACATCAAGAGTCCCCAGGGCAGACTCTTTCATATGTAGGGTGTGATTTTCATGAGCGTTAACCAAATTGCTTCCATTAAAATCAACGAGAGTTTGCCCAATGATTTTAAGGGGAGCAGTTTGGCCAATGTTGAATTATTCTACAGTCACCTGGTCAGAGAATCACTGCAGATGGTGCCTTTAGCTAGAACTCAGGCTGTAAGTGTTAGTCTCTTTTCACGGGGTTGTAGCAAGAGCACAAAGTCTGGCAACCTAGTCATCCAGTGGCTGAGAAACAGACTTTTTTTTTTTTTTTTTTAAAGTTCCTTCACTTCATTACAGGATTCTGCTTGGGCTTCAAGCCCGCAGAGCAAAACAGGCAGCAAGCATCACAAGCTGAAGACTTTTTCCCCCCAAAGTTGCTGCCCCACACGCATCATTTCCGCTTCTGCATCAGAAATGGAGCAGTTGACTAGTACCTCTGAAACTAGTTCCCTTCCCCCCACCCCCCCCGCTGAAAAAGAAGCTCCTGGCAGATGGGAACCCCAGTTAAATGACTGCGGGTGTGAAGCGTGGGGAGCGATGTCTCGTGGCGGTGAACATAGCAGTTGCCCTGACGATGAGGTTCCAATGTGGGAGGGGCTTAACCAGTATTTTTATACCTTTGCTTGCTAAGTGGGTAAATGGCACGCACATCTGGTATTCTTTGACATCTTACTAAGGGGGTAAAAGGCATGGTGTTTTTTACACTTATTTACAACATTCCTTTGCCCTAGTCTTATCTTATTATTTTACAAAATTTGCAAATTATGTCTGCTACTTAGTGGGAGCAAGGTACATCCTTGGTCCGTACCAGCTCTGTTTTGCTTATACACAGAGTAACGTTTAGTCAGGTCTAATTAATGGCACCCACCACCTACTATCAGCTTATTGCATCACAAGGTCTTCCGTTGGGTCCTACAGCAGACAGGAAGATTCTTTAGTTAATGTCCATGTGTTCTTTCCAGTATGCTGCTACCTAGCTCCTGTATTAAGATTGTGGATTCCAGACCCACATTAGTGTAGCTAACTCCCAGTTGTAAACCATTCTGGACACCTTCCCACTCATTAAACAAATATAAGTATAGATGCAACACACCTCCATTGATATCAATGTAAACACTGGTTTAACTGTAAATCTGTATTTAAGTTTTAAATTGGCACATGCCACACATGCAGAAAAAGCAATCTTCATGACAGAACTGGTATTTAATTTGCTTTAGCAATTTAAACTGTTTTAAGGCCAGTAGCAACATATCAAGGGTTGCATTATAAACATCTTGGAAAAGCTTGCCATTTAAAACACAGAAAATCAAACTTACCAGTAACAAGAACCCTTTATCCATTTTCAAAGTAGTCTGTTGTAGACCTTTGCTTGTACCATGACTCCTTTAAACACACATCTACAAAAATCAGACTCTATTGAGAAATATTTAAAGCGCCGCTCTAAACTATATTTAAAAGAAAAATCTCAGACCTCTTTGAGAGTTGATTTAATTGACGTGCATGTGTGAGAGCGCACACACAACAGGAACTATTAAAAATCAGATTTGTAGTTGGGTGTGAGCTAGGTGTCGTGTTTGAGTCTGGCTGCATCTGTATCACTTTCAGTTTCTCAGGATATCTCACTCAGGTCTTAGGTCACTTGTTTTTTCCTCGCCCGGAGTGGAATCTTTCAGTTCTTCCACTATTAGACTGGTGCATTGTTCAGACTATTTTATGCCTATCTACTGCTTACCCCCGTGCAGGTCTGACTGGGTTTGAGTACTTGCATTTCATCTTTTAGGAACCCGTGACACATGAGATTGACCAACAGTCTTCTTAAAATAAAATACTTTTATTTAGCCATTGGACATGCATGTCTGTCATCTGTTCCTAAGTACTATCATCCCATAATCATGACCTAGGTGGGCCTTCATTTTTCAGATAAACCTGTGTTTTCTTGTGCATTGTGTCTTTCAACCTAATTCCCCCTACAACGCCAAGCGTGTCTCTTTAATCCCTACCAAGGTTCTTTGTTCTTTTTGATATTGGTGGGTTTTGATCCCTCTTTGTCAGACCAGTTCCAAAGAGGAGGGTATTAAGCCAGATTCGTTATATCACCCCCTTATCTTGTCACTGAGGCTTGTAGACTACTGAAGACAGCAGAATGCTTAAGTGGTTTGCTGAGAGCTGACAGCTTGTGTTGGTGGTGATTCTCAGCAAGTGGAAGGGGAAATGAAATTAAATGCAAAAAAAGCAGCAGTGAGAGGGCTCTTGTGAAGCCAGAACCACAACCATGTATCACACTGAAGCTAAAAATACTTTTCCATGTCTGTAATTGCTGTAGTTCAGTGGCCATTTGTAAAAGTTCATCTGCTTTAAACTGTGTGTATATGTGAGCAACAGACTTGGTTTAACCTGCCTGTATGCATTTAGGGCTTGATTCTTCTCTCATTGAATTGACTAACGAAACTTCCACTGACTTCAAATCCTTAGCCATCACTTTTGATTGGGGCCTACTGTGTAATCTATGGATGAATTTCATAAATATATTTTATTTATATAGGTTAAACTAAGTCTGCAGAATGTGTGTGTGAGTAACATAACCATGTTTTAAAAAAAGACACCACCAGTAACTAATGAATTATTGACTGATGACTCCTAAGTATTGTTGATTTAACTAATCTGTCTGGCTTAGTTATCACTATAAAAACTACAGCTGGGTTTTCAGTTGGTTAACTCAAATGATCAGTGACTTTAAGAACTATAAATATTTATTCAGGGCTGAGTCTGTGAAATGCCAAAATTCAGTCTCTTAAAGGGTTTAAGAGTTGAAAATGCAACTGCAGCCAATATTTTTGGTGTGGTGGTGAGAGAACAAACACTGCCAATTCAGCGAGCTGACTGTAGGGCTGTCGCTGAGCTGGTCTCATTACTGTATTAGTATCCTATCTAGACTTCAAGCTGACTAACCCCTTTAATAGAGAGGTGAAGGAAAAAGATACAGTTTTTAGTTTGGTTTGTCTCTTCCTTTCAGTTCCCTTAATTAAAGGGCATGTCTAGATACTGCTACACCCCTTCTTAGTCAATGTAAATACTATTTCACAAGCAGCATTTGCTAAAACACTTGACAATCTTTTAGTGGATGCATTATTTACAATGGTAATAGAGCAATTCTAACTGGTCCAAATATGAGTGCTTTTCTCATATCTTAAAATTGTGAATCCCAATCCTGTCTGCTGCTAAGCATTCTCAATGTGTGTTGATTTTCAAGAGGAGTTATCGTATCAGGCCCCAGGTTAATTAACAAAAACAAAAAACCCAAAGCCCTATAATCTCCCCACCATCAGTGCATTCCAAAACTGAGTCCATTCAAAACAATTATTCTGCCTCTCTTAGGGAATTAATTCTCAGATGTCAACGGTGTGTGTGGAATTAGAGCTAATTTGTAATCATTTATTAATAATCTATGACCTTGTTATTGAAGATACTTTAATATGTTGTAGTAGAATATTTTGTAATAGGGTTGTTAGGAAAATGAGCAAAAAGGAAAATGGCTCAAGACAAGCCGCTCCTCAGTCAACACTAAGGGATTGGTAAGAAACAAAGCTGGATAAGAAAAGACCACTAGAACAACAGATGATCAGTGTACTACTGCAGTGTAAAAAGGAACTCTAGAGAGGGAGGGAGAGAGGAAAGGTAGTTGTCGGGGAGATGTACTGGGAAGCTCTACAGACTGAACACAATCAGATGAGAAGCCTTTAATAAGAAAGCCATGTAGACTATTGGTTTTGAAAATCCTTTTTCTCTTATGCTTGGTTTGTCCTGTGAGAATAAAATATTTTGGTTTTGAGAAAGCTGGCTGGTCACTAACACTGGTCATATATTGCTGAGGAGGAGAACTGTATGTAGATGCCAAAGCAAGCTGGACCCGTTGGATAGGCATGGTTGATACATAAAGTACTGTAGCCTCCCCAGGTCTACATTAGATAGAATAATCATAACAAAAGTTAAGGGATGAAAATTCCAGCTTCAGTGGACAACCCAACCACTAACTGACATGGATAAGGAAAGAATGTCACCTGTAGTCTACAGAACATAAATGGTGACCAGAGCCTTACTGTGCTAGGAATTTTGCATAAATGCAGTGTAAACACAGTTCCTGCCCTCAAAACCTTGCAATTTATGATTATCACCTAAATTCTACAGTGTCTGGTACCTAAATTTGGATGTCTGAACTGCTTTGCCTACGAATTTGTTGGTCATGAAACACAGGGATGTTTATAATAATTTTAAAAAGTTGGCTCTTTAATTTTTTTTTTACAAGCAGTTATTAGTGTCTTAAAAGGAAATGTTGTGATGTCCCATTTTGGTTTGGGGTGAACTCTGTATTCTGTGCCAGTGTCAGCTTTGAATATAATGCTGTGACTCTGCAGCATAGGTATGACATTCAGAAAATAGTATATTCTGTCATGATACTTGTCAGAGCGAAATGGGAGTACTAAATATCACCTTTCCAACTATAGAAAGATATAATTGAAATTGATTTTGCAGCAGCTTTTTCAGTGGGAACAATGAAGAGAGGAATCAGTAAAACTGATGGCCAAAAATGTTGCCAAATGTCCCTGCAAGTTTGTAAAAGGGCTGTTAATCTAAATATTTGTCGGTTCAAAACTGACAATTTGTAGTGCAACGCAAGTAATATCTATAACAGAAACTATCAAATTCATTGCTGTTACACAAAACACATATAGCATGTGTTAGTCTTCAAAATTGTCATCCAGCAATCTATACATAGTCTGGATTTTGTCAGTTTTGTAAATGATTTCAATGCAGTCAGAATTTTGCTCAGTCTTCTATTTGCTGTAAAGTTAATTATTTTGGCCCTGATCCTGTAATCAGAGTCAAGTGGATAAACTCTTGCACCTGTACAGACTCCTAGTGACTTCAACAGAAGTCCACCCCCCAAGCTTAGATGTGTAGGCCTTTAGATGTTATACCAGAAAGAGTGCCCAAGATCTTTTAAAGGGGAAAAGGCAACACGCCGTGTTTATTATAGAAGAGAACAAAATTATAAACTAACTTATACCTACACACGCACACACATTCATCCACGCGCCCAAACACACCAGAAGATATTCTGCAGTTCATACAATTACCAGTCCTGATTGTGGCTTTAGTCCGTTGCTGGAGATCGTTGCTCGTGGCAGCTACCGGGCCAGGGAAGCTGAACACGAGGAAGAGCGGGGTCTGTCGGGCGCGCAACGACACTCCTTCTCTCAGGTGGTGTGCAGAACTATGTCCCCCCAAAACCTTGGAGTCTCACCCAGTCTTTATAGGTCACGCTGCTTCAGAGGCTCTGTGTGTCCATTGGTCACCAGGCAGTTGCAGACGTGACTCACAGCTCATTTCTTGATAGCTTGATTAACTTTTTCCTTTTGTCTCTGGGGTGGATCCTTTTGTTTTTGGGGATGTGTTCACATTCTTCAGCTGTTGGAATGGACTTTGCATTCATCAGGGCAAGCTGGCAGTTTGGGATTGGTTCACACATACATACGCCCTCTATCCACACCTTGCTCAGACAATGTAAGCTATTCACTTTAGAAATAGTTTCACACAAGATGGGATACATTGGTCAAAGATGGAGTTTAACATTTTCAGGATGGAGTTTTACATTACTTCAAATATGATAAATTCCAAAGGGGTAGCCGTGCTGCAGAGACTGGATAAAAAGGGGTGTCATACCTATTGCCTAAGGGTATATAGGCAGAGATTTACACAAATAAGCAATGCAAGCTGGGAGAGAGTGGCTCAGAGGGGAAAGACCCCCCCCACCTCCTAGCCAAAAGAACCCCAACATCAGCAGTTCGAGCCCCGCGCTCCCCCCTCAGCCACACAGAGTGCAAGGTCTACAGTCCTATTAACAATATTACAAATGTCAATCATTATAAACCAATGAAATAATGTTGCAAATAGGGACCCATTACAAATGTCAATCATCATGAACCAATTAAGGTTATACAAGGATTGACACAACTTATGAATGAAACCAATAAACCAATTAAGGTGAAAGTTAATAAAACTAATAAACCAATTAAGACTAAAGAAAGTTAATAAACCAAGGATTGATACAAGTTATACAAACAGCAAAATCACCCGCATACCCCTACATAGATAGCATATGTCTGTTTTCATAGCATTTTATATGAGGCTGGCAAAATTCCTGTTGCCCACTCATCGGAAAATAGTAAAACATCATTAGCATGTCAATCAATCGTAGTCAAAGGCACCAAAGATTTTGTTTGCGTGCGTACATTTTCATAGCCATTTTGAAACGCTGTTATCACTAGTACTAAATGTGATTTAAGTCTTAATCATGGATGTATTGTTCATATACTTTATATACAATTGGATTTTAAATCTGAACCATGCAACAATTGCTACAGAAGAAAAAATACAAGGAAGAAACCATCCCATGGTAGCCATTTATGAATGACCGTCTTCCATGTCACTACTAATAATAACAACAGAGTTCGGTGGCACTTTTAAAGACCAGCAGATTTATTTATCGCATGAGTTTTCGTGGGAGAAAATCCCACTTTGTCAGATGCCTGACAAAGTGGGATTTTCTCCCATGAAAGCTCATGCGATAAATAAATCTGTTTACTTTAAATGTGCCACAGGACTCTGTTTTTCTGCAATAGGCTAACAGGGCTACCCCTTTGGAACTTGACTACTAATAATGTCTGTGTGAATAGCAGGCTTCTTTACTCCTGTATGCAGGGCCATCCCTTGGAAGGATCAGGGCCCACCCCCCTGGGGACCCAGAGCTGCCGCTACCTGGAGCTGGATCTCAGGCTGATGCCGGCGAGAGCAGGACGCTCTGCCAGGAGCCAGCCCCGGGCCCAGCCGGGGCAGGCAACAGGAGTGGGGGTGGAGATGGGCTGGCCAGAGGCTGGGCTATACCCTGCCCTGCTGCCTTCAGTGGCAAGCCAAAGGCAGTGGGGGGCAGGAGAGGGCTCTGGCAGTGGAGCCCCCGAGAAACCGCGGGGCTCTGGGCGATCACACCACTTGTCCCCCTCAAAGGACGGTCCTGCCTGTAAGTTATTTGTCTGTAGCTTGTCGTTAATGCAGAAAACAATATCAAATACACTATACTTAAAAGAAACCTTTTAGAAATAAACTTATCTGTATTGAAATCTTGGTTCAGAGAATATCAACATTGTTATGAATTACACAGAAAGTTGACTTTCTTACAATATTACAGGATGTTCCCAGATAAGAAGGTACTCCACTATTCATAAACATAAATTATTATGCTAGAATAAGCAAATGACAAAGTAAGGTAAAGTAACACTGTAATGTGAAATGGGTAGATTAATGGTCATATTGCAGTATGAATAAAAGTTGACATTTATTAACATTAACTATCTCCACCTCTAGCTTCTCAGAGTTAACAAAAATTAACCTTTGTTGTATATTGCAAGGTAAGTGAAATGTCAGTATTCTGACCTGATATCAACTTCCGCTTACCTTGTGTGACCAGAGCTGTTTAAAAACAAACAAACAAACAAACAAACAAACTTATCATGACACTGCATTTACTACGCATGGTTCTATGGTTATAACCGATGTGACTTAACCACATTATTGACCTTAGATAAAGCCCTTGTTTTACATGTCAGAAAAACATTACAACTTAGAAAGTTAGCTTAAATGCAACTCAAGTTTAGGCTGCGTGTGTACGATTAAAAAAACTGGGAGTGGCAACTAAGTTAATAGAAATGTTGCTACACTGTGGTGGGCTACACTGTGGTCAGGCTGTAACAATAAAATCAAACACTGGGGAACAGCACATAGAAGAAGGTGAGGTCAAATCACCTCTTGTAATGAGAGAAAAATCCATAGTCCCTGTTTAACCCTAAGTCAACTGAGTCAAATTTGCATATACATTTGAGTTCTGCAGTTTCTCTTTGAAGCTGTGATTTGTTGTTCATCTGTTTCAACACAGCTATTAACAAGTCGCCAATGGAGTGAGCAGAGAGATTGAAGTGTTCCCCTATTGGGGAACAACAGTGGAAAAGGGGGAAGTCTAGATTGGCTGGTTCTGGCCCGTTATTGGTCATAGCTTTGTATAGCTGGCCTGTAGGCAGGTGCCCTTCAGAGTACTCACTTGCTTCCTCTGGTCCAAGTTGCCTATTGCTTTACCAAGCACTACATGCCTGGCCTGTATAGGGTGGCCGGTTGTTGTTCATAGTACTGGTATGGAGGGCCACCAGGCCAGGGCCTGTAGCGCATGATCTGTTATAGCACAGCACACGGTAGCTGTACAAGGAGGCTTTGGACCCATCACTCTTCATCGCACTGCATCCCTGGCTTTGGACCCATCACTGTTCTTAGCACTACATAGCTGAAGATGGGATGGTCATAGGTTGTGGTCACCCAGGGGAGGGTCATGCACAGTTGGACTGTTTGAGATGACCTGTAACTGTATGCAGCACTGCATTCCAGGGCTCTACATGCTGATGTGTCAGTGGCCTGGGGTACATTAGAAAGTTTTGTCAACATCAGACACCCTATAACAGTGGTTCTCAACCTTCCTAATGCCGCGACCCTTTAATACAGTTCCTCATGTTGTGGTGACCCCCAACCGGTGTCTCGGTTCATAAGACCATCGGAAATATGTGTTTTCCAATGGTCTTAAGCGACCCCTGTGAAAGGGTCATTCAACCCCCAAAGGGGTCGCGACCCACAGGTTGAGAACTGCTGCCCTATATCAACGAAACAATGTTGGCGTACACAGTGCAACCACCCTTTTGGTCAAGAAAACTACCTTGCTTTTGGCCATCAAAATAAAACAATGCTGACAAAAGGCATAGGGCTTTCCTTGGAAGACATAAGATGACGGTGTTAATGTTGCTGCTCTGCTACAGCAGCATCATTGACTGACTGGAGGCCTGGGAGCCCTGCTCTGCAAGCTGCTGGGTTCTGGCTGCAGGCTCCGGAGGCTGCTAGCAACCACCCATGCCTGAGATTGCAACCACGTGGCAGCTACTCCAGGTTTGCTGGTGTCCTGGATCTGTAGCTGCCCCAGGCTTTTAACAGCAAAACTGCACTTCCCCATGCCCAATGGCGCACCCTTGCTGGCAGCGTGGGCACTGGCCAGCCCGTGGTAGTTAGTGCAGGTGGCTGCAGCCCCACTGATAGCTGGGACTTGGGTGGCTGTCTCCAAACTGGGAGCTGGGCCAGGCAAGCTGCGGAGGGTTGCAGAAGTCCCCCTGCCTGGGCTGGGATCTGTAGTGGTGGGGGTAGGGTCAGCCAGGAGCCCGTGGACTCCTTGCAGGGAGCTGAGAGGTCACTCAGCTCTCCCCTCAGCCCGCCTTGGGGTGGTGGAAGTGGTCCTGGTGAGGACGCACTCCCCGGGCCCAAGGATCGCAGGGTAAATTGCCGTAGGTCAACACCTTGCTGTAGTGTAGATACTCCCACGGGGCTGGCTGGGCTCCCTGTGCCCCACACCCCGCCTGTCACATGATCAGCGCCTGCGCTCCCGGACAAGCCCAATTAATGCGCCCATCTGATTGGGCTGGGAAGGGTGCGGCTTGCGACTGCTCATAGCACGGCCCTTCCCGGCCCACGCGGGACAAGCCTGAGCCCCGCCTCCTGCGCCGCGCGCTGGGCTAGTCTCCCCCACGCCTCCGCCAGGGGCCTGAGTGGCGCACGGCTCCTTCTTCCGTCCGCC
>ML685781.1:9063123-9141428 GCA_007922175.1 Pelusios castaneus
GGGGGAGACCTGTGGGGTGGGGTTGGTCAGTGGCGGGTGAGGGGGAGACCTGTGGGGAGTGGGGTGGGGTTGTGAGGCAGTGGTGGGTGAGGGGGGAGGGTTGTGGGGCAGTGGCAGGTGAGTGGGGGGACCTGTGGGGAGTGGAGTGATGTGGGGTTGTGGGGCAGTGGCTGGTGATGGAGAAAGGTCTGTGGGGGGAGGGGTTATGGGGAAGGGGCTGGTGGAGGGATAGAAATTGGGAGGTGGTTGGACAGTGTGTTTCATGACCCCAGCGGTAAAATACTGGGGTGAATGTCTGCACACTGGACACTACCCAGCTTGTGCTGATATCTTGATTCATGTTCTGTTCTCATGTCAGATGTAAATAACTCAAGTCTGGTTGCATGATGTACACTTTATGTTGCCTTGTATGCACCACTAGAATTTTTTTGACACCCCAACATGTAGGAATTGGAGCTCAAGATTTTCCCACAAACACACAGATGTTGAAAAACAAACCAGGAGTCCTGTAGCATTTTTAAAGACTAACAAATTTATCACATGAGCTTTCATGGCAGAAAATCCCACTTTGTTAGATGCTTGAAGATGGGGAATTCATCAAAAGTACTACAGGACTCCTTGTTTGTTTTGCTGAACTAGGCTAACATGGCTACCTCCTTTGGAACATATAGATACTGGCCAACCTTTTGCTATGTTCCATGTCCATTTTGGTACTAGAGTATGATAGAAGTTTTATGAGCGTTCACTCCTGGCAGGCATTGAGAAATACATGTCTCAGAGCTATATTGTTGAGGCTGCTCTGTGAAAAGACAGTCCAGACCACCACCATCTTCACCTCTTGTCTCTCGGGCAAACTAAGTTGAGATGTTCTCTTTTAATTGGTTGTGATGGCATCCATGTTGCTGTTAAGACACCTGTAAAAAAGGTACTTTCTTTTTTTCATTTATATCTTCAAGATCTTTACATATTGAAGCAGGAGAAAATATTTATTCAACTCTACAGCTTCACCAGTATAAAAACTTCCTTATATAGTATTCTGTTCATTTAGCATCTCCACGCAAGTTTAAGAAATTGCACAAAATAGAAATAGCCTGAGCATTGGTGAACTTTTATTTTAATGTACAAGGAGTAGTCCCTGCTATTGTTGATAGGGTTTGGAGAGGTTTTTAAAAATTGTTATGGTTTATGTACGATATCTGTACATACATGTGTATTATACTGCTCTGACAAAATGAACATGAAGGCAGAATTGTCCTTAAATATGCTGTTCCATATATAAATGTGGACTCTGGTGCATTTTATTCCCTTTTAGCTTATTACTTTTGTAACTTTTTCTTTTAAAAGTCTGTTGTTGTTTTTTGCAGTTATATGTAGTCATTTTCTTTAGCAGTGCAAATAAAAGTATTTCACAAATACTTCTCACACATGCCATTCTTTTGTGATGCAAGAGTGGTGTGTGGGGACCCAAGGAGAATGCCTGAGACCACTGATTTTGGTGTACACTATTTTATGTAACTTTTATCGACTAAATACTTTAACACAAATTACTATCTTTCAGTTGCCTAAAACAACACAGCAAACATTCACACAGCATTCCAAATCCTACAAGCTAAAGCAAGATTATGACTGTTTCTCCTCCTATTCCCACAAATAGCTCTGCTAGTAACTTTTAACTACAGTTAATATTATTTGCAGACACATTTACCCAACAACAAGCAGAAGCAGCTGCAATAGCATTCTGGTTACAGATTTCTTTTGTTTTAATACGTCATTTGAGGGTTATCATCAGTCAGCAGTGCAGACTGCTGGTTTTTGTGCACGGTTACCAACCCAAACGAATCTAGGGTGGCCTTCTTTCGGTCCAAAGATTCTAGAGTGGGGAGCTGCCTCTGGATGATCAGTCCGACAGCTTGTCAGGGCGCTACTCCTGTCGACTCCGCCCTTCCTGTTCTCGGGGTGCTGCTTTTATAGGCACACCCCTATGCTTGCTAAGCCATTTCTTAGTTTTATTTTACTTTGGGTGGCTCTTGTGCCAGTCTGAACCAGTTTCAGGGACTCTCTGCTGCTGCTGATTTTGCAAGGTTACCCGGATCTATGTCTTTGCATAGCCAATTACTAAATCTGCGTACATTGCTGGGCAAAACAGTCTCAGGGCCAGATCTAGTCAAGGACATGTATGTCTCTCTTTCCACAGCACACGTTTGTTCTGATAGTAGCAGTGCGTTAAACAAGATGGCACAAAGGATTCTGGAGGATCATCAGTTTTTAGGGGGTAAGCTTTTCAGAGAAAGAATGGTCTTTTTGTCTTTTTTTTTTAAGTGTGTTAGGAGCTATAGAAATAGTATTAATCTTAGAATACCATAAGAAGGACATGTTCTTCTTCTACATCTATACTTGAAATGTGAGCCCTGTAATTGAATTCAGATGTATGCTACTCAGTTCAATCTTCCATCAGAACATGCTTTACTTAATACTGAGTAGGCTACATCTAGACCAGTAAAGGCCTTGAAGTCATCTTGGTACTTGCTACTACAAAACTGCTATCTGTACACTATATTTTAAATATTTGAATAACTTTGAAATTTCAAGAGGTAGGGATGGCAGAGTCTGTACTGTCTGTCTAGATAATATTCCAAACACGTCAATAGAACCTAGCTACAGAGAAAGGGGTTGAATGGCCAGTGGTTTTTTCCTTCAGCACCATTGATTAAAGTTAGAATTTCCCATAAATAGTAATGACTTACAGAATGAGAATTCATTTTGCTGTATTAAATAATTTGCTTAGAATGCTTGAGTCATTTTCTATTGCAAATGGTCAACAATTATGGGAGAAATATTAGACAGTGATAAGTCTCTGCAGATACCTACATAATAAAGCATGCACTTCGTTCTTCATAGTTTTTTAGCTTTGAATAAATATCACACACAGGAGCATATCATGGTACACACTGCACAAATACTTTGGCAGCACATACATACCTAAAATAAGAAATTAAATTATCTATAACTCTATCTCCAGACCTGGATATGTGACTTAAAAAAAAAAAATCCTCTCATCTTTGATCATTATGTAGTATTTTTTCACAGTACACCTGCCTCATTCAGTCCACAGAAAGGATGGTGGTCATATTTTTTAATTCTAATCATTGTCTGTAACCCCATGCCTTATTTATTGCAACATTTAAATTACACCAAATATAAAATTATTAATTTTCTCATGGGTTTTTTCTTTGGTGCTCATCACAGTAGCAGCTGATAATGCTTCAGAAATATGAATTAATTTCTTTATAATGTTCCTGTGACGTAAGGTGTTGTAGCATTCTTGATCATTTTGGAGTTCACTGCTCATTTGTAAAATGTGAATAACACAAGTTTTATAGGGCTTTATATGTTCAACCACAGGTGTCACTGAGCTGTGTTGAGAGTGCTAAGCACTTCTGCAAATTAGTCTCTAGGTATCTCTTGTTGGGTACCCAGAAAACGAGGAACATTGTGAATGGCCATGGTGAAAAGTTGGTTGACATGACTTGCCCACAATCACTCAGGGTTATAATCCAGTTCCTTGGAGTGATTTCAGCTGCTTTAACTGCATCATCATTTTTCTTTCTGTAATCCCCTGCCTCTTTCACTCCATAACTTCCTAATTGTGCACTAGACAAGGTGGATCCTACAGGTGTCTCCTTCATTACACAATCTTGGTTCATTCCCCTGAGTTCTGCCTGTGCACTGAACTAGATAGAGGTCTGTCATAGAGTGGGTCTCCATTCGAGTCCTCCCAGGCCTCAATCACAAATTCCATCACCTGAAGTGTCCTTTGCAAGCATTGTATTTTAGTGTGGTGTTCAAGCAGGCACTGCCTGTAACACTATTTACATGTATTTATAGTCCTCCATCCATCTCCCCCACTTGCTTCTGGGAAATGGAACTGACTAGCAACAGCCAATTCTGCCTACCTCTGCATTCCTTTAAGCTCTCTGCTGTCCCCAGAGGTTCCTTCCTCTCAGTTTATATACTCCTGGCTGCTGGGGTTGCTTCCATCTCAAATTAGCCTCTCTGCTGTAGCTCTACTCAGTTAATTGATCTTCCAGTTAAGTCCCACTAAGCTTATTGTCAGAATTTTAGTGACGGGGGCCAAGTCAGATCCTGACTCAGTACATCCAGTTACAGTGTGATGAAAATAGAATACTATCATTAATTAAAGACTGTCATAATACCCAGGCAAGAGAAGGGGTGGGAGGGAAATAAATTTGGTGCAGGCAACCTTAATTTTGACATTTCCTAACTTTTGAACGCTCAACTTTATAACCTAAACATTCTTTTAACATTATATATATATAAAAAATACAAATTTCCTAGGTTTTTAAGAAAGCAAGCTGAGAAAATGAGAAACCATGTTGACCACTACATGGTCATAGAATTGGAATTGTTAGATCCTCAGCACACTGGTAACAATATTAGGCTGTTGTCCTCTGTAGCCCAGCCATAGGAGCAGAGCTAGGTGGATCCTGGGTACCAAGTCGCCATGGTGCCCAGGAATTTGCCCCTGGTGCCTACCTGCGCTGCAGTAGTGAGGGAGCCAAATGCCTCCAGTGCCTAAAATAAGCTGACAGTGCTTCCTTCTCTCCCCAACAGCCCTGCTGCCAAAAGTGCCCTGGGCAGCGGCTTTTTTCGGTGGCAGGGGCTTTGTGCACTATACTGCTGCTGAAACTGTTGGTGGCAGTGGTGGTTTTTCGGTGGTGGGAGGTGTTCTACAATGCCACATTCCTAGGTACCTTAGTTTTTTGGGCTAGCCCCTAGAAGTGCAGCACATTTGTAAAGTCTTGCATTAGAGGTTGATGAAAGACATTATCTTAACATGGTTTCTCAGCTATTTGATACACAGAAAGAGGAATGATTCTCAGGAATTTTGAGTTCAGTTCCAAGTTCAGGAAGAGCGTGGTCTCTTGTGGTTACTGATACTTTATATCCTGTGCTCTCAATGTGAGACACCAAGGTGAGGATGAATTAAGCTAATAATTTACTGTTTCCATGGGTTCGATGTAGATAAAGTAACACCAATGCATCATCAGAGTAAGAGGGTGTTAGGTTACAAAATGACAAGAGAGTGCTTATTAGTGATATATCTTTAAGTTTTAATTTTACATTTTTATGTTGTCATTTGACTTTCAACATCTAGCACTTGCAGTTAATTTTTGAGCTCCAATTCAAGAAAACATCCCTATCCAGGAAAGCTCTTAAACATCTACTTAACTTGAAGTCAGTAGAGCTCAAACACAAATGGCTTTCATGAATTGAGTCCTATATGGGATATACACATTTATATCGCAAAAGATGTGACATGGAAGGGAGTTCACTGACATGGCAGTTTAATGCACTAGCCTTTCATTTTTTTCAGACTTTAGTTTGATCACTAGGAAAACCAATTCTTCAGAGACAGTTTTCCACATCACTTAACACAATCTGAAGTCTTAGAGCAGGTGAATTCTGGAATAGCTTGAATGTACTATGCTGGTGAAGCAATGTGATTGAGATCTTCAAAGCTATTTGAGGATCTAGGCCCTGTTGTTCAAAGAAAAGTATCTGTAAAATAACTTGATTAAAGGTCCTTCCTCCCACAGGTTCTTTTCCTAGCCTGTATCTAATCACCAGGGAGGAGAAATGTGTTAATCAGACTAATAAAACTATGTAAGTTTATAAACAAATGGAAGTTTTAGTAATAACAGCTCAGAGGTTTACCAAAAAAGTGGGGGAGAGGGGAAATGGGGGTTAAAGCCAAGGCCCCAATACCACATAAACAAAACCCAGGAGTAGTGAACAAGTGAAAGGAAAAATCAATACATCACCATCCCAAAATGGAATAGGGTCAGGTCAGAATCAGGTCAGGAACAAGAACAGGATCTCAGAAACCAGCAGGAACTGTGAAGGAAGAAATAAAAACAACAGGAACCAAAACTGTCTCTTTCAGGATCTTCTCATGTATTGCTGTCACTGTGAAGGACAGTAAGCCCTTTGCTTAGGGCGGCTTACCAAAGTCTTAAGTATTTCCAAGATCATCCAATAGGGAGACTCCACTTTTCTCACACTTTTGCACTCCACACTAAAGGTCTGCACATGGCACGCTAAGTTTTTCACAAACCCCTCCAGGACAATGCACACAGCACCCTACTATGTTTGCATCCCACACTATACCTTTTTTTATTACTACAAAGGTATGGTTTCTAACATTGAACAAAATTACAGTGACATTTCTCCAGGACCTCCATGTGCTTTCCTTGGTTCTAGCCAGTGCTATCAGTATCTTTTTTAATTACAGTAAAATGCACTAAACTAAACAATCCTATGCAACTTAATTTTACAAATATTAAGATTTTCAGAAGAGGCCTTCATTAAGTGCAAGGGTCTGGTTATTATATGGTCATTTCTCGAATGACTATAGTCATAGTTTAGGGTTTGGGTTACATTACTACTTGGAAATAAACTCTTCTTTGTAAATGTTGTTTGGAGGAGATCTATGTTTTTGTTTGTTTTACTTAAATTACATTTTACTGTAATCTGCGGCTTCAGCTTGGTTCTGTAGAGAAGTGCTATAGGATCTCAACTAACTAGACGCTAGAATTATTCATATTGGGAGTCAGTTTAAAGAGAGTCTATCACTTATAAGCATTATTTCTAATCCTTTAATCATTCTTGTGACTCTTCTCTGAACCCACTCCAGTTTATAAACATCTTTCTTGAATTGAAGGCACTAGAACTGGACACAGTATCACAACAGCAGTCAGACCAGTGCCCATTACAGAAGTAAAACACCTCTATACTCCTACTCTGAATTTCCCTGTTTATGCCTCCCATGATCGCATTACCTCTTTTGGCTACAGTGTCACACTTGGAGCTGATTATCCATCAAAACCCCAAAATCTTTTTCAGAATCACTGCTTTAGGAGATAGCGACCCCCATCCTGTAAGAAGGGTCTACATTCTTTTTTCCTTGATGTATACATTTATATTTAGCTGTATTAAAACACATATTGTTTGCTTGTGCCTTGTGTGCCCTGTTTATCAGGCTACCCAGATCATTTTGTGTCAGTGATCTGTTCTCTTCATTATTTACCACTCCCTCTCATAAACTAAATTTTGCAAATTGTTCACTAGACTGGGAGATGTGTTGGCTGTTCCTCTGGTAGGCATGTTCAGAAACTGGTTGGTTTTGGATGATCAGGGATCCTATTCTAATAATCATGGGCTTATGTCTGTTGCTATGGAAGTGATTGAGATAGCAGGAATTAGCATTATGACTTTTTCACATGTTCAGAAAGGAAAAGCAGATTGGTTACGAAAGCACTGACCTTTGTTGAAAAAACACAACTCTATTACTAACGTATCTGATGAAAAATTCTGCAGAACTTGTATAAGGTACGTGATGATTGGTTTTAGCGTACAGTTTCCACAGTTAATGTAATTTATGCACCAACTCCAGAGGGAAAATAATGGATTTAAGAGAAAACTAGTTGAGCAGCTAAACAGGTAAGGGTACATAATTGCATCATGCTTTGGGAGTTCTGTTGGGGCTCAAAATGTTAGTGCTAACTTAATTTAAGAAGGAGCAGTATCTCAGCATGGCATCTGCTATGGAGTGTGGTGTGGACTTTGGCACTTGCTGGGTGTTTGAAATGCAAACACAAGTGTGTGTTGTATCATAAGTGCCTGGACTTCTGTGGAGACCATAACACCCATTCTCAGATTTAGAATCCTTGTCTTGCTGTTCAAAAATCTTGAGTTAGACTGCCCCAAAAGCATGCTGTTATCTTAAAAATCATGAGGTTTTAAAAATTTGGGGTGCTGTTTATTTGCTTTCCAATTTCTGAACTTTTAGGGTATACTGGGTTCATGTTTTCAGCTTTTTGTCACAACAGTTAGGGCCAGAAACTTGCTTCTTTAAGGAAAGCTGAGATTCCCATGTAATCACTTCATTCCAAGAATTGAGTCTTTAAGAAAAAGAAATACTAAAAAAGTGATAAAAGTGTGAGTGTTCTCAATGCTGTTATTGGAAATTTTTAAGACTTAAATGAAGTCTTCATCTCAACGCCAAAAATCAGATAATTTTTCATTGATTAAGTATGTGTGGTATTAAGATAGTGAGGGGATTAGAATTGCGTGGTTGTCCAAAGGTAGTTCTTCAGATGCTCTTGTAATGAATAGATAATTCTGTTTTACTTTTATCAAATTACTGTGTTAAGCTTCTTAAGATGTGTTTCAAACATTCCTTGACTGATGGTCAGTTAGAGACACCAAGTGGCTTTATTAGGAAATAACATGTTTCATTGATGAGACATAAAGATGGCAAGTAAAATATGATTCATCCTGAGACATCTGTGTGCACATGTAATGAATGAAGTCATCAGTGGCAACTCCACATTTAAGGTTGAATTGAGATGTACACTTAGTTCAGGACTAAAATCCTTCTGTTTCACACTTCAGTGAGTAAAAATAGTCTCCAAATTTGGCAGAGGACCACTGAATTTTCTATACAATATATTTTAGGAAAACTTTGCAGAGGAGCCATTTAATAATGGTCTCTTTTTCAAATTTTGCTCTGACAATCTTGTAGGCTTATGGGGGGTGCGGGAGGTAGATGGGAACCATTTAGGGTGGGTGGGGTACACCTGCTCTCGAGTTATGTATCATTTTATAATTTTATGAACAGTACACACACATCACAAAATTAACATTTTAGCAATCATGTTCTTTTTGCTGATTTTTTTTTTCCAGTCTATTTCTACAAATCCCATAATCCACAACCACCACCTCATGGCACTCGTCACTTAAGCGGGAAGTTTATTAGCTTGTGTCATCAGTTCTTGAACTGAAACAGTGTGACATCTACACACCCATTGCTGGAGGTTGTAAGAATTCCAGTTTTCAGATGTGGCTTTCCATCCTCTGTGGCAAGTATTTTTTTTTTTTAACTACATGTTTCATTATTTGGTCTCCTATTTTACTCTGATTAAAAAACCTATCCATTTAAGTTGCTTACATCTTATTCTGTTGGTTCTTTATTCCATCACTTCTGTATTTGCTGAAGTGCACAGACAGACTTTCAATAGAGTTTGCTTAATTTTATAAGGTAATACCTTATTTATTTGATCTACATAAAAGCGTAAAAGTAAGTGAACTTGTAATGAATCTTCTTACGTACTAACTCATCTGATGTTCTTGCAAAGTAAATGCTTGTTGTCCTGACAGCATGAAAGCTCACACACACAATAATAGGCCAGGAATCTTTTAAAATTATTATAGTTTTTAACTAGTTTTAGGGGTTATGTTGCTGTTGTGCTGCTTTTTTCATTGTACTTCCATGGAAATGCACATATATTCTCTGTACTTTTATTCTTTCAGATTTCATTAAGGATTCCAGTACTTTTATTTTAGTTTTTTGATTGGTCTGCACATTTCGTAATTTTATTTTGTTCTTAGGCTTAAATGTAATTCTTTGAGTAATGAGTTCTAAAATGCCTAACCTGTTTAGCTGGAGTAATTATTATTATTACTCTTATTACCATATTCTGCTTTGTCAGTCATTATTTAAAGTGCTATAATCAAATAATAATATTCTTCTAGAATGTACATTTAGCTTTTATGCACCTCACCAATCTGAGTTTCAAGACAAGAAATAAAGCAATTATTTAATATCGATGAGTATCATTAACATTAACTAAACACATAACTTTAGACTCTGTGTGGATGATGGTCGCTTTTTTTCAATTTGTATTTTTAATTATATCTGTAAAATAATTAAAAATTTTGTACGAAAATAAATGTGATTCCAAGTTTGATACTAATAGTAATGATGGAGTCAAATGTTAGTGAGTCACATACATGAATGTGATCACTAAACATAAATGCCAAAATAATTAGAAAAAATAATTCCCATTCTTAATAAAAGAGAAAAAGAAAAACCCTTTAATTGCATATGTTAAAGTTAAATAAATAGGTTTTTAGTAGCGGGGAAAAAACAATTGATTAAAGTAGATAATGGCAGTAACAGAGTATGTCTGTTAGAGAAAGAGCCAGTTATTACTTCAGTTTGTGATGCCTGATCCCCCTGAAGCATACCTTGATGCAGAGTTCCTTGTTGAATTCTGTGCATATACCTCTCTCTCCCTCTCCCTCTCCCTCTCCAAGAGAGAGAGGAGTGTTATCTAGCAGTGTTAAGTAGAGAGCTTTCAGGCTCTATATAGTCTTTCATTTGACTGACCATTTTTTCCGTTGGTGTCTTTGGTTTCATTTTGCGGAATAATTTGTTTTTACAATTAACACACTCTCTAAATCCCATTCACTTGCACTACCATAAATAAACCAAGGAAGTAGTGATAATTTCCAGGCCTTCTATGTAACTGAAATTTTTTTTTGTTTCATAGGGTTTAATGTGTTTTTTGTTTCATTCATTACACAAGTGTTCGCTCCCTCCTTGAAAGGTATTGCTGTGTTGCCTCTGAAAAATATTTAATTGAATAGGAATATAGTAATAAAATAAAAGCTACACTATTCATATTATATTATTTTGTTTTTATGCTTAAAAGTAATTTTTAAATTCTGTTTTTGGTGTACAATGGCATCTGTGCCACCACAGCAGTGGAACATTTTTTTTAATGTGACGGTGAAGAGGCATCTTTGAAAATGAATTGTGTAAATGCTACCTCAATAACTTCGTCCTATATTCAACATAGAAAAACAAACTGAATAACGATCCTTGTGTCAGTGGTCACCAGTTACAAATTTAAGGATGTCCTGTGTGCTCTGGCACCACGGGGGCAGAAGTTTGAGTTAAACAGAATTTGCTTGTTCATGACAGAAAAACATCATTTCCATAACCATAGATATTTCATTGCACAAAGTGAAACAACCAGTACAAGCTAAAGTAGATTTATATATAATTCTACAAATGATGGATGTTTCAGCTGTAGTTAGTTTTCTTTGTACCTCTTCATTGGCCAAGTCTATATAGACATCAGCAAATTGTCCAGCTCAATGTTTCTGGTTCAGTTGAGCAGTCAGTCAAGACCTGCTTAATCCATCTGGACTGGAGTTCAATTTAGTAACTTCAGCCCCTGTAAGAAGAATAGTGCTGAGTCAAAGGGACATCATTTCTCTTCGACTCAGCACAGTGGCACCGGGGAGGTAAGTGAGCATTAGAAAGTTGAAGGGAGGATACGCAAGTTATTTTATGTTCCAGAAGGGTAGCCATGTTAATATAGTTCAGCCAAACAAACAGGGAGTGCTGGGGCACTTTTAAAGACTAACAAATTTATTTATTGCATGAGCTTTTGTGGGTGTAATCCCACTTCATCAGATAAGTTATTTTATGTAGCTGGTGTATCTCCCTTTGCCACCAAATCCTGCGGCCAGTGTAGACCTGGCCAATTGAATATATAGTTGTAGAGTTTTCTGTTTTTTTGCTTTCTGTGCTGAAACTTTGCTACTCAAAGCACAGCTGGACCAGGAGAACAATTCAACAGCAGCATTCATTGCGCTTTGCTTTAAGAAATGGAAATATTAAAACAACATTCACTGAGTTCCAGGCATAAAGCAGCTTTTCATTTCATGGCAAGACTACTTGAAAATTAGGATCAGCAATTTGAAAAGTGTTGCAGGTCAACGTATTTCCCATCTGCAGGCTGCCATAGGTGAAGATCTCCAGCATACTGAAACTCTTTTGAAGGTACCCATTCTTTGTGCAAGACAAGATATTGCTTTTCAGGGGCATGATGAAACACATGACTCAAGCACTAAAGGTAATTTGTTACATTCTTGAGCCGGTTGCTTCCACTCAGCATAGCCTTTTGAATACTAAGAAGCAGGTTGCAGTATCATTTATACATTTTGCTGCAGAAATCCTGAGAGAAAGCATTGCTGGAGAGGTTAGACAAGCCAAATATTTTTTGTTGGTGAAACTAAAGATTCATCCAAAAAAATAAAAAAGAGCAGCGTCTCCTTTTATGTTACCATCTAAAAGGAATCATTCAGGAAAGAGCACGGGGCTTCCACATGGAAAATCTAAATGCTGAACCTGTTTGAAATGATTATTGAAGAACTACAGCATTTGAAGCTTGATATTAATTACATTTTTGCCCCGTGCCATATGGAGCTTCTGTGCTGAGTGGGCATTTAACAGGAGCACAAGCTTGAATGCAGGAAAGCATTACACATGTCATTTATGTGCACTGCCATGCTCACGGGCTTAATCTTGTCATTGTAGACACACGTTCCAGCCTCACCCAGTGTCAGGAAATCTTTGCTTTTGCTCAGGAACGATACATCTTCTTTAGTAGTAGTTACAAACACCAGGAACTGTTTGTTGAGGAGCTGGGTCAGAAGATATTTGAGTTCTGTAGATTATGTGAAACTTGCTGGTTGTGCCAGGGTAACTCCCTCTGAAAATTGTATGCAGGTTATGCAGTATAGTGGAAACACCAGAACCTGCCCAATTCAGAGAGCTGATGGACCATCCGTAGCACTGTAGAGGGTTTGATGGCAAGGCGAAAGACCTGTTCCTTTCAGTCAAGGCTCTTTGTTTTTGGAAAGCGTATTCAAGAGTGAATTGTGCTTTAGAAGAATTGCAAAATGAAAACTTGAATATATCAAGTGCCATGGAATTAGTAATAAGCAGTATTGCAGCTCCTAAAGAAATGAGAACATCTGGAAGGAACTATATGATGGACCTGATATCATTGACAAGGAATTTGAAATAGTTATTCTGGAGTAGGCAGTGGTAAAGCAATACAAAAATGGCAAGAAGACGTAACAAAATATCATCCAAGCTGGACGGTTATTTGTTTCTAATACACTGGGTCAGTTGTGTTTTCAAGAGCACTCAAGAATCCATAAAATCTGATATGTACTATGCTGTTTTGACAGAATACTTGCTAATCTTGATGGACGAATCACCTTCAACTTTAGTTTGCTTTCTGTAGTAATGGCTTGTTATCCAAAGAGTGAACATTTTCTTGATTATGTGAAAGTGAAAATAATTGCAGATCACTATGGAAAAAAGGCACTGATTTTTGGCAATCGGTATACTGAAACCAAAGTTACTGATAAGCACATTGCACCAAAAGAACTGACTTCAATTTCTGAATTCTAGAATGTTCTCAATGACTTACCAAGGGGTTACCAGATTTTGCTGTTTGTTGTAGATATTGTGGTGAGCCTTCTAGTATCTACAGCATCAGGTCAGAGGTATTTCTCTGAGCTCAGCAGAGTAAAGGACTACTTAAAATCCTCAGTGATTGATGGGCGCTTAAGGCCTAGGTTACACTTAAAAACTTGCATCGATCCCTGAGGATTGATTCAGCTGGGTCGATTGAGCTCAGTCAATCCTGGAAGCGCTCTGCAGTCGACATAATTACTCCACCCCTCCCTCAAGTGGAGTAAGACTGCGTCGACTGGAGAGCGCTCTAAGTTGACGGCAATGAATGAAAACGCCGCCTTAAGTAGAATTAACTAAGTTGATGGGAGATACGTATTCTTCAGAATGCAGAGTAGTGTAGACCTGGCCTAAGTGACTTGGTAATACTCCCCTGTGAAAGTGAAGTTTCAAAAACACCTGGATATCAAAAAGGCCATTGACAGTTTTACCAAGATGAGACCCATGGGATTATCCATTGTTTTCGCTCATATCTGGATTTTTTCCCCAATTTATTTACTTGTAAACATTCTTGGAACAAATTAACTATCTCATTCTCCTCTTCACAATTTGGAACAAAAGACATTTTAAAAAAAAGCAGATTTGAATTATTTTTCTTTATCTCTACTAAAAATAGTATACAAAGTATCAAACTTGTGTTTCTGACATTTGTCTTAAGGCTCCAGAACTCATACCTCAAGGTTTGGGATTGGGAATATCTTGATGTATTATCTCCTGATTGTTCTAAATTTACATATACCCTTAAAATATGGCTTAAATTGGGGTTTGTGTATCTATTTTTTTCTTTCTTTACACAGGAATTAGATACAATGCTTCTGTGAGAATTTCTATGTTATCTGGGCGGGCGGGGCGAGAAAGAAAAACAAAAACCCACCAAAAACCTCAAACCACCGTAGAACTTTCAGGTGCATAAGTAGCCCCTGGAATCATGTTTAAAGTCCCCCCCTCCAGTTAGATCTGTCAGCTTTTTCTGTTTCCCAGTCTGACAGCCTCTTTCATTATGGAGGTGTTAGCTAGGGTTGGTGGCCCTCATTACTGTAATCACCTCCTCTTCCTGACCCTCTTGTTGTTAGAGACTGAAGTAGTAGGAAGGGTTTCAGTTAACCTGTGCTGTGGAAATAAGGTTTCAGCTTCATTTAAAAAAAAAAGGACACAGAGGGCATGGTCTGGATTTGACAAGTCTTTTGTGTTTGCCGTGGTGAGAAATCTGCTGCAATGATCTACAAGAGATGAATCACAATGGGACTTCTGTTGGCAAATGCAATGTAGCTCAGCAGACTTGGGAAGTAGCAGGATGTTGATGCAGCTTTCGTGGTGGATGGGGCAAGAGTTGGAATGTGCGGGAGTGTGGAGGTGTGTAGTGCTTGTTGCGGCTTGCCATGGAGAAGCGTCTGTGTTGCTAATCATGATAGGTCTGTTGGGCAGAAAAGGCCAGGGAAGCATTAATACTCATCTGCTTTTTTGCTTCTCTTCCTGTGCAAAGGCCACTTATCTCTTTACTCTAGCTCCTCAGTCTCCCACTGTCAAAATGTATCACCTTATACCCCAGACTCTTCAACTCTGAAACAAAAATTCCTTTCACTTCTAATATAAATCCACTCATAGGCCATGTGTTCAGTTGGTCAAATATACTCTGCTGCTAGTCTTGGGGAGAGAAGATTATTATTTTTGTGAAAGACATGCTTTCAGTTTGAAAGTGTAATGTCTTGTTATGCCCTTAAAAATCTGAGCTCATAATTATGATTCATACCTTTTAAAACCAGAAGTGGACTACAATGATCATTTGATCTCATCTCCTTCAAAACACAGAGCAGAGAATTTCATCAATGATTCCTGGATCAAGCTCATAACTTCTGACTGAGCTACAAAATATGTTATGAAGGACTTGATTTAAAGACTTCAAATGATGGATAAATCATTGGCATTCCTAGATAATTTGTTCCAATGATTAATTATCCTTACTGTTAAAAAATTTGAACCTTATTTCTAGTCTGGATTTGTCTAGCTTCAGCTTCCAGAGATTAGATTTTGCTATGCCTTTGTCGACTAAAGAGTCTTCACTGTCAGAAATTTTGTCTATGTAGGTATTTACAGACTGTGATGAAGTCATCTCTTCACCCTCTTTTGGATAAATAAGATAGACTGAGCTCCTTAAATCTCTCACGGTAAGAAGGCCCAAATTTACAAACTCTTCATGTGCAGAACTTTTGTTTAATTAAGGTGTGGAGAGTTTGAAGGTTCAGGCTTCATGGGATTTTGTGTAATGTAATATTTTGTGAACTGAGCGTTTATAACTGTAAAGAATGTTAAATATATCCTTCCATGAGACCCCACAGGTTTTAGGTAGTTTTAGGAGACTTTTTGACTTCTGAGTTCTCGTATCTTCTACTTAATCCCTACCCTTCAAGCAGCTATTCAACCATATTTCATGTAGTACCTCATTTGATGACATCTGTTGCAGCACTTTAACTTCACACAGAAGGGCAAGAAAACTGCCTCCTTCAAAGCTGATGCAAGTGCTGCTATGTTAGTTGGTTGAAAGGCAATATGTATAGCTCAAGTATATTTATTTCTGTAACATACTTACATACCACTTGCTTGAGAGTGTGAATCCCAGAGTGATTGGAATATCCAGCTAGTGTACAGTCACATGCAGAAAATGAGCCAGGCTCAGTATTTCTTTAAAATATTCATTATGTGATACCTTAAGTAATGTCTTCTACGTGTTTGAGAGTTCTCTTTTCCATTGTTTCATTGATTGTCCACTTGAAGTGTAATAGCTACCATCATAATCCACTAAGCCTGTACTATTCTTCATCAATTGGTGATGTGATCAGTTGATACTAGGTCTATTCTATTCAAATTCTTACACTCGTGTCATCACTGTAGTGTTTGAGTGCCTTCCAAAAATGTATTGTGGCGCGGTTAGCATTTCTCATGTTTTTCTTCCCTCCTTTTCTCTCTAAAGGGAAAATCATGTAAGTTTTTCCATTTTAATTTTTAAAAAAAATTTATTTTAGGGCTGCTGTGCCATCTGTGTTATTGAAGGCAAGGAAATTTGTCGTGCACTCAGAACAGTGTGTGGACATATGCGAGGAAGTTCTTAGATCCTATGATAATTCATTCTCATACTGGGGCCAATCCCAGAAAGAGTTCTGTTTTCTGCATAAAGGAACTTCACCCATGATATGGACCAGAGAACTGGAGATATTGACCAGCGTTCTTGTTCTGGATCATCAGGTGATCATTTAGTCAAGTGTCTGGAGACCACACCATTGACCGCCTTAAAGATAAGGACCGAGACCTTGAATTTAATGCTGTAGTCTATGAGAAGCCATTATAGAGAGCCAAGGACAGATCTGTTTGCTTATGGTGGTAGCCTGTGTTGATAGGAGAAACACTGTTGTGTTCTATATTAGCTGGAATTTTTCAGGGGCTGATGCCTTCAAATATCAAGTAGATTGCATTGCTGTAGTCCAGTTGAGTGGGGAGAAAGATGTACAGTTTGCTCTTTCTCCACGGACTCAAACAATTTCAGCATGTTCTCCTGTACTCTTGCAACCTCCTTCAGCTGGTCAATACTCTGTTGTAATCAGTAGTACTAAATGCTGCTGAGAGAGCCAGGAGAATGAGAATGATCTTCTGTTCATCATCCAACAAAGACACTGTTATTTCTGTTACATATCCTTGTCTAGGTACTGGCTTCGATTACAGCCACTTATAGGCAACATTTGGCAAACTTCTCTATGAACTTGCTTGGATCAGAAGGTTTATTGCTGGACATTAATTAACTAGATCTGATGCATCAATGGTGGGTTTCTTCAGTGCTGGGGTCTGACTATTTAACATTTGCAGGAGAATTAATTCCTTTAGTGAATGAGGTGTTGTCTGCTTCAGTGAAGATGGGCACCAGCTGCTCATGACTTTTACCACTCAGGAAGAGTTGGGGTCAGATTCACCAGGTCTTAAGCTGAGTCTCTTTCAGTGTGTCTGGTTCTTACAGTGTGTAAATATTTTAAATATATGGAATGAAGTGGGTTGCTTGTTGGTCATCAGAGGAGAATTGGATCCATGCAGCGTGAGAAGTTTTCCTGTATGCAAATTATCTTTGTGGTGAATTAGGAGGAAGGATCTTTGCTTGACGCTGGATTCCGCTGCTGACTGCAGACAGTCAGACTGGATGAAACTGTTTACCACTCTGAATAATTCTTTCAGGTAAGACTTTTAGTAAGCTTCTGTGGAGGTATTTCCCCAAACTGTACCCCGAGGGGTGAGTTCATGTGTGGATTTACCAGACGCAGTCAAAGACCAATGAAAAGATGGATGGTTTTTATTAAATGCCAGGGTGAATAGTCACAAGCAAGCAAAGCAAAGTAAGGAGTGGCGAGAGCTTACGTCCCTTCTGCAGCCGGGGACTCCTGATGACTGCGGACGACCCCGAGGAGGTTTCTGAGGCACCTTGGTCTGAGGTCGCCAAGGCAGCCTGGTCTTTGGCCCTTCATTGAAGTCCACAGGTTTTCAGGGACTAGGCTAATATATAGCATTTCAGGAGAAGGCAGAGTGATCAAGCCCGCTTCCTCTTCACCCGCTCAGCCCGAAGGCCGAGGTAGCAAAGAAGAAAAACAGATAAGAGGCACAGCCAAGCCTTGCAAAAAAGCAAAACACCTTATCTCAGGTCCTAGCTGGTTCCTACAGGAGACTGGCTTCAGCCCATGAAGCCCAGCATCAGTTCACGATCGGGTCGCTCATGGGAGGGAGGAGGTTGCGAACGCCACGGCACTATCTCTCCGTCACAAAATCTTCCGCTTTGGCCCTACAGGAGGCCAACAGATAAGTTCTCTTGGTCTGGAATACAAGTCTCAGCTTAGCCTAGGAAAAAATTATATTTTAGCTTCTCTCTTTCATCCTTTGTTTTGTGCCTCTGGTGCTTAATCTTATTGTTTTGAGCCATCTTCACATCATCTGGTTCAGGCTGTCAGAAAAACTGTGGGCAGTTAGGAAGAAGCCAAGCTGTCGTTTGAAAGTCAGGCTCTCAATGCGTGTGATTAGAGGAAGAGGATGGTTCACCAGAGCCTTAATTTGACATGGGGGTGGAGTGCTGCTGACCTTGTTTTGGAATTTTATGGGGTCCATGGGAATTTGTGACCAGACTAGGAACATCGGTTGCCTGGTTACTGGAGAAGTTCACACCACCGCCTTAGTGAAGTAATTGTGTATCCAAGTCAGTGGCTGCATTGTAGTCTCCTCTGTATTGGCACCTATTCCAAACACCAGGTCTGAGGAGTGACAAACTCTGTGGGTTAATCACAGGTGATTTACGAAAGTCCTGGGGAAAGGTGAGGAAATTTTTTATTTCCTTGTTAATAGGAATCAGTAATTTTACTTAAAAATGGTACCGTGACTAAGGCAGTGACATTGGTGTTGTGTTACAAAAATTACAGCTTGAATAAAAAATATTTTTTTCAGAATATGAATTGATAGTAATGCTGCATCTGCACAGGAGGAAAAGCATAATTCAGACTTATTTCTCATCAGTTTTCTCAATGAAAACTGTGAACAGGAGGAACACATTTAAGCTTATCATTGCATGAGTTGCAAAGCATCCAGAAGATGCAATAATCATGGCTTTAAAAGAATGAGCTCTGTCTGGTACACAAAACATATGCATGCTAAACTATTGGTATAAAGATACTTGATTAAAATATTGGTAAATAAAATACTTTTACTTCATTATAGATATTTTGGGAACAATGCATTATAACAGGAGCTATTGTTCCCACTATATTTAAATTTTCTTATATCCTTTTTTCTAATTGGTCTGAATTGCAGCTGAAATTTCCCATCCTTACTTTGATTCAGAACCAAATGTTTTGGGAAATTTTTAGCAAAATATATTCAGACACTGCTGAGAAATGGCTTTTTATTAATCACCCTATTTTTAATCAGAAATTTTGTGTTTGCAACTCCATGGCAGAACCATATTTAAAATAAATTAATTTAGTGGCTCAAGTTGTGAGTGTTAAATTTTTCATGCACCTGCAGTAAACTTTTCTTATTTCTTGATCTATGGCATGTGTTGATGGGGCATGCATGTGTAGGTGGGTTTTTTGGTCAACCTAAAATGTCTTTGAAAAATCTCACTTTTGAAGAACTTGACGATAATCCTAAAATTTGCTTGGACTCTTAAAGTCTTCCAAAATTTGCAGATCCTTTATAGAGAGTCCACAATATTTTAGTGTTACTGTGGTTGGAGCAGTGCCCTTTTGTAGACCTTTCAAGTGCCCAGATAAGGGTCTTCCTCGCAAGGAAGAAGTCTCAATCTTTGGTGTCTACTGAGAGTCCAGCTCGCCAGCTAATTGTCCCTTTAATCTTGTCTACTTTCTGTGTGGCATTGAGGAGATCAGTCACAAAATATTCTACAACAGAAAGCAAACAAAACTCAATCCTGGACTGTCTGCCCTGTGTTTTCCAGGAGATGGACGCATCCCTGCTCTTTCCTTCAGATGTGGTTCCTAAGCAATCTATGATTTGAGCATTGTGTGTTCTTTGAGTCTATCTGGCCTTCCCAGTGGCTGCTCCAGCTAACATTTCTGTGTCTGCAACTCTGTATGTGAAACTCCCTCCAGTCAAAGAGACAGATGTCCGTTCTCCTTCTTGGCTAGTCAGCCCTGAGCTGTGCCAGGCTCTCTCCTTTTATTCCCACTCCAAGCTTGGCATTGTCTACAAGGATAGCCAGCAGAACTAGCTGGACCCAAAGGCTGTCCTTAATGCCTTCTCTTTTGGTATGGGTTCCTCTGACCCATCACATGAGGTAATTCACATTCTGCTACATAGCCTAGATTAATATTGAACAGTGTTCTGTTCTCAACTGTGCACTGACTGATACTTCCTACATAAGGAACACTGTGAAGTAAATAAATATTTTCTTCATTTGAAATTAAAAAAAAAATGTTAAAACATCACTTGCCTTAGGTTATAGATTAGCAAATAGCTTTCCGAGGTTATGTCCCATGAAAAATTCAGTGCCAGCCAGGCAAGGAATTTAATCTCTCTGTTTTTCACATCTGTAAAATGTCAATACTCCTAGAATCATAGAAACAATGGACTGGAAGGGACCACGATTGGTCATCTAGTCCAGTCCTCTGCACTGAAGCAAGACTGAGTATCATCTAGACTATCCTTGACAGGTATTTGTCTAACCTATTCCTAAAAACCTCCAATGATGGAGATTCCACAGTCTCCTTAGGTAATTTTTTCTAGTGCTCAACTACCCAGATAGTTAGAAGGTTTTCCTTTAAGGTCTAATCTAAATCTCCCCTGCTGCAATTTAAGTCCATTACTTTCTGTCCTATCCCTACTGGATAAGGAGAACAATTTATCACCTTCCTCTTTATAACAGCCTTTTACATACTTGCAGACTATTATCGCATCCTCTCTGTCTTCTCTTCTCTAGACTAAAGACCAGTTTTTTCCATCTAGACCAGTTTTTTCCATCTTTCATCATAGGTCATGTTTTCTAGACCTTTAATCATTTCTGTTGCTGTTCTTTATACTTTATCCATTTTGTTCACATCTTTCCCAAAATCTGCTACACAGAACTAGACATACCAGTACTCAAGTTGAGGCCTTATCAATGCCGGATAGAGAGGAAGAATTACTTCTTGTGTCTGCTTGCAATACTCGTGCTAATACATCACAGAAAGATGTTTTAAAAAAAAAAACGTGAATGGTATAACAGAGTTGACTCATATTTAATTTTGATCCACCATAACTCCTAGATCCTTCTTCTGCAGTACACCTTCCTAGGCAGTCATTTCCCATTTTGTATTTGTGCAATTGATTATTCCTTCCTGAGAGTGGAACACTGAATTTATCCTTATTAAATTTCATCCTATTTTATTCAAACCATTTCTCCAGT
Organism: Pelusios castaneus; assembly: GCA_007922175.1. Classification (NCBI taxonomy): domain Eukaryota; kingdom Metazoa; phylum Chordata; order Testudines; family Pelomedusidae; genus Pelusios; species Pelusios castaneus. The sequence goes on from ML685781.1 coordinate 9,084,243, forward strand.
TTATCAAAATCATTTTGAATTCTGATTTTGTCCTCTGAAGTGCTTGCAAGCCCTCCCAGTTTGGTATTATCCACAAACTTTATAAATGTACTGTGTGCCATAATCCAAGTCCTTTATGAAGACATTGAGTAGAACCTGACCCTGTGAGATCTCAATCGATATGCCCTACCAGCTTGACTGAAACACTGATTATTACTCTTTGGGAACAGTTTTTCAACCCCTTGTGCATCCACTTTATAGAAGGTTTATCCAAACTATATTTCCCTATTTTGCTTATGAGGTCATTTGAGACAGTGTCAAAAGATTTACTAAGTCCAGATATATCACATCTGTTGTTTCCCCCATCTGCAAGACTTGTTACCTTGTCAAAGAAGGATAACTAACTTGGTTTGACCTGATTTGTTTTTGACAAATCCATGTTGACTGTTATTTATCATTTTATTTTCTTCTAGGTGCTTACAAATGTATGTTTGATTATTTGCGTCTTTATCTTGGTGGGTATCAAAGTTAAGCAGTCTGGTCTATAATTCCCTGGGTTGCCTTTATTCTCTTTATTTACACGTACTATAGTTGCTCTTTTCCAGTCCTCTTGGATCTCTCTTGTCCTCCATGGGTTCTCAAAGATAATTACTAATGGCGCAGAATTCTCTTCAGCTGGTTCCTTAAGTATTCTAGCATGTATTCATCAGGTCCTGGTGAGGTGAAGCTAACTTGTCTAAGCAATTCTTAACATTCCCTCTCTCCCCCCATTTTAGCCTCACATCCTAGAAAAGACAACAGAGTCCTGTGGCACTTTTAAAGACTAATAGATTATTTATCGCATGAGTTTTCGTGGAAGAAAATCCCACGTCGTCAGACGCTTTGAAGATGGGAAAGTTACGGAATGGGAGGAAATTAAATGCAGGGGAGTGTATGACATAGGATCAGGTACTCCCCGGCATTTAATTTCCTCCCATTCTGTAACTTTCCCATCTTCAAAGCGTCTGACGACGTGGGATTTTCTCCCACGAAAGCTCATGTGATAAATAAATCTGTTAGTCTTTAAAAGTGCCACAGGACTCTGTTGTCTTTCTACAATAGACTAACAGGGCTACCTCTTTGGAATCCTAGAAAAGGACAATTAATAGAGCAAATGGCTCAGAGATGATAAAGTAGCACATGAAGGGACTGCTCTCCATAATAAGATTATATGAGATATTCATGTATTACAAAATCAGACAATTAGACCAAGTCTACATTGCAAAAAATATTAAGTGATTGCAATAATACTTAAATAACCAAAGGAAGTTTTGGTTCAGAAAATCATAATTATTTAAGGATGACACTGACATTAAGTAAAGTGCTATCTTTGCATTTGGCTCCAGAGAACTATTCAACAGATAATTCTAATAAGGATAATTACATAAAACACAACAATGGCCAAAATGTTAAATGCCTCTTTTGTTTTCACCCAAAAAATTAGCAGTGACTGGACAACCAATATAGTGAACATCAATTAGTTGTCCAGTCACTGTTAGTTTTTTGCATGAAAGGTACAAAAGGTATTCTTGTCCTCTTCTAGTGTGGACTCGTAGACTGTAAAGCCAGAAGGGACCCTCATGATCACCTAACCTGACCTCTTGCACCTTACAGGCCGCAGAACCTCACCTACCACTCCTGTAACAGACCCATAACCTCTGGTTGAGTTACTGAAGTCTTCACATCATGAATTAAAGATTTAAAATTACAGAGAACTTACCATTTACACTAGTTTAAACCTGGAAATGACCTGTGCCACATGCTGCAGAGAAAGTTTTCTTTCCCACTGGTTTTCATGGAGTCTCTAGTTCAGTGGCTCCCAACCTTTTCAGTAACACGGTACACTTCAATGAGACAAACAATTCCACGGCACACCCACTTTTTTCGGCTGTATTGATTGCTCATAAACATCACATTTAATTAAGTTTACTATGGTTGCAGTCTTACTAGAGAGGTTTGCAACATGGTACATACAACAAGCTAAAGAAGGATCAAATGCATTAGTGTTGCAAATCCACTGGGAATAAATACACGTCATCTCAGTTTTCTCCGTTGGCCACCTGCGTTTAGAACGTTCACGTTTCAGAATCGAAAGACTCAATACCTTGCTTTTAATTTGATGATTAATTTTCACATGTTTTATGAGTTGTAATTTTGGTTGGACGGGATATTGTTTAAGATGAAACAATGTTTGTTTTACGTTGATTTTCATTACCTTTATTCAGAATTTCATGACACACTTGGACAGTTCTCACGACACACCAGTGTGCTGTGGCACACTGGTTGAAAACCACTTCTCTAGTTCAACGTTTCTCAACACATGGGTTGGGACCCAAAGTTGGCTCCTGTCTTATGAGCTAGCTGGGCTCACCTCCCTGCTCCGGGCACTGCAACCTCTGGGGTCGCAGCACCACAGGGGTTTGGCCCAGCCATTATGATGATGGGAATCCAGGTAGGCCAAATTTAAGTGAGTGGCCCTGCAATCCCATGAGACAGGTCACAACTTCCATCATAAAAACTTGGTCCAGTCAGGAGAGAAGGGCCAAACCTGAGCAGCGCTGCATCCCCACAATTGGTAATGTCCAGAATGGAGAGTCAAGTTTATCCAGCACAGGCGCTGCCACTATGGGGAGAGTGCCTGGTAAGACCCAACACCTCCGGTAGGGAAGAACTGACTGAAACCACTCCAGGCCCTCCACCCTAGACTATTTAGCCTTTATTACTGTATTTTGGCCAGCTCATACTCCTAAAACACATGTTGTGAGGAAACAGAAATGGAATTGTACTTACTGATTGAGAAAGGTTTATATTTTCTCCTCCACCCGCATGTTCTTTATCTGATCCTCCTTTCTGCCCCTTAGAAGTAATAATTTCCCCCCTTTAAAGCTACAGAATCTCCTTGGGCTCATTTTTACTGCCTTTCTGACGTGCCACTTGGAATCTAAACCTAACTGAATTGTTTGGAGGGATAAAACAAATGTCTGCACGGGATTCCTCACTGTGATTCCTTGTTGCACAAGCCATACAATTAATGGCCTCTGAACGGTTCTCTCAGTCTCATCTTTGCATTTTCTACGTACCCCCTTATGCCTGGAATCACCGTCCCAGTCTATGTGCCATGCCTCTACCCTCTTCATTCTCAAGTCTCTCCTTAAAACATATTTTTTCCAATAAGCTGATATATCTCTAGTTCTCCGTTCTGTAAAATTAACACAAGCATCTGCAGTATTTACAAATAGCACAAAAATGTTGAAACTCTCAAACTAAATACTGATATTACCTCTGTTCCTTGTTCTGTGTTGCATATTACCTCCATCTAAATTTTATGTTGTCTGTTTAATTTGTAAGTTGTTTGTAACTGGGATCCTTTCTCCACAGTCGTTTGTAAAGCATGTTGGCAGTCGCTTTTGTACCTCAAGGAATTGCAATCTACTGAGTAATTGTCTACTTGTGCTTCCTTTTACTGATTAGCAGACTTGGCTGATTCACCTTGTTTTCCCAACTGGAGCTGATGATATGAGAGGTTCCAGAAAGCATTATGTATGCTGTTAGTGAAAGTGGAGCATGTTGTGCAAATGCTAATGTGTTCTCCGAAACCAATGCTGTGCATGGTGTTTTCATTGTAAAATGCAAACCATGCATTCTTTGCAGCTGTGTGGACTGCTTTCCACTGGCCAGTGTTTGCTTCTTTAGTTCTCATTTTTAATTTTTTTCTTGAACTTTTAATTACGAAAGGGAGGGAGTTAAGATCTGCTTTCATTGCTCAGAGTGGGAATGAATTGAGCACGATTCCACATACAGATGTTTAAACTGCTTGTGGTGGTTTGTTTTTGACCTGCAACGAGCAAGCTGCCAACTCTGTAGGTTTTCATTTTTAATAAATGTTTCTACCCTCCTATCGATAAGTTACTCTTGCATACTGATTAAACCTGTAAACAGCTCATTTCCCCCACTTTTCCAGTATATTTTTCAAAGTAATGTGATTTAATTTCTTTGAATCTATTGTTGTCCTGATGTTCCCTTTTCGGAAGGAGAGAAGAGCTGCAGAATGACAGAGTTTTCAGGGGACCATTCTAAAAAGAGGAGGAATCTACTTATGAATCACTGGATTACTTTTTGAAAATCTTGCTGCATTAAAATATTTTATTGATCTGTCTTTATCTTAGGAAATGCTGTTTATAACTATCATGGCAAACACAAGACATGACAATATATGTTCTGATAACATAAAGTATTAGCCCTGAAAAAAGGACAAATATTTATTTTTAATTTTATTTCTTTAAAATTCTAGCATGCCTTCCCCAGGCACTTGGCACCTGTGACACTTTAAAAATATAAGACAAAACGAGACGCAAACTCTACCATAAATCAGATATAAATAGCTATCCTATACATCAAAAAGATCTTACCCCCTCTCGCTTGCCCCCTACCCCCATCTAATAGTCCCCCCTTCCAGGGACCATTCCATCCTCTCTTTACTTCCCTTTTCCAAAAAAGCCAGTACAAAGGTGTGCTTTGCAACATACCCTGAAGGTCAACAGATTTAGGCTGTTTCAGATTGGTAGGTGCAAGCTTGAAAACTGGGGTGTTTTCACAGAAAGCACCCTCCATGCAAGAAGCTTCTCTCAAACCAAGGAAGCTGCAGCTGGAATGCTCTGCTGCTCTCAGCTGTTACCCACTCACCTATGCTGTACTGTATCTCAGGTAAGCAGGCCCCAGACCATTTAGTAGGGCTTTATAGGTCAAAATTAACACCTTAATGTGTTCTCAGAAATCCAGTGGTAGATAATGTGAAGATAATGAAGCAATGGTGAAATGTGCTTTTGGGGTGAGATTCTGCTTAAAATGTAGGTGGCTGAATTCTGTACTTGCTTCAGCTTCTGAATGATTTTCAGGGTTGTCAAGTAGGGAACATGTTGTGATAGTCTGAAAGTGAGTTGACAAAGGTATAGGTAACAGTAGCCAAGTCCCCATCCAAAACGAAAGGTCACAACCTCTTGGAATACCACAAATGAAAGAAAGCTGTGCAGTCTGTGCTGTAACTTGATCATCCAACAATAACTGAGGTACCAAATAGGAGTTACAAACGATGGCCAAATCCCTTCAATCAGCTCTTCCATTTGCTTTCCTCAGTTATCCAACATCACTTGTGTATTTCTCTGGATTGTGACTCAGTCAGCTCACCAAATGATAAAAAAACAAGGAGTCCTGTGGCACTTTTAAAGACTAACCAATTTATTTATCACATGAGCTTTCGTGGGTGTAATCCCACTTCATCAGATGCATGAAATAGAAGCTGTACGTGCATCATGCATCTGTTGAAGTGGGATTACACCCATGAAAGCTCATGCAATAAATAAATTGGTTAGTCTTTTAAAAGTGCCACAGGACTCATTGTTTATTTTGCTGAACCAGACTAATATGGCTACCCTTCTGGAACTTGTCACTGAATGATGGTGTTCCATCTCACCCAATCCCTGGAAAAGGCATTTGTCTATGCCACTTGAGTTGGAAGAGAGAGAAACATAAAGCTAGGTTTCATTTGCAAATTGAAGGCACCATAACCAGTGCTTCCTTGCTGTCCTAATGGCTTCATATTCAGTTAAGAATCCTGCATGAGTGTACCCTGCATGAAGGCAGATATTGCCCAAGACTACGTCTAGGATTTCATAGTTGTTCAAGTGCAGCCCTACCTGTTCCTTGCACTTTGTAATCAACTGTGTCAAAGAGTAGATTTTATAATACTGGCATGGACACTTAATGTTGATCTATGAGAAATAAATAGTCATTCTTCATACCCATATTCATAGAGGTCAAGGAGCTCTGAGGCAGCTAGATACTGTGAGGGCTGTTATAATACAACCTTTTGATAATCTTAACCACAAAGGAAGATTATTAGATACATAGTGATTAGCTATATTCTCAAGGGCAGAAGATGGCTTCTTGAGCATAGCCTATACTGATGTTTTCATCAGTTCAGAAGGTCCAGTGTGCACCACGCAGGAGAGCATTTCATGCATGCAGCTGCCATGGTCAACTGGGAAGATGCCACGTGAGCTCTCCATGCCAACCAAGCGGGAAGTGGAATTTCAAAAATTCCTGGGACCTTAGAGCTGGGGAGGAGCAGATAGCTAGCTGTAGGGCAGCAGAGTTCAAACTGATGGCCAGAGCACCAATAAAGGGCATTGTGGGACACTTCCTGGAGCCCATTTCCAATGACACAACCAAGTGTGGTGTTAACACTGATGTTTTGTCACTGAAAGTTTGGTGGAAAAAGCTCTGTCTCTTGTCGAGGAGGTTTTATTTTATCACAAAATCAGGAGAGTTGGGTTGGTGTGTGTGGGATGGATTGTAGTTTTACACCACCACTGTTTTGGTGCCAAAAGCTGACTTTGATGGATAGAAGTCTTTAGTGTAGATCAGCTGTAGTAATAAAACATTTGGAGACCTCTTGAAACAGTAGCAAAGTTGTTCCAGGCATTGCAGAGGGTGGCAGTAGTAACATTACATCACAGCATACATTCTGGAGTGCATCGCATCATTTGCCCTGTATATTCTTATGAATGGCAGCATTCCAACACTTAGTTATCTTCTGTTGTGCTTGGAAGATCATTATTTCCTATTTATCTTGCAAATTTAACACACATCCTATTCTTCCTATTTAAACTCTCCCACCAAATACAACAGTGACTTCCCCTTCTGAAAAGGAAGGGCTGGCCGCTACCCTCTGAAGTCAGCATGAATTGTTTATATAACCTTCTATCAGGAATTCATAATAGACTAAAGTATTTTTCACCAGAGCAGAGCTTTTGTTGCATATCAGTATAACAGTTTTTAGTAAGACGTCGTAACTGTCAATTACAGCATTAATCGTTTTCAGCCATTGCATTGAAAATAGAATTGAAATATAATATGCTCCTCTCACTTTCAAGTACATATAAATTACATCCACCTGTAGAACATACAAACTTTTTTTTCTGCATTTCAGAGCATCTAAAACTGTGAAATTAGGAATTAACAACTAGAAGAGTCCACAGGCCCATTCTGTTTTCTAGAGAACTCCCAACACATTTAGCTGAAACAGGATTTTTTGAAGACTGTGCACAGTGCAGGATATAATTTGACATTTCACTGTAGTAGTAAAAATTTGGACAAACAAGATGAATGTTACAGAAATTGCACATGGAATAATATCTTTTATCAAAGTCAGTAATATTAAACATCACAGTTTACTTTTCAACTGGCTGACATTTGTCAGGAGAATGTCTGTCTGAGTTTACTTGACCTTTCTGGTCTAAAAAGGTTTGATTATTTTGAGGTAGAAATAGAAGTCAATGTGGAAAATTACCTTTTTCTTACAAATGGAATCTGGGACCCACTATAAACAAGTTCTGTAATCATCACAGTTCAATGATTACCCCCAGTTCTGCAGATGACTTCGCTCTTGTGTCCACAGGAAGGCATACATTTGGAAATCTTCTTGTAAAACGTAAGTTTGTACTGTAATTCTTCAACAATCTTGAGTAAATATGCAACAATCTGCCTTTTTTACTTTCCGACACTGATGCAGTTATCTAGGTTTTCTTTCCTTAATTTTTTTTTAAAAAGCAGACTGCAGATTTGCATGAGCATTGTTAAATAGTTAAACTGCTTTTTTTCTTCTAAAAAATGATGGTTTGTCTTTCTTGTCTTTCTACCCTGGCCTCGTCTTTGAGGAGCTGTCATACAACTGTCTTGTGTGTTTTTTCACCCTGTTGGTATATCAAATAAAAGTAAGTACATAATTATTTTTGAAAAAGAACTACATAGGTACGTAAAGCTTAACAAACCCAGAATAAGTCCCTGCTCTGAAGAGCATACAGTACTAAACAGTGTTTATGAACTGGCTAGTGTTTATGTAATTGCATTGCTGAAAGCTTGCCTAATCTGGAAGACCTATCCAGAGAGGTTTGGAAGAAGTAAACTGTGATGATTAAGCTTGTGCACAAGGTTGTGCCAGACAGAATGTTGTACTTTCTCTCTGGGGAGAAAAAAGAGTTTCCACAGGATGTCTGCATTTTGCAGGGGGGCGGGGAGGAGCACTTGCAGATGTATTCTGTAGGATTGCTTTGATGTAGAATATTCACCTGGGGACCTTATTGTCACAGGAGGCAAATAGTTTTGTGAGATTATTTGTAATTTGGGGATTCAACTTTTAGGAGTGTGTGCACTTAAACTGATGTTTGGTGTGAATTAGGTCTTGTTTGTTTCACCATATGGTAAATAATTTACACATTATGAACACTCCAATCTATAAACCCATACCAATATAGAATTTAGATATATTATATAACATTCTATGGTATCCCACGGTAGCTGATTTTTTTCATGGAAATTTTTAAAGGTTTAACTGAAACAAGTAATATATGTGATTAGCTGCCTCCTCACTTCATCTGCCCCAAAATACTACATTCTGGATTGTTGCAATAGATACAAGAATATGTTAATCTTTAGCAGCCAGCACTGTAATAGATGCTTTGTAGAGACATGATACAACCGCTTTCCCAAACAGTTCACAATCTAAATACATAAAAAGACCAAAGGAGTTTGAGAATACACTATTTGTACCCCTTGCCCAATTCTCATCATATACTTAGCTAGTATTCAAGCTTTGCCTCATTTTTATTTTATTTTCTTAGTTATAGGTAGAGTCAGCTATTCTTTCATTACTATCTCCTGAGTGCTTGCTCACTCATCTATAGCAGTGGTTCCCAACCTGTGGCCCGCGGCTCCCCACCTGCTGGCTGCAGAAGGGAGCCACTGCCTAAGGACCCAGACAAAGTAGGTTTCCATGGGGCTAAAAGACCAGTGCAGGTGCCTTGCTGCAGCCAAGGGGATGGGAGATCAACACTCCCCTTCCCTTGTCTATAGTAGGGATCACTCCACAGGGGCCCTGCTGGAGCCAGAGAGAGGGGAACACTGATCTTTTCTCTCCCTGGCTGCAGAAGGGAGCCACTGCCTAGGGACCCAGATGAAGTGCACAGGCTGAGGGATGCGTGCTGTTTTCCTAGTGCAGCCAGGGAGATGGGAGATCAGCAAGGAGGCAGCCTGCTCTGGCAGCAGTTGGGAGGGTGCCTGGTAGCAGAGACTGGTGGCCTTTCAGGATTGTGAAAATGATATCTGTGGCCTTTGAGTCAAAAAGATTGGGAACCACTGCTCTATAGATTCAAACAGTATCTCCTGTTCATTTTTTAAAAAGAAATTGAGCCTTCGACACTCTATCTGCAACCCTCCCTTAACTGTGCCCTGTAATCCATCCACACACTTCTCCACTGATAGTCATTCCCTTCTCTCTGCACAACCCTCACCACCCCCCATGGAAAATGGTCAGTTGACACAGGTCATTGCTGTTTGGATCTGCACAAGCTGCCAGAGAGGGCCTGGGAGATTACACTGGCCTTAAGTATCTATACAGAATGAAGGGCACTGGAGGCAGAATTGGCCCACAGAACTTGGTACATGGTTTTTCAATTAGATCATTTTTGTTGAAATTATGGTTTTGATTTCTATTTTCAAAGAAAAACCTCAGTCCATCCTGGAAACTTTGCCAGCCGCATGATCTGACCTCTGTTAAGCTTTCAAAACCAAATGAAATTTCTGAAACTTTTGTTCTTTTGTAGTGGTCGAAGTCTGTAAACTGACGGACGGTTAGAAATTGGCCATCATGGCAGATTATAACAATTTAAAGGGGGCTGTGTTAAGTTTTGATTCAGAATTAGCATCAGCTCTTTAGTTCCACAGTTTCATGCTGCTTTATAATGTAGAAAACAAGACATACTTGGTAAAATGGGATCTCCTGTAGATCATACACTGTCATACACTTTGGAATAGGATTCTTTTCATGTTAGGAAATGAAGGGTTTTTTAAAATAAATAATCTGCACATTTTAGGACTTGCACGCTTTACTGAAATGGGTTTGCAGGAAAGGTCAGCAATGTCACAGAAGAAATTGCATCCGAATATAAGGTTTTTAAGCTATGGTCTATTGTTAAGTTCTTTGTACAGTCTATTTTTAAATCATTTGATATAGGTCACGCACCATTACTCTTCTGGGACTATTCCACAATCTAAAAGATGTAGTCTGTTCTTCAGTTTCATCCGTTGTCTCCTAATTTATCACACCTTGGATTACCTTAAACAATGAACTATTGTGTTCATTATGTTTTCATTCTTTATTTTACTCTTTGCACCAAGGACCAGATGGACAAATATATTTAGATATGTGAAAATGCAGATAGATACCTCATGGGATTTAGGAAAGCACCTAAGCAGGTTAAGTGCCTAACTCCCATTAACTTGGTGCCAGTGGGAATCAGGCATCTACCCTGTTTAGGCTATTCTGTAAATGCCATGAAACACCTGTTTTACATCTTTAGGCAAATCTGACCCTAACTGACCATCATACTACCAAGTAGCATTTCAGTTAATATTACATATAGCTCATCAGGTTAGCATGCTTAACTCGGTATCTTATCACTTGTCAAGAACATTGCTTTCCTATTTATTGGTATTATTAAGTAAATTTGGATAGAACAGCTTGCAGTTGATTAATAGACAGAACAACTAAGATTTTGTAGACTTAGTTAAAATACTTACCTTAAAGCACATTTTAACAAAATGGTTCCTTGATGCTTGCTTACTTCTGCTTTATTTTCTTGTGTATATATCAAATGACATAGCTGTGGTAGAAGAATAATTATTCATGACCTTTATATTAACTTAGCTTTGTCTGTATGTATGTAGTCCCTGTGCTTTCACGCCCCTCTTCAACAGATGGTGTAATGTTTATAGGTTTTAATGGCAACCTGCGCCCAGCAGAAAGCTTGTCAGGTGTTTGGCCATGTGGTACAGGATTTAGGACAGGAGCCTGGGAGCCCAGCAGTCATAGGTTTGAATCCCACCTGGGGATGAAAGGTTGATGTTCATAGGTTTTGATTTGATCTACTTTTAGTCTTGATTGAAAAATAATATTAAAAACCCCGTTTTTTTTAGAACAGACGACCTTAAAACCAACACACTAAAAGGAACAAAACAAGTACAGAAGTAATTCAGATTGGTCATTTTTAAGCACCGTGAATGCATTTTTTTGCAAAAGGTCGGCTGGCCAGTGTAGCATGTACAGTGGCCACCCTACCTTTTGCAAGCAAATATATTCACAGTGCTTAAAATGCCTCGTAGAAGAGGTCTGACCAATCTGAATTACTTCTGTACTTGTTTTGTCCCTTTTAGTGTTGGTTTTAAGGTCGTCAGTTCTAAAAAACTTGTTTTTTATATTATTTTTTTAAACCTAGTTTTATGCATGAGATCTGTTGTGCAAGATGCTGTTCCAGAGATTTTTAAGAGCAGGGATTTTTGCATAAATGAAAATTGTTTAATTCAAATAATGTATTTGGGATTTTATGTATTGCAGATTCCTACCAGTTTTGGGTTCAGTCTTGCTGACAACTGCTATGGAGAAGATTGAGGAACAGTTTGCTAATCTGCACATAGCAAAACGTTGTGCACTAACTGAAGACCCCACTTATTTACTGGATATAGATATTTCAAAATCTGTTCAAGCAGAAAGCAACCACTTAGTTGCTGTTTCATGTTCCAGTAAATCAATTAGAGTATATAACAGAGAAACACTGCACTTGCTAAGGGAGTATAGTGGCCATCACGGGTTACTTAATGGAGTCAGATTTGCTCATACAAGTGACAATATGTTTTCAGCATGCAGTGATGGCACAATAAAATGTTGGGATACTCGCTTAGCTACTCAGGAAGCTGTACAATTATTCCGTGGTTTTCCTTCAAATGTTTTCATCAGCTTTGATATTAATTGCAGTGATCTCATAGTTTGTGCTGGGACAGAAAAAGTTGAAGAGGACACATTCATAGTGTTCTGGGATGCAAGAAGTAATACAGACTACGCATGTATAGCTAAAGAGCCCTTAGGAGCCTATTCAGAGACTCACAATGATGATATCACTAAAATATGTTTCCATCCTTTCAAACCCAATTTAGTAGTCTCTGGGTCAACTGATGGATTAGTTAATGTGTTTGATATTAATAAGGAAAATGAAGATGATGCTTTGATTTCAACTTGTAATTCCGATTCATCAGTAAGTTTTATTGGTTGGTCTGGGAAAGATTATAAACAGGTATATTGCATGACACATACAGAAGGATTTTGTTGGTGGGATCTTACTCAAATAGAAACCGAAGAACCAATGACATTGTTGCATATTCTGGATGTCAGAGAAGTAGTCTGCATTGAAAATAGCAACGTACACTATCTGGTAGGTGGCTTCTACCATGAAAGGGCAGACAAATTGTTTGTTGTTGGTGGAACGTCTATGGGAAACATTCACCTAATAAACTGTGGCATTGATGGACTGAGCCTTGTAGGCACCCTTCAGGGAGGGCACTCTGCTACAGTTCGTTCATTCTACTGGAACATGACAGATGATTCTTTGTTGACTGGTGGAGAGGATGCACAGTTGTTGCTGTGGAAACCTGGAGCTGTGGAAAGGTCCCTTTCAAAGAAGGCATCTATGAAACTTGCTTCCTCTGTTCAGCAGCGAGTGAGAATTCACAAAAACTCTCTCAAAAGCAAGAAAAAGTAACATTATGAAAATGGGACTCTAATTTGTGGAGTTTTTCACTATTCTAAAGCGAGATACTTGGGATAGTGATTTGCACTATGTGGCAAATATAATGTACTGTGAATTTCATCTAGAAATTACACTTGGTTTATCACGTGAATAACTTTTTTAAAAAATGCAACATACTTATTGAAAGGGTAAACATTTATTTTGTTTTCATTGAACAAAGTGTCTTAAAATATTTTATATTTTCATATCAAATTCATTATATCAAATAAAAAATATTGGTACAGAGATCTTGGTAAGAATAAAAGCCCAAGATTTGCATACTACATATAACTGCCATCAATAAATGTTTTGGACATACTTTAAAAGCTTTCAGATTTTTAGCCCTCTTTTTCTCATTTGCCTTACAGACAATTTAGTGAATGAAATTGCTAAATATATTAAAGACTTAGTGTCACTTATTAATCCTTAGAGGAAGCACTGATTGATGGAACAGAGAAGGTATTGTTTTGCAATATTATCTCACTATTTAATGACAAGTATGTAAACAGTGGTTCATAGAATACACTTTATGATAGAAATGTACATTTGTTCTAGAAAACCCAAGTACTTCTTATATCTGAAGTACCTGTGCTATTTTTTTATGCTTATGAAAAGCTTATGGACAGTATTTGGAGTAACAGGGCTCTCTTAGCACAGATTCTGCTCTCTGTGGACACCTTTAGGAGTTGCAAAATTTCACTAATCTTGCTAAACAGCTGTTGGGTAGTGTAAAAATTGCATTGTACCTCCTAAATTGTTCAGACCTTCTTGTTTCATTCTACTCCACTGGCAGATTTTAACCTCTGTGTCTCTGACTCAATACACAGAAAGTTGCCTTTATCTTATGCTGCTCTTTCCAAGGTTGAAGTAACATTCATATCAAATGCATTATTCAGTAATTACCCTAGATTTAACAGATGAAGATTACCTGCAATGAAACTTAAACAAATGTGAGGATTGGTATTTTATAGTAGAGAGAATATGGAAATCAAAAGGATTACAAGTTTAATATACACACAAGTCCTTTGAAGATATTTACACATTGCATCTAAACTTGAAAATACCCTTGAGTTTGAAATAAAAATGGTGTTTAATTCCCTGTGCATAATGGGTAATTTATTTTCACCTATACCACTATGTTTGATTACTATTACATGTTAGAAACATATCTGGATTAACTTCCTGACAAAATACATGTGCATCAAGTTTCCTTCTGATATTTATACTAACCAGTGGATTTTTTTACATCACCAGGGGATATTTAGCTTAATGTTCACTTCATACCTAGCCTTTGATCATGATGAAAATATGATTACATTGCATTTATTAACATTAATGGTTCCCTTAAAACACACTCTCAACATCAGTATCAGGCTTTTCTGAGTCGTTTTTACCTACTATTATCACAAGTTACATCTATCATTAATATAATTGAAAGATTAGAGAAAATTATTGTTCTGTATCTTGAGTTTCCTTTGTGCGCTGTATTCCTTTTATGTGTTTTGGTGTCACAGTTACAGAGCTGAGCACACACCCTTTTCAGTCTCTCGGTGTCTCCGAATGGAATCGCACAACCCTTCCTCTCACACCAGGACTTTGGCTACAGATCCCTATGATTAACTGCCACATGAGCATCGGCTAATTTCTTTATCAGATACAGCAAAAAACAACGAGAGTCCAGATACAGTCTTCCATAAAGGCCTCCTTTTGCAGGAGGGTACTACAGGCTCAGTAATAGCCTTGCCTTTTAAGCAGCGTTTGTGAGAGAATTCCTTTTCTATTACACAGCTGGTCTGCACTGACCATGGAGGTTGATCTAATGCTGCTCCTATTGACCCCCTAAAGTATGTGTCTCCACTTGCACATCAGTTATGCCGACCTAAAATGCAGTAAAATTTGACTGAATAAAACCACCTCCATGAGTAGTGTAGTGCTGAAGTCAAATTCTATGGCTCAAATTCACGTCTGTGTAGGTGGAATGCACCATATAGTGATAGGTTCCAGAGGTATAGGCGTGTTAGTCTAGTTCAGCGAAACAAACAAGGAGTCTTGTGGCACTTTTAAAGATGAACAAATATTTATTGCATGAGCTTCCGTGGGAGAAAATCCCACGTCATCAGACACTTACAGGTGAATAGGAGGAAAAATAAATGAAAATAAAATGAATATATTAATGTCATTGGCTTCTGGGATCTGTCCCATAATCCTCTGTTGTGACTGCTCTGGATATTCACACACTGCTGTACTGTGGCCATGTAAACAGGAAATAGCTCTTCCCATCTAGCCCCAGGAAATTTTGAATTCCCATTTCCTGTTGGATCAGCGTGGTGAGAGCTTGGTAGCTGAACTGCTCATTGTGATTGCATGCCCCAGATGTGCTCCAATATGCTGTCAACCTGAGGTCTTGAATCTCATCAGCCTGTGGGGCGAAGAGTCTGTTCTGACTCAGCCCCAAGCCAGCGAAAGAAATCAGGATATCTACAAGAAGATATCACATGGTCTAGTTGAGAAGGGGCACAATAGGGACGTGCACCAGTGCTGTGTTAAAAGCAAAGAGCTGAGGCAGGCATATTAGAGAACTAGAGAAGCAAACAGTCATTCTGGCTCATCACCAAAGATGTGCTGCTTTTACAAGGGGCTGCATGCAGTTCTCCACAGTGACCCCAGCACCGGGCCACCACACAGCATCTACATCTCCTAAAAGTCCCAGTCCAGGATGAATGAGAAGGACTCTGTGGAGGAGGAGAACGGGGCAGGAGAACAGGATATCCCTTCTTCCAGAGAGCCATTCACAGGACAGTGGTACTGACTGAGAAGCCAGGGAAGGCACCTCTGGTGAGTGTGTTTAGCAGATCTCATTGCTGTGGTTATGTCTCCAGTCCAGCTTCTTTTTGGGAAAAAAGGAGTTTGTGTTTAGAGGGGATGACATTCCTGGGTGTTGGTAAACTTCAGCAGAGGGTTACTCCAGGAACAGACTATTTATGCACAGAAGAATGCTACAGAATCCTCCATCGATATTTCAAGGAAACTTTCATGTAGGTACTCTGCAATCCTTTGCAGTAGATTTCTGGGAAGAGCAGCCTTATTTCTTCCACCATGGTAGGAAACTGCCCCACCACAGTGCTATTAAAGAGCAGGTATCATCACAGCACAGCAGCCTCAGGGCCAGGGCTGTACCTTGATGTTTGCAGCAGATCTTTTCTTTCTGCCTGCATTACCCTCAGGAGACTGATATCACACATGGTCACCTAGAGAAGATGGCAGAAATTTACAGTAACTGACCAATACAGTCACTGGGTCTTATTCCCCTGCCATGGATGGTGTCCCTGGACCCCAACACACTATGTCACCCATCACCTCCTCTAATCCATTTATCCCACCTCTTCCCAGACTAGTCTTTGGGCTGATAAAGGGGAGCCCAATGATTCTTCTCCTTGGTTAAGTGTGGATGGGGGAGTTTAGTGCTACTGAGACTTCATTATAATAATCATAGAATCATAGAAACTGGAAGGAACCATGAGAGGTCATCGAGTCCAGTCCCTGCACTCTTGGCAGGACCAAGTACCCTCTTAAACCATCCCTGACAGGTGCTTGTCTAACCTGCTCTTAAAAACTTCCAATGATGGAGATTCCACGACCTGCCTAGGCAACTTATTCCAGTGGTTCACCACCCTCACAGTTAAGAATTTTTTTCCTAACCTCCCTTGGTGTAATTTACACCCATTGCTTCTTGTCCTATTATCAGTGGTTAAAGAGAATAATTTTTCTCTCTCCTCATAACAATCTTTTAGGTACTTGAATGGATGCAATGGATAATGGATGCAAGGGTCCCTTATTTATCATGTCTGGAACACCACTCCAAATTGTGCAATATGTACAGACTGGAATGCAGGTCTGGCTTGGCCCTGTGAATATGAAAGGCATCACAGCAGCTCCCACGGTGCATTTACCAACTCCAAATTGATTCTCAACTGACTGGAAGAAGTCTGGCATTGCTAGCTTCTACAGAGCAATGGCCACTCACTGCTCCACTCTCACAGCTGGTCTCAAGCGAGTATTCATGCACTACAGGGCTCGGGACAACTCTGCGAAAAGTTCAAGGGAAGTGATCTTTCACATATGAAAGTTCTGCAGGCCCTACTCATCACGCCAAATCTCCATAGCGATATAATCCCACCCAGGATGTTTGTGATGGTACTCAGGGGTACTGAGTACCGGCATCTTTTTTTCATTGCGATGCAGCCCTGGCTCCTGCCCCCACCGGCAGCCACAGGTCCCTGGCCAAGTACCGGCACCTTGGGTTGGTTTTTTTTTTTTTTTTTTTTTTTAAAGCGCTGATCACACCAGTCTGTGCTTGTCTCCCGGGACCTGTTCCATTGACTGAAGATGATGCGTGACAACCTGCAGCAAACAAGAATTGTCTCGTTCTATGTCTCGTAGCAGGGTGACCTGGGTAACATTGAAATTTTTGGCACTGTGGCTCCTGTCTCACCTTTGAAAATAGAGCAGGATAAGTTGTGAGGTATTTGTGATGCTCAGAACGATAGTGGAGAGCTGAGCAGGTTCCAGGCCTGTCTGGCAACGGTGTGCACACGGCAGAGAAAAAGTCCGAAAGAGTTTGCCATTTGTTTGTGACAAGAAGGGAACGGGAGGGAGCACATTGCAGCATGGGAGGATGCCAACCTTCCCAAAGCCTCTGCAGCTAGTTGCACTGTGGGATAGCTTTGAATGGCTTTGGATAGCTTTGCACTGTGCACTGCTTTGAATGTCGACCCAAGCCTGGCTAGTGGGGATGCGACAGCTCAATGCAAGGAACGTCGAGTAATCACGCTCCTGCAACTTCTAAATTTGGCGAGTGAATGTCGATTTAAAATAAACCGACTTCACTCTGCAGTGTACACATACCCTCATTCTGTTTTATTTTCTCCTCCCTCCCCACTTCAGTTTCACTGCTTGCTACTTCCCAGACATAACAGAATTATGGGAGATGCTGTGCTACATAATGGAGTATTTCTTACCCGATAATTTCCTTTCTGCTAGCAGGGTCTCTCACAGTTCTACCCACCGGGGACGGGTCGTTAGCCAATGGATCAACTTTTTATTTGGACAGTTATTATGAAGACAGTTGCCTGCCGTACATAGTTCATGAGTTGGCATTTGTCCTTAATATCTTCATATGAGTTTTACACAGCTTCGGAATGACTCATATGGTGGCAAGTGGGAGGAGGAGGCACAGACACCAGACGCTGTGACACGGCTTTGAACCATCTCTGGAGAGGACCGCAGAGTGGAAGGGAGCAGTCCAGATGTAACATAATTGTAAGAGTCATTGCTAGCAAAATGGAAAATTTCTTACCTGATCATTTACTATCTGTGTGTCTAAATATAGCTTTCTAAATAAATGTGACCTGAACACTTCGTTTCCTATTCTACATTTCTACTAACATACATTTTTTGAAACTAATTACCATTAGTATCATTTTGTTACTTAATATATTTGCTGGGTTTTGAAATATATTTTGCACTTTATTTAAATAGCTTTCTTCTACTACATTCTTTAATTTGAATTTTAATGGTAGTTCCTAAGATACCAATAGTTCAAATTTCAGAGGAAATCAAAATATTATCATTTAAAAAGGAATACATGTACTTTCAAAGTTAGGCTTGGAACTGTGTTAATGTTAATGCAACTAATCTGTGCTACTTAGTGGCTAGTCCAATCTGTAAGAACTGAGTAACATATTTCAGTCATTTCCCCACATTGCTTAGTGAACGATAATTAATAGTTAACTCTAAATAATATATTTAGAGTCAGTCTAGAAAATAAATGGTACTTGAGCATAATTTTAATTACAGTGGAAATAAAATAGTCCAAGAAGGCTTTTTAAAACCATTCAAGTCAACAAATGGATATAAAAACTGACAAAGCTGAGACTTACTAACAGCTTACCCTGTCTAATTTCAATGTTGCTTTAATTGTTTACATTAGTGGATTAATGGAGCGCTGTGTATTTCATTTGTGCCCAATAATCAGACAATTGTATTTTCCTAGGTTACAAAAGAAAGCAGATAGTGACAACATGTAGCTCTCATCCATGTAAGAGAGACTTTTTAAAAAAGTAACTTGATTTCAAGTTAAGTCAAAAGTAATTTCAGGTGTCTAATCTCTGTACTAATTTTTTAAATTTTATAACATTTTTCCATTTAAAAATATGTTGTCTTTTGTTTTATGAAAGACCTAGACAAACAAAAGGAAAAACTAACTATTCATCAAAGAGCATCAATGTAACTGTGACTGAGATGAAATTGCTGTGTAATAATCTAAGAATACTGGGATGTAATAATTTTATAAACATTGATACATAACCTCATTATGGAGATAAATTGTATAACGTGGTGCAGCAGTGGAGTGTTGTAGGGATATGCAGGTCATTTTGCTGTTTGTATAACTTGTGTCAATCCTTGGTTTATTAACTTTCTTTAGTCTTAATTGGTTTATTAGTTTTGTTAACTTTCTATCACCTTAATTGGTGTCACCCATAACTTGGGTCAATCTTTCTATAACCTTAAGTGGTTCATGATGATTGACATTTGTAGTGGGTCCCTATTTGCAACATTGTTTCATTGGTTTTGTGTTGTTAATAGGATTGTGGACCCTGCATGGCTGTTGGGGAGCACGGGACTTGAGCTGCTGATTTTGGGATTCTCTTGGTGAGGAGGTGGGGGCTTTTCCTCTCTGAGCCACTCTCTCCCGGCTTGCAGTGCTGTCTAAATATCTGCCTATGTATTCTTAGGCAATAGGTATGACACCCCTTTTTATCCAGTCTCTGCAGCATTTAAAGAAAAGTATCACATTTAAAGTAATGTAAAACATCATCCTGAAAATGTTAAACTCCATCTTTGACCAATGTACCCCATCTTGTGTGAAACTATTTCTAAAGTGAATAGCTTACATTGTCTGAGCGAGGTGTGGATGGAGGGCGTATGTATTCGTGAACCAATCCCAAACTGTCAGCTTGTCCTGATGAATGCAAAGTCCATTCCAACGGCTGAAGAATGTGAACACATTCCCAAAAACAAAAGGATCCACCCCAGAGACAAAAGGAAAAAGTTAATCAAGCTATCAAGAAACGAGCTGTGAGTCACGTCTGCAACTGCCTGGTGACCAATGGACACACAGAGCCCCTGGAGCAGCGTGACCTATAAAGACTGGGTGAGACACCAAAGTTTTGGGGGGACACAGTTCTGCACACCACCTGAGAGAAGGAGCGTTGGTGCGCGCCCGACAGAGACCCCACCCTCCTTGTGTTCAGCTTCCCTGGCCAGGTAGCTGCCACGAGCAACGATCTCCAGCAACGGACTAAAGCCACAATCAGGACTGGTAATTGTATGAACTGCAGAATATCTGCTGGTGTGTTGCGCGCGTGGATGAATGTGTGTGCGTGTGTAGGTATAAGTTAGTTTATAATTTTGTTCTCTTCTATAATAAACACGGCATGTTGCCTTTTCCCCTTTAAAAGATCTTGGGCACTCTTTTTGCTATAACAGTGTTTATGATATGCCTATAGATTTAATTCACATGCGGCTGTTGGAAGAACAAAGATAAAGGCAACACAGTGGCTTCCCAAATAAGAACATCTCTGCACATACGTAAAAGACCACACAGGAGATCAAATGTACTAAGCAGCTTTTGAAAGACACTTCAGGACACTCTAGAAAGAAATGGTTTGTGATTCAACAGAAGGGACTTCAACCGAAGGGGCCATCATCCAGATCCTAGTGGCCTTGGGAGCTCAATAGGAAATGTAAATCTTGTTTACAGTTAAAAATTAGATTGACCTCAGTGTGTTGCTCAGAGCTGTAAATATGCCACACCCTGAGCACTGGGGTTGGATTAATCTAACCCCAGCTGTAAATGCAGCTAGATAGATGGAAGAATTCTTCCATTTAGCTACTGCCACTCGGAGACGTGGCTTAACTGCATTGATGAGAAACCTTCCTTGACATAGGATGTGTCGACACTCCAACAGGATAGCTGCAGCTTTGTGCCACATGGCTGGATCTCTTCGGGGCATAAAAAATCCATATCCCTGAGAGAGGCAATTATATTACCTCAGCGTAGACAGTGCTACATTCCTGGAGTCACAGCTACTTGGGAGATTAGGGCATAATTCACCTTTGCCCACCGCTTGCGTGACTGTTCTGCCACACCTGACGGGGCAAAGGAGGCTCCAGGTGGCTGTGGTCAAAAAGCTGCACAAACCCCAAATCCGGAAGGAGGCTGGAAACAAGAAGAATGCTTGCTACTCCCTGAAAATGGCTTTTTTAAAAAGCAAAGCCAAAGGACAGGAGCAAACAAGCTGCCGCTTGACTGCTGCTGTGGAAGTAGAAGATCTGGTGGCAGAAAGGAGGCATAGCCAGCAGAGGCTGTGCTGTGGCTTTGAACCACCTCTGGAAATTGCTGAGGGAAGGGAAGTAGCCAAGAAGTAATAGAATTTGGGGAAATGGTTGGCTGCAGGATTACATTTTCCTCTACTCTCCCGCCCTGCCCCGCCCCCCACTTTTCCTCTATGGCTAAAGTGTAATGCTTGTATCCTAGCTAAATTTGTATTCACTTAAGATCTGGTCCCAGTGACTTCAATCTGAGCATGCCCTCTAAAGATACTGGCTGATAACTTTGTGCATCCAGGTGAAATCTTACAGTAGTCTTACTGACCCTGCACCATTTGTCAATGCTAGCTGAGCAGCCTACCGAAGGGCATGTCAGAAATGGAGAAATTATTTGCGCTTATGATTAGGACTAGATTTCCTTCTTTTCTTACGTCACCCTGTACCTGTATAAGGAGAGGCACAACACACTGAGGCAGGCACAGTGAAGTCCCTGACACTATAATATATACTGCTAGAGATTTAACAGGCACTGAAAAAAGGAAGGGGGAAGGTACCTGCGCCTGTATCCAGACAGACATACTGACCATGGATATCTCTACCCAGATCCTGGCGTGGACTTGCAAGGACTGTGGCCTGCATTTCCCACTCTCAGATGGTCAGGCTGGGGAGATCATTCAATGTGACAGGTGTCTCCTGGTGGAATCTCTCAGGAAGCAGGTGGGGGAGTTACAGGAGGAGGTGGCCAGGCTCAGGAGTATCCATGCCCTGGAGAAGTTCCTGGATAGCATTCATGAGGAAACATGCAAGGATGAGGAAACTATCCAGAGGCAAAGGACTGCTGCCACACCCTCGGAGAAGGATGGGATGGCTCAAGCAGAGGGTGGACACTGGCAGCTGGTTACTTCTGGCAGCAGACAGTGCTCCACCCCTGCTCCCATCCCACCCTCCGTTGTGGTAAAGAACCGCTACGCAGCACTACAGACGGGAGATGATATGGAAGAGGAGAAGCCGTGCACCCCCGAGGTTGGGAGGATCACAACCATCACACCCAGGAGAAAACGTCGGGTTGTGGTGGTTGGTGACTCTCTTCTGAGGGGGACGGAGGCACCCATCTGTCGCCCAGATAAGGCTTCTCGGGAGGTATGCTGCCTGCCAGGTGCCCGTATCCGAGATGTTACGGAGGGATTGTCGAGAATCATCCGTCCCTCTGACTACTACCCCATGCTACTCATCCATGTGGGAACCAATGATACTGCGAGAGGTGACCCTCTGCAGATCAAAGGTGACTACAGGGCTCTGGGAGCACGGGTGAAGGAGTTCGGTGCACAGGTGGTTTTCTCCTCGATCCTCCCGGTCAAGGGTAGGGGCCCGAGCAGAGACAGATGCATCCTGGAGGTGAATGCCTGGCTGCGGAGATGGTGTTACCAGGAGGGCTTTGGCTTCCTCGACCATGGGGTGCTGTTTCAGGAAGAAGGACTGCTAGGCAGAGACGGACTCCACCTATCCAGGAAGGGAAAGAGCGTATTTGGAAGCAGACTGGCTAACCTGGTGAGGAGGGCTTTAAACTAGGTCCGAAGGGGGAAGATGACCAACACCCACAGGTAAGTGAAACTGAGGGAAACCTGGGGGAAGGGATGGAACTTGGGGGATGCTGGGGCTGTAACAGCAGGAATAAAAGACGGGGTAGTTGGAACTGGGGGCAGGGGTCAAATAATTGTTTATTTCTTGATAAAGTCATAATACCTCAGGTGAGTGGGGAAGGACGACACCGGAAGAAATTGCAAGGGGGAAGATGCGACAGGAGGGAGAATCGACAGGGCAAAGTAGGGCAATGGGCCCGGTATCTTAGGTGCCTGTACACAAATGCGAGGAGCCTGGGAAACAAGCAGGAAGAATTGGTAGTACTGGCACAGACAAGGAACTATGATATAATTGGAATAACAGAAACGTGGTGGGATAACTTGCATGACTGGAGCACTGCCATGGATGGATATAAATTGTTCAGGAAGGACAGGCAGGGAAAAAGGGGGGGAGGAGTAGCGTTATATGTAAAAGAGCTGTATGACTGCTCGGAGCTCCACTATGAAAGTGGAAACAAGATGGTTGAAAGCTTGTGGGTTAAGTTTAGGGGAGAATGCAACAAGGGGGATGTTGTGGTGGGTGTCTGCTACAGACCGCCAGACCAGAAAGAGGAGGTGGATGAGGCGTTCTATGGACAACTAACAGAAGTTTCCAGATCATCGCAGGCCCTGGTTCTTATGGGGGACTTCAATTATCCTGATGTCTGCTGGGAAGATAATACAGCAGTGCACAGGCAATCCAGGAAGTTTTTGGAGAATATTGAAGACAACTTCCTAGTACAAATGCTGGAGGAACCAACTAGGGGCCTTGCACCTCTAGACCTATTGCTCACAAACAGAGAAGAATTGATCGGGGAAGTAGAAGTAAATGGCAACCTGGGCAGCAGCGACCATGAGATGGTAGAGTTCAGGATCCTGATCAATGGAAGGAAGGAAAGAAGCAGAACACACACCCTGGACTTCAGAAAAGCAGATTTTGGCTCCCTTAGGGAGCTGATGGGCAGGGTCCCATGGGAAGCTGATCTGAAGGGGAAAGGTGTCCAAGACAGCTGGCTGTATTTTAAAGAAACCCTGTTAAAGGCACAGGAAGATAACATTCCGATGTGCAGAAAGAACAGCAAATGTGGACGGCGACCAGCATGGCTTAGCAGGGAACTCTGCGGGGAGCTGAAACATAAAAGGGAAGCTTACAAGAAGTGGAAGCTTGGACAGATGACAAGGGAGGCGTATAAAGATATTGCTCGGGACTGCAGGGATCAAATCCGAAAGGCCAAAGGACAATTGGAGTTGCAGCTAGCAAGAGATGTGAAGGATAACAGAAAGGGATTCTATAAGTATATCAGCAACAAGAAAAGGATCAGAGGTGGTGTAGGTCCCTTACTGAATGGGGCAGGCATCCTCGTGGAGGATGATGCGGAAAAGGCTGAAGTACTCAATGCTTTTTTTACTTCAGTCTTCACAGGGCGGGCCAGCTCCCAGGCTACTACACGGGGTAACGCGGACTGGAGAGAAGAGTGGCCCTCAGTGATGGAAAGTCAGGTTAGGGAACACTTAATGAAATTGGAAGTGCACAAGTCCATGGGGCCAGATGAACTGCATCCGAGGGTGCTGAGGGAGTTGGCTGAAGTGATTGCAGAGCCACTGGCCATTATCTTTGAGAACTCGTGGCGAACGGGGGTGGTCCCGGAGGATTGGAAAAAGGCAAATATAGTACCTATCTTTAAGAAAGGGAAAAAGGAGGATCCGGGGAACTACAGACCGGTCAGCCTCACCTCAATCCCTGGGAAAATCATGGAGCAGGTCCTCAAGGAATCCATCCTGAAACACTTGGAGGAAAATAGAGTGATCAGGAACAGTCAACATGGATTCACCAAGGGCAAATCGTGCCTGACCAACCTGATTTCCTTCTATGATGAGATGACTGGATTTGTGGATGCGGGAAGAGCCGTTGACGTGATATACCTTGACTTTAGCAAGGCTTTTGATACGGTTTCCCACAACATTCTCGTTGGCAAGTTAAGGAAGTATGGGTTGGATGAGTGGACCGTAAGGTGGATCGAAAACTGGTTAGATCAACGGGCTCAGCGGGTAGGAATCAATGGCTCGATGTCTGGTTGGCAACCGGTAACGAGTGGAGTGCCCCAGGGGTCGGTCCTGGGGCCGGTTCTATTCAACATCTTCATTAATGATCTTGATGATGGAATAGACTGCGTGCTTAGTAAGTTTGCGGATGACACCAAGTTGGGGGGAATGGTAGATACTCTGGAGGACAGGGACAGGATCCAGAGAGACTTGGACAAATTGGAACAGTGGGCCGAAAGAAACCTCATGAGGTTCAACAAAGACAAGTGCAAAGTCCTGCACTTAGGACGGAAAAATCCCATGCACTGCTACAGGCTGGGGACCGATCAGCTAAGTAGCAGCGCTGTGGAAAAGGACCTGGGAGTTATGGTGGACGGGAAGATGAATATGAGCCAACAGTGTGCCCTTGTTGCCAAAAAGGCCAATGGCATATTAGGCTGCATCAGTAGGAGTATTGCCAGCAGATCGAGGGATGTGATAATTCCCCTCTATTCGACACTGGTCAGGCCGCATCTGGAGTACTGTGTCCAGTTTTGGGCTCCCCACTACAGAAAGGATGTGGACAAATTAGAAAGAGTCCAGCGGAGGGCAACAAAAATGATTAGGGGGCTGGGGCACATGACTTATGAGGAGAGACTGAAGGAACTAGGCTTATTTAGTCTAGAGAAGAGAAGACTGAGGGGAGATTTGATAGCAACCTTCAACTACTTGAAGGGTTGCTCCAAAGAGGAGGGAGCTAGGCTGTTCTCGAGGGTAACAGACGACAGAACAAGGAGCAATGGTTTCAAATTACAGCTGGGGAGGTCAAGGTTGGATATTAGGAAAAACTTTCTCACGAGGAGGGTGGTGAAGCATTGGAATGGGCTATCTAGGGAGGTGGTAGAATCTTCATCTTTGGAGATTTTTAAGGCTCGGTTAGACAAAACTCTGGCTGGGATAATTTAGGGGGAGTGGTCCTGCTTTTTAGCAGGGGGTTGGACTAGATGACCTCGTGAGGTCCCTTCCAACCCTATTATTCTATGATTCTATGATTCTATGATTCTACTTGGGTTGATGTTGGTTATAGGAGAAACTCAGACTGTAAACACTTGGGGACAAAGATTGTATCTTATTACATGTTTGTACAATGCCTTGTACAATGGAGCCCTGATCTCAATTGGTTTTTTATCCATACAAATAATAACTATGGATCACTGGTAGTTTCTCATTTTGTGTTTATTTTCTTCAACAACACAATTCTGAAGTGGTGAGTAGAGTTAAAGCTCAAATATTGCCAGCTGATTTACAGGTGATCTTTACTCATGACGCAGATGTGCCTCTTGCTGTGATAAATGCATGGGGTGAAATTTATACTTGGCTTTGTGTATCTTCTCAATTCATTCAGCCATAATAGATTTTTGAAAGTTTTAGATCTTCCTGAAAAGTTCAAAGAACTCTCTAATTCTTCTGCACTTTGATAATTTTAGGTAAGTTTTTGCAGCCCTTGCACCAATATTTATATGGAAAGATATTATTTTAAATACAAAATCAAGTGCAGTTGTGTCCTCAAAAGAATAAAAGTGGGACATGACTAGAGCACCAAGTTCACAGATGCTTCTTGGACATGCGATTTCCATGAGGAATCAACATTACAGATGAGAAATTTTGGAGGAATTGTTGAGACATTTCAGTAACATTTGAAATGATCATTCTGGGAGGCTAGAAAAGCAGGAGAGAAGGTCTGTAATAAGTCTGGAGTATGTGAGTGGTAAATGTCCTTTGCACTCCGTTATCAGCTTGTGAAAAAGGGCACTTACACAATCTTGGGAAGAAATAGGTGTTAATTCTAAAGATTCTGAAAGGCATAGGACAGAAATAAGCATCAATATGGAAATTTTATTTACTATACAAAAATAAATATTTTCTGAATATTTCTAGTTTAGGAATTCTTTCCTTTCAATTACTGTGTGTACTGAATATAAATACATTCCAAGTCTTCTAAAGCACATTACTTCAGATTTGAGATAGTAAATATGCCTGAATTTAAAGCCTTTGGATAAAATTTTCAAAAGCATCTAAATTATTTAGGAATCTAAGTCTCATTGGCTATATCTACACTTGTAAATTTAGGTCGACTTTAGCTAAGTCGACTTTAAGTCGACTTTGTTAAGTCGACTTAGCATGTCCACACCTAAATTTTAAGTCGACTTAGGGGGGACCTTACAAAGTCGACCTAGAGTGTCCACACTGGATGCCTAGGTTGACTTCTAGGGGCTAGGGGGACCTTGGGCAGGTCCACAGTGGTGGGGGGGCACGCCTTGCCCAGTGCCAGGGGTCTCAGCCTTTGCCCCATTGTACTGGGGTACAATGGGGCAAAGGGGGACAGGGATCCTGGCAGGGCATAGGTTCAGGGTGGGCAGGGCTCTGCCCTGCCCTTTGGGGGGGCATGCCAGGCTGTCCCTGTGCCACCCCCTGGCAGGGAGGGCAATGGGGGAGTCCTGGAGAGCCCTAAATTGACTTTAAGTCAACTTAGGGCTACTCCATGTCTATACTTGCTTAAGTCGACTTTAGAAAGTCGACTTAAACCTAAAGTTGAATTAAAAGGTTTAATAAAGTTGACTTAATTTTCATTAAGTCGACTTTATTTTCCAGCTTGCTTAAGTCGACTTAAGGAAAGTGTAGTGTAGACGCAGAAAGACAACAGAATCCTGTGGCACTTTTAAAGACTAACAGATTTATTTATCGCATGAGCTTTCGTGGGAGAAAATTCCACTTTGTCAGACGCTTTGAAGATGGGAAATTTACAGAATGGCAGGAAATTAAATGCAGGGAAGTGTATGGCATAGGATTAGGTCAGGCTGTAACAGCAAATCAAAATAGGTGTTAGGATTCAAACACTGAGGAACAGCACATAGAGGAAGGTGAGGTCAAATCACCTGTTGTAATGAGAGAAAAATCCATAGTCCCTGTTTAACCCCAAGACAACTGAGTCAAATTTGCATATAAATTCGAGTTCTGCAGTTTCTCTTTGAAGCTGTGATTTGTTATTCATCTGTTTCAATACAGCTATTAACAAGTCGTCAAGGGAGTGAGCAGGGAGATTGAAATGTTCCCCTCTTGGTTTTGTATTTCCTGTTGTCTTTCTACAATAGACTAACTTGGCTACCCCTTTGGAATTTGACTACATGTAGACGTAGAGTAAATTAAGTCGATTTAAGCAAGCTTAAATTGACTTAATTTACAAGTGTAGACGCACCCATTGAAAATCAATAGTTAGATATCTAAAGCCATGTCCACACTGGGCTTTCCTTCAGCCGACTTAATAACACCTCCTTTTAGGTAGACGTAAGCATTAACTTGACTCCTTAAGTCGATTTAAGGCCAGTGTAGATGGGGATTAACGCTAAATCGACTTTATTAAGTTGACTTTAAAGCCAATATAACGGCTATCTCTGCTGTTATGTTGACTTAACAAAGTCGATTTAAAGTGTAGTCAATTTGTTAAGTAGACTTAACAAAGTCAACTTAACTTTGTAAGTGTAGACATAGCCTTAGAGATTTTTGATAATTTTATCTTTAATCTCAAAGTGAAAGATGTATGGAGAACCTCCTGGAATCATCAACTTCAGGGAAAATACGTTTTTTGTAGTGTGGTCTTAAATCATTAGGCTAAATTATTATTGATTATTTGTGGATTCCAATTTAAGTGTAAAGTGAAACAAACTTTTGTGTCTCCTTTATATCTTACGTAAAGATGGTCTTTCTTTTCTGTTTCTTATATAATAACCTCAGTATTCAAGATCAAAGGATGAGGAAGACGTGAACGCTTGAGGGCTGAAATCTGGTGTCCAATACAAACCATTCTGTGTGCAGTCACAGGCTACTGCCCTGGTTTTCATAGGTCCCATTGGTAAGTGGGGATGCTCAAGGGCTCTGAAAGATCCTTGCAGAGTGATGTTTTTAGATGTGCACTTACATCACAAGAATTTCTCTTCCCACCTTCCAACCACCTTTATTTTCTTATCTGTTTACATACCCTTCTATACTTTTGTTTTTCTTTTCTCCACTCTAGCACTCCTGAGAACTATAGATTTCTTGGATACTTGTAGTTCCCTTTAGGGATGCAAGATCTAGGGGGCTGTAGCATTTGTGACAGTATGTTAAACATTGGCTAGAAGGCTGTGAGGGATCACAGAGCCTCCCAACTTGACAGAGAACCAGGCAGAACGCTTAATTTGTGCTCAGCTGACATGTAATGACCTGACCAGGGTGAACTTGGTTTAGAGGAACTGCATATCTTAAGAATTAAGGTTTAAAATGTTTTTTCTGAAATGGATTGTTTTCCTGGGCATCCAGGCAATAAAGAAAACAACATATTTCTTTTAAAAGTGATTATTCTGGGATCCATTTGGTGAGGGAAGCTTCTAGAATGCACTGGAAAAATTACTCTTGTGGAAAGACGCAGTAAAGTAGGACTGAGGATGAAGATCTCATGAATACTCCAGCGAACGTAGAGTGATATGTCTTGCTGTGAAATATTCTATTTTTCCTAATACTTTCACCTCTGGAAATATGTTTTTGTCCAGCAGAGCGTGATAGGTATATTTCTACAAACACATTTACCTCTATTATGCCTGCATATATCATAGTAGCACAAGCAAATCTGATCAATTATGTGAGCAAATGAGCTCAAATGAGGTCTGAAGGAGTTACATATGGATGGCTCTTGTGAAAATCAGAGGCCTTGATATTAAAATACCCACGGGAT
This sequence comes from Pelusios castaneus, assembly GCA_007922175.1. Classification (NCBI taxonomy): domain Eukaryota; kingdom Metazoa; phylum Chordata; order Testudines; family Pelomedusidae; genus Pelusios; species Pelusios castaneus. Next base: position 9,113,735 of record ML685781.1, read on the forward strand.
GTTTTTAAAAAGTAATGGGGGAGGGGGAATGTGTATGGAGCCTTGTATTGAGTTGATTCTTGAATGATAACAGATAGAAATGCTCTCTGCAGGGCCGGTCCTACCATATAGGTGAACTAGGCAGTCGCCTAGAGTGCCAGGCTTTAAGGAGCGCCAAATTAGATGGAAGTGATTTTTTTTCTCTATTTAAAAAAAATATATTAATATAGTATCTTCTTTTATAACATGTGGGTGGGGGCACCAAAGTCATAGTTCACACAGGGCATCAAACCCCCTTGGGTCAGCCCTGGCTCTCTGGCACCAAGTTCTAGAGAATTGAAGTTTGTTATAAGGTGCTCTTGAAAGTGTAGTGATCTGATGGGATCAAACTACGTAACCCTTTCTGGTACAAGATGTTTTTCCCCATAATAAACCATGAAACCCTAGATAGTGAGTTGCTTGCAAATGGCCAGTTGCTATGGATGTGTGTTTGTTGCAAATTATATTTTAGAATCTCTAGGAAATACTCTGTCCAGCAGGAGACTGAAAATAAAATTACTCAAATGTTCTACAGTCTGAGATTTGATTTGTTCAAGCTAAACAGAAATCTGTACTTGAAATTTGGCTCAAGCCTTCTTTTTGATGTCATGTTAAATCGCTGCTTTTATTAATTAGCTGAAAGAACAATAAATCCCTCTCCTCTGGCAGTGCAAGGTCCATGAAGTCATTAAAATAAGATGATTCAGTGATATAAACAGGCTATTATCAGTGACAAGGCCAGATCCCACAAATCTTATGTGACTATTCATTGCTCATTGAAACAGGCCCATTGAAGTCAAAGGTACATTGCCTCAGTTGGGGAAATCTGTCAGAGTAAGGATTAAGAAAGACAACAGAGTCCTGTGGCACTTTTAAAGACTAACAGATTTATTAATCGCATGAGCTTTCGTGGGAGAAAATCCCACTTCGTCAGACACTTTGAAGATAGGAAAGTTACAGAGTGGGAGGAAATTAAATGCAGGGGAGTGTATGACATAGCATCAGGTCAGGCTGTAACAGCAAATCAAAGTAGGTGTTAGGATTCAAAACACTGGGGAACAGCACATAGAGGAGGGGGAAGGTCAATTCACTTGATGTAATGCGAGAAAAATCCATAGTCCCTGTTTAATCCCAAGGCAACTGAGTCAAATTTGCATATAAGTTCGAGTTCTGCAGACTCTCTTTGAAGCTGTGATTTGTTATTCATCTGTTTCAACACAGCTATTAACAAGTCGTTAAGGGAGTGAGCAGGGAGGTTGAAGTGTTCCCCTACAGGTTTTTCAGTATTGCAGTTTCTGATGTCAGATTTGTGTCCATTGATTCTTTGGCGCAGAGACTGTCCTGTCTGTCCAATATATAAGGCAGAGGGGCATTTCCGGCACATGATGGCATAAATCACATTGGTGGATGAGCAGGTGAACGAACCCTTGATGGAGTAGGTGGCATGATTAGGCCCTGTGATGGTGTCATCAGTGTAGATATGAGGGCAAAGTTGGCAGCGTGGTCTGCTGCAGGGCTGTGTTCCTGCTTTAGTGTTTCTGCTCTGTGATCTAAGCCCTAAGATATAACCGCATTTGCTCTGACCCTTTAGACAGAGACAGACACCTTCAGGATCTCTACCAGGCATTCTTAAAACTACAGTACCCACCCGCAGAAGTGAAGAAACAAATTGACAGAGCCAGACGGGTACCCAGAAGTCAACTACTGCAGGAGAAGCCCATGAAAAACAACAACAGAACGCCACTGGTCGTCACCTACAACCCCCAAGCCAGACCTCTTCAACACATCATCAAAAATCTACAGCCTATTTTACAAGATGATCCCTCACTCTCTCAAGCCTTGGGAGACAGACCTCTCCTTGCTTTCAGACAGCCCCCTAATCTTAAAAGGATACTTACCAGCAACTACAGATCACAGAGCAGAAACACTAAAGCAGGAACACAGCCCTGCAGCAGACCACGCTGCCAACTTTGCCCTCATATCTACACTGATGACGCCATCACAGGGCCTAATCATGCCACCTACTCCATCAAGGGTTCGTTCACCTGCTCATCCACCAATGTGATTTATGCCATCATGTGCCGGAAATGCCCCTCTGCCTTATATATTGGACAAACAGGACAGTCTCTGCGCCAAAGAATCAATGGACACAAATCTGACATCAGAAACTGCAATACTGAAAAACCTGTAGGGGAACACTTCAACCTCCCTGCTCACTCCCTTAACGACTTGTTAATAGCTGTGTTGAAACAGATGAATAACAAATCACAGCTTCAAAGAGAGTCTGCAGAACTCGAACTTATATGCAAATTTGACTCAGTTGCCTTGGGGTTAAACAGGGACTATGGATTTTTCTCGCATTACATCAAGTGAATTGACCTTCCACCTCCTCTATGTGCTGTTCCCCAGTGTTTTGAATCCTAACACCTACTTTGATTTGCTGGTACAGCCTGACCTGATGCTATGTCATACACTCCCCTGCATTTAATTTCCTCCCACTCTGTAACTTTCCTATCTTCAAAGCGTCTGACGAAGTGGGATTTTCTCCCACGAAAGCTCATGTGATTAATAAATCTGTTAGTCTTTAAAAGTGCCACAAGACTCTTTTGTCTTTCTACAATAGACTAACACGGCTACCCCTTTAGAGTAAGGATTGTTCATGTAAAAGCTGCTGATCAGGGCCTTACTCTCTGCAGCATTGAATGCTATAGCTACAAATGGGAAAGGATCACCACTCTGAACTTTTTCAATTGCTCATTAGCCTAGAAACTCATGTCTAGTCGGGCCTAATTCACTAACTACCAAAGAGTTTTTTGATCAGAAATGTTAGTGGAAAATACCTGCTTGAATTTAACGTCCTTTTGTTTGAGAGACCTTCTGAGGAAATACTTTTTAATAGTACACCAATAACAAGGGAGTACTGAATCTGGTAAGATTGTGATTCTGCCTACAGGTACACTGAATTAAATTGGCCACTGTAACAAATATAATTTTAATTAATTCTTACAGTTAAAATGTCCAAAATGAATTTGGCTTCATTGTTGCAGGGAGCACAAAAAGTATTATGGCAATAAAGGAAAGATGATGTTCTTCTTAAAATCTTTTGGAAAGCTTTGGCCATTATGTATTATTTTTTAACATTTATATAACCAGAGAGCCTGCTTCCCTGCTGTACTGACTTATACATCAGCTATGCAAATCCTTGCTCTGTGGTTTGTGTGATGATAGCATGGCTGTTCTTCATTAACCTCCTCTATTGCCACCTCAGAAAGAATGGCTCAGGTCTGGGAATCTCCCTCCCATCCTCAGTTCAGAAGACTTATGCAAAGAATTTATTTAGGGGCTGTACAATGGCCTTGGCTTCTCCACGCTCCTTCAGTAGCCCAGTGATCCAGTGGCTCCCCTGAGTGTTTGGCAGGCTTCCTGCTGCTGAACTTTAAAATCTTTGCTGTTCAGTTTTGTGGTCTTTTCATATTCATAGTTGCTTTTCATATTCTTTTTCGAGCTGCCTAATTATACCTTTATGATTGACTTTCCAGAATTTATTCTCCTTTCTGTTTTCTTCATTAGGATTTTGACTTCCATTTTTAAAGAATGCCTTTTTGCCTGTCCTGGTTGTTCTGGTTCAGGATTCAAAGGGGTAACCGTGTTAGTCTAGTTCAGCAAAACAAACAAGGAGTCCTGTGGCACTTTTAAAAATGAAGAAATTTATGTATCACATGAACTTTCGTAGGAGAAAATCCCACTTCATCAGATGCTTGAAGAAAGTGTCTGATGAAGTGGGATTTTCTCCCATGAAAGCTCATGCGATTAATAAATCTGTTAGTCTTTACGAAAGCTCATGCGATTAATAAATCTGTTAGTCTTTAAAAGTGCCGCAAGACTCTGTTGTCTTTCTACAATAGACTAACACGGCTACCCCTTTGGAATTTAAAAGTCAGAAACTTAATCTAGCAAGATACAGACTTCGCTCAAGATGGTTTCTCTTGCCAGTCCTTCTGCTTCCCAGCCACGGCTGACTTCCCTCAGTCAGAACCTTCCACAAAAGTAAAAGGTGTTGACTCCCTTGTCTTCTTAAGAGAAAGATCTTTATCTAAGCAGGTTTCACATCTACATTCAGTTCGAGAAACTTCAAGCCTCCGTTGGTTGAAAGACCCCTCTTTCTCAGCATGCAAGAGTTCTGTTCCTTTGTGGCTGTCTAGTGATGGATGCCAAAGATGGCTTCAGTCTTTGCTTATATTTTCCAAAGTCCAATGATTTTGTTTCTTGGGGCAAGATGACCTCATCTTTGTCTTTCCTTTCTGTGGCCTTCTCATTCCCTTGTGTGATTGCTCTGTAAATGGGGCTTCCATTGTTTCTGATTCAACCATGCATAATTTACATAGCAGATAGGTAAATAGCTGTCACTTCCCTACTATCTGAACAGATTGTACAGTTTAATATCAATGAGTATCCATGATTCCTTACATCGAGTTAATACATATATTCTACAGTGTTCACCACCAGTGTATCATTAGCTTTCAGACTTTATACTCTCTTATAATATAGCAATATTGTATATAATATTCAATTCAGTTACTTATAACTTGAGGTTCAGAACCCCAGTCTTTGTAGACTAGTGAACCTTTGAAATGGATTCTTTTATGGGTTACCCCACAAAGTCAAGTTTATTCAAGCTGTGAGGAAAGCAAAATGCAGTCTGAGGTTGAAGTAAGCTCCATACTGTTTCCTTCCCCACTTGTATTTGGCGAAATGCAAATTGTTCTGTTCCTTGCCATCTCCTTCCCAACTGCGTTGATGGTCCTGTTTCTACTTATATGTAAATGTGGTCCTTCATTTCTTTGCCTGAATATCAGGCTGATCAGAGAATCAAATACACATTCCTTTGTCTAAGACAGACGTAGTTAACAACTTCCCCAACATACCTGGTTTGGGCATGCTTAAGTCAATATATTTATAACTCTTAATACACATGCAAAAATATTAATGATCAGTGAGTTATTAGTGTTCAAATGATACTTTACAAGGCATATATTATACAAAGATTATTTTAGAGGTACAAAGAGTTTAAGTAGAAGAGTGCTTAATATCACAGCCTCTAACCATCTTTCTCACTTTGTGTAGCCACGCTGGCATTTTCTGATCTTCTTGCTGTTTATTTTGATTTGGGTATGCGTTTAGTCTGAGCCTCTATTATGGTGTATTTATATGGTTTCGCTGCAGCTTGCAGGCATTTCACTCTTCTGACTGTTCCTTTCAATTTCCATTTATCAGCTTCCTTATTTTTGTGTCGTTTTTGAAGTTAAATGCTACTGCGGTGGGTTTCTTTGGTATTTGTCCCCCTATAAAGATGTTAAATTTAATTACATGATGGTCTCTATTGCTAAGCAGTTGAGCTGTATTACCTCTTGGACCAAATCCTGTGTTCCACGTAGGATTAGGATTCCAGGACTAGCTGCTCCAAGAAGCAGCCATGAATGGTGTCTGGAAATTTTATTTCTGTGTCCTATCCCCAGGATAGGCGATGGGGATAAGTGAATTACTTCATTTTTATTGGGTTTTCTGTTTTTGTAGCCTCTTTATTCTCCTTCAGCATTTCACATTCACTGTCACCATCCATTCTTTCACCTGTAATGTTACTCCCCCACCAGCATGACCTCCTCTGGCCTTCTTATATATTTTGTACACTAGTATTGCCGTGTCCTATTGATTATCATTCCCCCACCACATTTCTGGGATCCCTGTTATATCAATATCCTCATTTAATGCCAGACACTCAAACTTATCCATCTTAATATTTAGACTTCAGCATTTGTACACAAGCACTAATAAAATTTGTCAACATTTAATAGTCTGCCTTCATGTCATATAATAGAATGAGACTCTTTTTAGTTTGGCTGTTTCTCTTCAATGTCTACTTGGACTTTCTTTGGTTCAAGTGTATCTACTTCTGGCTACTTCTTTTCGCCCAGAGCCATGTTAGCTGGCAGAAAAGAATTCCAAATGAAGGGTTTATTTCCTTGGCTTACTTTTTAATGAAGCCTGTCTCTCTTCCAATGGCATGAGCTAGGCCAATGAGGTGCTGAACTAAGAGCTCTCTCTCTATAGTTCTCCCTCTATGGCAGCTGGTCTGGATTAGCTCCTGCAGATGATAAATATGTGGACTGTTGCTCTTTGGCTGGTCGAAGCTATATGTCTTTTATATTATTTTTCTTTGTATTTTGTTGTTCCATCTTTATATTGATACTTTTTTCAATTTCACTCAATTTTTTATTGCAAAACCACAAGTTACACTGGATTGAGCTAGTAAAAACTTGGATGCAGAGGCATTTTTACCATCCTCCTACTATCAGTTAAGATGGTGACAATCTTCTCTCCCCCAATGAACCTTCTGCTTGAGTTCCCCGTAAATAGGTGCTCCAAATATTTGGCATTTCTTTCCTTCCCTCTCTAGGTCATCTCCTTATGCAGCAGAATGACTTACTAAAATTAATTGAACAAAGCAATGTCCATAGCATAATATTTGAACTTGGATTTGCATTATGGATGTTTTTAATCTTGGAATTAACAACTCTTTTCCAATCTCCACAAATTTTGGCAAGAGAGAAATAGAAACTCGGGGCCCATTACTTGTTATAAGAAAATGGCATGGGATTCTGTGATGGGGTGTTCACCCCACAGCAGCTTTGAAGGGGTAAAGATGGCAGAGAAAAGGTCTGCAGAGTGGAAGCCAGTAGTCACCCTCTGGGCTTAGAGCGGGAAAAAGAGGAAACTCAGGAGAGAGAAAGAGAAGCCAAGGGATTTTGCTCCTGAAGGAAGGATTTACTCAGAAGGGTGGAGAAGGCGGCCTGTGGGAAGAAGATCAGGAAGCAGCTCAGGAAAAGAGCAGCAAGGTTAGAGATTGTGCAGACCTTGGCTGCTGATTGTGGGGTCTCTGGGCTGAGCTCCTCTACACTGGGTTCTGGCCCAGGGTGCCACAACCAGTAGGTGGATGAGGCATTTCTAGAACAAATAACAAATCTATCCAAAACACAAGACCTGGTAGTAATAGGGGACTTCAATGACCCAGACTTCTGGCAGAAAAGTAATATAGCAAAGTATAACATTGCCAATAAGTTCTTGGAATGTATTTTTGTTTCAGAAAGTGGAAGAAGCAACCAGAGGGACAGCCGCATTAGACTTGACATTGACCAGCAGAGAGGACTTGGTAGGAAATATAAAGGTGGAAGCCAATTTAGATTAAAATGATCATGAAATGATAGATTTCCTGATTCTAAGGAAAGGAAGGTGTAAGAGCAACAGAATAAGAGCAATGGGTTTGAAAAAGCAGACTTTAACCAAGTCAGACAATTGGTCGATAAGGTCCCATGAGGAAGAAAATCCAAGGAAAAAGTTGTACAGGAGACCTGGCAGTTTCTCAAGGAGACAATATTGAAGAATTGACTGCAAACTATCCTGCTGCACAGGAAAGAAAGAAAGATTAATAAAAGGCCAAGATGGCTCCATAAGGAGCTCTTTAATGACCTGAAAATAATAACAAAAAAATCCTACAAAAAGTGAAAACATGGACAAATTGCTAAGGAGGAGTACACAAGAATGGCACAACATAATTACAACATCAGAAAACCTAAAGCACAAAATGAGCTACCCCTAGCAAGGGACATAAAAACATTAAATTACTTATCTTTAAAAGGGGAACAATGAGGACCTGAGGAACTGTAGACCAGTTTTGTAGATAGAACTCTGTAAACCAAAATTATAGACGTTGAATTTTGTTAAGAAAACAGAAGCTTCATACTGTTTTGTAAAGGGAAGTTCCACACTTGCAGCTTGTGCTTCATAATCACAGTAGGTCTACAGATAAAGTAACCTTCCCAGGATGGAGGAATATGCAAAGCCTACTTCTGTGATTCCACTGAGATGATCCATGTGTCTTATGGATAATGCTAAGATTTGTAAACTGTGACATACTAAAAATAGGGAGGGCTAACTCAAGTAAAAACTTGTCATCCTTGCTAGCAAAGCATAAGAATACTCAAATCCTTACCACTGTATTCACAGCTCAGGCATTAAAACTACTATGGAAGATTTTTCTTCCGTCCCATCGCTTTCTGGATATATGCCCACATACACATGCCCCTTCCAAATTGCTCCCCCGTACTGCCACAGGTGGCTATGGAACAGGGCCGTCCCTTGGGGGGAGCGGGGCCCGGGGCCAATCGGGCAGGGGAGAGGGGCAGCTGGGCGGCTGGGAGCCGTGGCTGAGGTCCCGGGGCGGCAGGGAGCCGGCAGGAGTGTGGCCATGGCCAGGGTGCAGCAGGCCGGCCCAGAGGCCAGGCACTGTGCACCTGCCCTGCCCCTGGGCCTTCCTGCTCTGCACAGGGGCCGGGGGAAGCGCTCCCAGCTCGGCAATGGGAGCAGGGTGAAGCGTGGCTGTGGGGGTGCCGTGACGCAGGCCCCCCACTGCCCCACAGGGAGTGGGACAGCGTGGGGCCCACGTAACCGCGGGGCCCAGGGTGATTGCCCCGTTTGCCCCCCCCCCCGCCCCCCAAGAACAGCCCTGCTTTGGAAGTCCAGTTACCAACTCATGTGTACAATACGGCACATGAATTTTTGGCCTCTTTGGGCTTAGCAGCATAGCTTAGGAAACTAGTTCAGCAAAACAAACCAGGAGTCCTGTAGCACTTTGAAAGACTGACATTTATTTGTCACATGAGCTTTTTTGGGCTTCACACAGCAGAGCTCATGCAAAAAATACATTTGTTATTTTTTAAAAGTGCCAGAAGACTCCTTGCTAGGTTTGAGTGGATGACATGTGGCCGGCATGGAGCCACATGTTTGAGAAAGGAAGATATGGAAAAAGGATACAACCCGCATCCCCTCTTTTTTTTTTTTTTCTTTTACCTGCAACTTCTGATTGTGCTCAGCATTTTGTAGTATTCTGTCCTAGCTCAACAAACTAGGCTTCCTATTGGGCAGGAGCTGTAAGTCCTTGGAAGAGATCGGGACCATTCATATCTAGTTAGTCTTGCTTCAGCAGGTGTGTGTGTGTGTGTGTGTGTGTGTGTGTGTGTGTGTGTGTGTGTGTGTGTGTGTTAGATGGCCTCTTGAGGCTATCTGCAGCTCTAAAGGTCTATGATTCTATGTAGAAATTAAAACTACAGGCTTTTTAGTAAGTTTTGAAAAGTCCCTGTGTATATACTTGTGCTTATTTAGTGCTCTACCACTCACTGGTGTGATGTTAAGCATTTTCTTTAGTAAAAAATGTCTCTACAGTAAATGGACATATCCTTTTATTCACTGAAAAACACTGTTTGTCTGCAATAGACTAACATGGCTACTCCTTTGGAATTTTATTCACTGAGTGTTTCATCATAGAACAAAGAAACCCCTCCTAGCTCTTTATGACAGAGGCATTTGCTAGGCTGCAGCAAACCTAATAATTCTATCAATTCATAAAATCATTTTGAATTTCTGAATAGTTAATACCCGTCACACTTGGGATAACTGAGAAAATGCAGAGGAAGGTGCACAGAAGAAATGAGTGTGCCTTGTTGCTATTGTAAGCTATGTAAAAAGAAGCAGAGATAAGAAGACAGGTTCATGTTTCATTTTATTGAAGCCTGACAAAACCATGGAAACCCTCCGCCCTAGGTCTGTGTGGGTCAACGGGAGTTTAACTATGTTTTATTTCATATGTTAAAGCCACCGACAATCCTTGAAAAATATTTCTCTTAGAAACAATAGACTGGTCCTCAAAGGCTGTGGTGGCCCACAATTCCCATGAAAGGCAGCCTGAGAGAGAGATTGCAGTACATTCGTGGCTAGAGGAAAGTCTGAAGTGCCTACATGTGAAAACATATGTGACTCTGAAACACAAACAAACCATCGAGTACAGCTGCTATTTCCAGAAACTTTACCTGATGAGCGAATGCCTTCAGTCCTGCCAAGTTACAAGGGTGGTATCAGCAGAAAAAAGGCTTGCTTTAGGACACAGCAGTGGGAGAAAATCTATCTAATCATAGACCTTAATGTACAGGCCTCTGAGGTAGTTTGGAGGACTACTGCTCTGATAATTTCCTGTAAGCTGGCTGCTGTGTAAAACCGTCCCTGAGTTTTGTCTTGAAATAAGATATTTCTGGTCATGTTTTTGTGGTGGGTACCCCAGCCTTTGCAAGGTTGTTGTGGGTAAAATCTTGAGTCATCACCACACTAACATTTCACCCCACCAACCTACGAAGACAGCTGTGCCCAAGGAAGGTTCATCTATAGGGGAGGGTAGTGGTGTTCCCCAGCATGCTGTAGAATTCCTCTGTCCTCAAAACATATCACACACCAACTTTGAATCTTGACTATGTTCAGTTCCTGGTGAAGTAGATTCTTTCAGTCCTATCCTACAGTAGAAAAGAGGGCTTCCTAGAAGTAAAATGAGTTGGGGAAGAGTGCCATAAAGACTGAAGACCACAATGAGACACAAGCACCCACTATTCATCTGAGATACGGAAATAATTGCAAGTTCTTCTGCAGCAAATTTGGACCATCATAATATTCTAATTTAACAAATATTATTATTGAACTAGAGTACATATCTAGTCATTGGACTTTTCCTTTAATGTGAAAAGAAAACCATTCCCCAAACCAGCTCCAACCACATTTGGGCTTTACCCATAACTGACAATTACCCAATTAATTTTTTCTTTGTTTATGTTAACTTTCCTAGGTTTGTACTGTAGACAAGAACACAGCACCGGAAGATGGAATCTACAACTATGTTAACACTGCCTAAGAATTCTTACTTCCATTTTTTTCCTTTTATCTTTGTTACTATTGTTGTTTAATTCCTCCTTCTTTAAATGTTTGAGTTTGTCCTCTTCTAGGGAAGGAAACAAACAATAAAGACCGATAACACTAAACCTGCAGCTTGTAAATTCCTACTTAAGCATGAGATCTGCACATAGCAACATACTGTAGTCTGTATTAGTAACCTAGAACTGTACACAATAAACCCAAGCTTACAACCAACATTTTGCTACATATTTTAATGTGCTTTAACTCTGTGTCCCATATAAAGATTAAGTTTACTGAAAGTCTACTTTTGTATAATTGACATCATTCTGAATTCCTGCATTTCACTGTATTGGATGTGTAGATATTGATTTCAGTAATTTAACAGGGTTTCTGTGGAACGTCTCTATATGCCAGTATTCCTGGTAAAATGGGAACATGTCCAGGATTTGAGCACCTGGTCCTGCCACCATTTTTCAGACAAATAGTCCCACTGCATTCAGGGATGACAGAACTACTCTGATGAGCAAGGTCAAAAAATTGTCCATTTTTCTTTAACACGACCGACCAAATATGTGGCCTTGGGGAAAATCTCTTCACCTTTCTGGTTAATTTCCCCCTCTCTAAGACAGGGGTAACAGTATTAGTTTACCTCAGAGGAGTGCTGCTAGAATTCAGTAGCTGATGTTCGTAATGCTTTGAACATACAGTTGCTGAGTATTCAATACGTATTAGAGCATAGAAGCATTTTGTGGTTTTCACTTGCCCATCTACTATGGAATTAAATACTTGTACAACTATTTTATACTGATTTTTTATTAACATTTGCACATTTTAATAGGCTGCATCTACTCTAATTTAGGTAAAGTCTTACAGCCCCAGGACTCCAGGGCAGCCCCAGGATTAAAGGAGAGGGAGTCATGGAGAAGGGTCATAACACCCTGTTACCTTTAGATGGACTGAATTTAGTTTAGGCACACTTGAAGGCTGAGCCTTAAATGTGTAATTTCTGAATGCAAAATCAACAGCTTGAGTTTCCTCTCAGATTGTGACAGGGCTGGGTGCATAGCCACTTGCCCTCATTCCAAGTACCACTCCAGTGCAGACAGCAGAGCACTGGTCTTCAGGTACAAAACAATCATGCGAAATTCAGAGTCCAGAATATTTCTATGAGTCATTAAACTTCAAAGGGTTTGATCATCCTGTCCTAGGCATTCGAATCTCTAGAAATGCCACTTCAAATACAGCTAACTGAAAACATCAAGAAATATGGAGTGTTTGCTGCACAATGGAGTGATTTGGACAGCATCCATTTACTGCTTCTCCCAGGGGTTGGCAAAACTAATAATACTCAGTAACTGGTATGTTCAAAGAATTATAAACATCAGCCACTGAATTCTAATAGCACTCCTATGAGGTAAACTAGTACTGTTATCCTTGTGCTAGAGAGGGGGAAATTAACCTGAAAGGTGAAGAGATTTTTCCCAAGTTCACACAATTGGTCGGTGGTGAATGAAAATTAGACATTAAAGGTGAAGTCGTGGTCCCACTGACGTGAACTGAACTTTTGCCATTGGGGACCAGATTTTGGCCCCAGACTTCTTAACTCTCAATCCTCTAGACATATTGCTTTACCTAAATTAAAAGATTATAAAAAATACATACAACTTTTAAAAGCTGAACATGATTATTCATAGGACAACACTGCATCTGGAACCACATAATGCATCTGATCCAATGTGGCAGCAATCCATAATCATATGAAAATGTTAACAGTAAGATGGAACTTTTCTTTAAAATAGTGAGAAAGAAGAGAGAACAGTTTCTTTAGTAAATATTGATTTTCTTCACTTGCCTGTGGCCAGTCCAGCTCCACGGATTTGTTTCACCTTCCTCTTCTAAGACAGCTCTTCAAGGCCATCAGCATTCCGGCAAGTTTCAAATCTTCCCTGAGCAATGAAAGCTAGCGACTTGTACAGTAAGGCCATGTCTACGCGGCTTACAGCTACTGCAGTTTGTTAGTACATTGCTTGTGCATACTTGGCTCCTTATGGCTATGTCTACACTTACCAAAGTTAGTTCGAATTAGTTAATTTGAACTAACTAATTCGAATTAATTTTAGTTAGTTTGAATTAACTTAATTCAAACTAGAAAAATTTAGTTCGAACTAAGCAAGTGCCATTCATGGCACTTGCTTAGTTCAAATTAGTCTATTGCATTAAGGTCAATGTGCCGGTTAGTTTGAACTAAGCGCTTAGTAGTTCGAACTAACATGGCCACATTGGGTTAATTCGAACTAACTAGTTTGAATTAAGGGTTAGTTCGAAAGGTATAATCGAATTTATTAGACCGAATTAAGGAAACCCTTAATTCGAACTAATGAAAGCCTAGTGTGGCCAAGGCTTAAGTTAGTTTGAATTAAGCTTCCTTAATTTGATCTAACTTGCCAGTGTAGACAGAGCCTATGTTAGTGAGGCATCTACTCACTAGGATTATGTCTACGCTATAGGCTCTGTTAAGTCGACTTAATAAGGTTGACTTAATGGAGCATCTACACTTAAAGGTGACTTAAATCAACCTTGTTAAGTCAACTTAACAGAGCCTGTAGTGTAGACATACCCACCCACAGTGCTTTAAGTCGATTTAATAATGTCGACTTAAGCCTCAAGTCGACCTTCAGAGTTGGTGTTAAGTTGTCTTAGTAACCGCCCAGTGTGGACGCAACGTTCTGTAGGTCGACTTACGTGTTGTTAAGTCGACCTACGGTGCAAGTGTAGATGTACCCAAGGGTGCTTGTATCAATGCAGAGTGTGGTGCACAAAGGGTAGGTATTCCATGGTGCAACTCGCCGTCATCCAGTGCAATGTCTTTTGGGAAGTTTTGGCAATGCGTGATGGGGCTGAAATGAGTCACAGGGTTGGGGTCAGCTTCCTAGTGTGCAACTGTCTCCACCCCATAATATCTTTATCCATAATTGTCAAGTCTTTTTTTCAAAACCCCACAAATCTACACTGCTTTTCTTGCTGTCCACCATCTCCGGCAGAAGCAGGAGCGGAGCCTGCACAGCTCGGTCCTATTGTCCTGAGTGTTGTAAGCACAGTCATGTGATTCTGGAGTACATGCAGAAGTGTGGAGAACATAGCAATTCCTTGGAGGATGGAGTGTTGTGGGAAAACCAATACAAAATTGTTGGTGGCATTTACAAAGCGGCTGCTGATGGGGGTGCATCGTTTCTGGGCCCAAGAAACAAGCAATGACCGGTGGCACCTCATTGTCTTGCAAACTGGGGGTGACAAGCAGTGACTGCAGAACTTCTGGATGTTCCCGGCCACATTCCTGGCTCTGTGTGCCTCGCTCGCCCCAGACCTCCTGCTCAGGGACATGAAAATGAAAGCTGCACCGACAAAGCGTCTGATGAAGTGGGATTTTCTCCCACGAAAGCTCGTGCGATAAATAAATCTGTTAGTCTTTAAACGTGCCACAGGACTCTGTTTGTTTTTTTGACAAACAAGGGGCACTCGCACTGGGGAAATCTACAATGGCAAATTGCTGCTGATCAGCCAATATCAGTTTGGAGCTGGGAAATCCACCATGGGGGCCATTGTCATGCAAGTGTCCAAGGCCATTAATTGTTGCAGGATTTGACTCAGCCTTGGGCAGGACATAGTGGATGGATTTGTAGCAGTGGGGATTCCTGAAATGCAGGGAGCCGTAATGGCAGCATATTCCTGTTTTGGCACCAGACACTTGCCACACAGTACAGCAGCAGAAAGGGCTACTTTTCCATGGTTATGCAAGTGCTGATGCGTCACCAGGGATGCTCCACTGACGTCAGTGTGGGCAGGGAATGTGCAGGGACTTTCTTTTCTGACTGGTGGGTTACCTTCAGCAATGTTGAAATGCCGGTAGCGATCCCGGGGACCTAGCCTACTCCTTGGTCCCTTTGCTCATGAGGCCTACGCTGACAGCCTCAACAGCACCAAGGAGCAATTCAGCTTCCAGCTCAGCAGGCTCAGAATGGCAGCTGAATGTGCCTTTGGTCATTTGAAGGGACACTAGCGTTGTTTATTCACAAGACTGAACCTTGGTGAGAAAAACATCCCAGCGATTATAGCTGCCTGCATGATATCTGTGAAATAAAGAGGGAAAAGTTTCTGCCAGGATGGAGGTGGAGCAGCAACTGCTGAATTTGAACAGGCAGATACAAGGGCTATTCGGAGATCTCAGAGCGGAGCTATTCAGTTCAGGGGGGCTTGGAAAGGTCATTTTAGAAGGGACAGAGTAGTGTGTGATGTCCAGTAACACGTAAGTGGTCACTTTTCAGAATGGATGAGCACTAGTTAGTGTATGCCGTGAGCAAATAAAGATTAATTATGATCCAAGTAATAGAATTTTATTCTGCAACAAAATCAGTGCAATACATTCCCCCCAATTTAAAACCAACTACATTTCTATATACTATATATATACAACTGTGAAATACACACACACAAACTGTGAAAGCCCACTGCGGCTTTCAGAGGTCAGTGCATGTGGAACTGCGTGGAACTGGAATCTCCCCAGTGTGAAGTGGTAGGGGTAATGCGGAGTCGAGGTAGGTTTGGGGAGGTCTTGATACTGAGATGCCAATGGCTGCAGAGGGAGGTGAGCATGAACCTGTAAGTCCACTAGAGTCTGCAGCATGCGTGTTTACTTCCTAAGAGGCTCTATTATGTCCTGGTGTAACTCCCTCTCCTCCTCTGCCTTTCTCCTCTCCAGTCCGTCCTTCTCTAGGCTATCCACAGTTTTCATCCTCCAGGTCCAGTGCTTGCTGTTTAATGCAGCATTGACTTGTGGGATCTCACTGAACATGTCATTATGAGTCCTCTTCCTTCTCTTTCTCTGGCTCAGGGGTTCCATGGGTGTGGAGGTGGAAGCCCTGAAAGTCACAATGGTAGCAGCTGCGGATACAACAGGCAGATACCATTCTCAGTCCACGGAAAGTGAAATTTAAGATGCTGAGATCATTCCGCCTGCTCCCTTAAAATTGGAAGCACTACATTCTCACCGCTGCCTGGGATTGCATGTGATGGTACGAGTCAGTGAGTCTGGCTTGCTAGGGGTTGGGAAAATGAGTCAGGAATTGCTTCAAAGCATGATCCTAATAGTATAGGACAATGGCTCTGAATACTGGCTGTGTTTCCCCCAGGGGGTGGTGACTTTACTCTCAGGAGGTGATATCTCACAAACAGAACTGTAAACAAGTGCTCCTTTCTCTCAATAAGGCAAAGAGCCAAAGGTGTATGGAAGCCTTGCAGACACATACCTGTTTACCGGTTCCTGATTAGTCTCTATAGCAGAAGGTTGCAGAGATATTGTAATGCCTGAATTGTGTTGGGGGAATCTGGAGATACCACAAGAAGGTGTCACTTGGCTACAAGAAAATTCCTGAAGTCTGTCCCAATGTAATGTTCATGTACCAGCCTGCATGTGACTTTTGCTTTGCAAGGTCCTTCCACACTAGCTTTGCATTTCAGAATGCAGCAAGCCACTTTCACCAACTTTACACAGGTACCTTGATGGTATGGATTTTTACTAACTCAGCTGGTTTTGGCTCAGCCACAGCCTCTCCTTTTAGTTTACAGAGCAGATCAGCAGAACTGCAACGTTCCAGAGGAGTAGCCGTCTTAGTCTGTATTTAGCAAGAAAACAAAGAGAGTCCTGTGGCACCTGAAAGACGAACGAATTTCTTTGGGCATAAGCTTTCGTGGGCTGCAACCCACTTCATCAGATGCATGAAGTGGAAACTACACTTAAGAGGTAAACTAACTGTAGTTTCCGCTTCATGCATCTGATGAAGTGGGTTGCAGCCCACAAAAGCGTATGCCCAAAGACATTCGTTCGTCTTTAAGGAGCCACAGGACTTTCGTCATTATAACTGCAGTGGACACTCTCGCACATCTAGGAATAAACTTCCTAAAGTCCTGAGATAAACCATCAACAAAGAAAGGTAGAGCTCTTCAAGCTGGCTCTTCTTTCCTCCTCTCAGAAATCTGATGAATGGGGCAGATCATAGAATAATAGGGATGGAAGGGACCTCATGAGGTCATCTAGTCCAACCCCCTGCTAAAAAGCAGGACCACTCCCCCTACTCATGTTGATTCTTAAACTGACTCTGGATACTGGTCTCTGGAAAAGCAAGCAGATCTTACAAAAATCTTCTCATAGCAGGGAGACATGAGGGGTCTTTTCCTCTCCACTGCTATTCCGAGTTACAGCAGAACATTGTGGGTGATATCACTTCAAGCAGAAGCAAAGCCTGGGTCTGGCCATCCCTGTGACCGGTAGATGGAGAGGATAAAGGGGAGGAAATTGAAGGAAGTGTAATGAGAGCAGCAGAGTCAGACAGAGCTATAAGTTAATAGGAGGTAGGGTAAAGTGTGAGAGAAGAGGAATGGTAGGGGACTGAAAATGAGCTGGACAAAGAAAGGAAAAGGGAGCCCACAAAACAAACACCTGCAGAACCAAGGAAACAGTGAAAGAAGAGAAAGAGCCTGAGAAATTCAGCTGCTAAGATAAGTGATCTTGTGGGTTTTAGTGCATTGTGGGTATTGAATGGTTTGTTTCATAGTCTGATATTTTTGTCTGAATACATCTTCATCCACTAAATACATTACTAATGGGAAGAAAATAATTGGTTCTAGTTAGGGGTACAGGATCAGGGACACAAACTGATGTCACGCAATGTTAGGATTAGGGGGTGCCATTCACAACCACCAGAATACTGGACACTGGGCTGCTAACATTTTGACGCAGCGGGTTAATAAATAATTCCAAGACTGAGAAAGAAAAATTTGAGTGCAGCCATGGCTAAGCTTTATGCCATCAAGATATTCCCATGGGGAACTGAATTCTTTGATATGTCAATGTTTGCAGGCAGTTGTGACCCACTGTGTGAGGAATGGAAGGAAGACGTTACCACAAACAATGTGCCAGATTGTCAGACAGGTGTGTGCACACACCTATACGGAGTTACACACACATAATTGCATGTGCCTAATGTATGCTTCCATGTAGGTATTTGCATACACATGACCAGTTAGGTACTTAACTGACCATGCATGTCAGGTTTTAATGCACATAAGTGTGCACAATTATGTGTATGAGCTAGATTTTCAAAAATAGACAAACACATGGTAGAATTAGGATGATGTGCTCACTGGATTAAAGATGCATATTATAATACACTCACTAGTAGGATTGACTGGGAACAAAACAGACTAGGACCAAACAGGGCTCAGAAACATGAGATACAATAAACAGTTATTTAATCAGGATGAGGGAACGTTCAATTATCTGGTTTATCTTGTAACCGGATGTATTTATTGAACTGACAGAAGGACACAATTTCATGGCATGATAGACCTATCTCCTTTGATGGAGCCCCAATTTTAGGGGATAAATGGCCAAAGCAAACCACTCTGGCCAGAGAAAATCAAAGTGGGTTTGAGCTTGGACAATAAGATTGTTTCCCTCTTGGTAGAAGAATTGGTGAATTGCTGTCAAGAGGCTGTAGCTCTCTAACTCACTTCTAACAAAATGTCATCCACAGTATTGTCTTTGAGTTTTTGGTTTACAGTGAATGTCCTAGAGATGTTTTGCTCTTCCCTTTTATTTCCCTAATTCTTATCTGCAAACCCTGATTCTTTAAGTTAATTCTTGCATTATTTCTCTCTCAACATGTTCCTTTTGTAACTATTTCCCGTGGATCCTCTCGCTCTCACTCTAGTATCAGCAATCAATACAGAACTTTCACCAAGACAGTTGGACAGCCTTACAGCCCCCTTGTTGTGCCTCAGATACAGGTAATTCTTTAAATCAAAGCACAGGGATTTGATAAAACTCACAATTATGCAGGAAGAACAGTCCCTTAGTACTGACTACAATCCCCCAAATTTTCTTCCATACATACACCAAATGTAGTAAAAAAAACCCTGGGATAAACTCTTTTTTTATACAGGTTATTTAATACCGGTTGTTCCTGTAATCAGGATTTACTCTGAATTTAATCATTGGTTTTCCCCTTGGGTGGCTTTTAAAGTTGGCATCACTATTCCCTGTCTGCCTGGATGACAGGTTGGCAACATTTAGGTGGCTAATGCCCCAGATGTGCATTCAATATGTGATATGTATCACTATGAAAGATCACTTATGTGTAACTGTTGTCTTCAATCTGGAAAGGGATGCTTTGTAAGAGTTCTTGGGTCTGCTAGAGACTGCTGAATAATAAGACTACCCTCTCACAGACACACTGTGTAACATCAGGATACAGCCCTAAGGATAGTTTTGAGGGCTGCTTTCTTCACCTGTGAGAAGGGACAGGAGCATGCTAAACCCACAATCTGAATTTGCAAGAAATGTTGGGAACCAAGAAAGACGGATGTTGCAAGCTTGGATGATCCAGATAACTCAGTGAGTAATTCACACAGACAAAATGGGCAATGACTGCCTAGGAAGGAGTACTGTGGAAAGGGATCTGGGTGTCATAGTGGACCACAAGCTAAATATGAGTCAACGGTGTAATGCTGTTGCAAAGAAAGCAAACACCATTCTGGAATGTATAAACAGGAGTATGGTAAGTAAGACATGAGAAGTAATTCTTCCACCCTGGAGTATTGTGTCCAATTCCGGGTGCCTCATTTCAGGAAAGATGTGGAGAAATTGGAGAAAGTCCAGAGAAGAGCAACAAGAATGATTAAACGTCTGGAATACGTGACTTAGGAGGAAAGATGGAAAGAGCTGGGTTTGTTCAGTATGGAAAAAAGGAGACTAAGAGGGGACATGATAACAGTTTTCAAGTACCTAAAAGGTTGTTGCAAGGAGGCAAGAGAAAAATTGTTCTCCTTAACCATGAATGATAGGACAAGAAGCAATGGGCTTAAATTACAGCAAGGGAGGTTTAGGTTGGACATTAGAAAAAGATTCCTAACTGTCAGGGTGATTAACCATGGGAATAAGTTGCCTAGGCAGATGGTGGAATCCCCATCATTGGACGTTTTGAAGAGCAGGTCAGACAAACACCTGTTATGGACGGCTTAAGAGGGTGCCTGGTGCTGCCATGGGGGCAGGGACTGGACTCAATGACCTCTCATGGTCCCTTCCAGTGTCTATGATTACCAGCCTAAAGAAGCAAAGATCTTTCAGACGCAGTAAAAATATGAAAACTCTGTTGGTGTATTTGGTGCTGTTGTTGGGTGATTTTTTTTGTTTGTATTTATTTATTTTTTGAAGATGAGGCTAGAAGTCATTTGAGAAACTTCAGAAAGGAAATGAGGCCCCCATCTGAAGAGAAAGCTTTTATATGGGGAGGTTAATTACAATCAAGGAAGTACACAGACTTGGGTGACGATACATTAATTTCAGAACTGAAAGAGTGAGCCTTGTGGGAAAACAGTCCACTCTGCCCCTGTGGGTCCTGTGCTTCGCCCTGATATGGGGTCCAGGCAAGCCCTGTCTGCCCCTGGTTCTGGGCAGTCGATACTCCACTGCCAGCACAGAGTAGGAGGGAGAAGGGGCTTGGGCCCTCCCTCTACTCCGAGCCCCAGCCTAGGGGCCCTAGGAAAGGCAGCTGCACGCTGCTGGTACTGCCACCGGCAACAGCTCCTTCCCCTAGGCTATTCCCCCCTCTTGGTGCTCTTTTACCCCTCTCCGTCACTATTGTACTTCCTCCACCTTCCTCCCACACTCCTCTGCTTCTCCCACACCACTCTTGCTGGGGCCAGGCTTTTTATCAGCTGGCCCCTGATTGGTCTCAGGTGCCTCTAATTGGCCAGAACCACACCCTGCTCAGTTTGCAGGGAACAAAGCCAGGATCATTCTGGGGCTTATATATCTGCCTTCGAGGACTTTCCTGCTTCCCTCTGGCCCTGGTGTCTCACAGCCTTTACATGAAAGAGGGAAGAAATCAAGGAGAGGAGATCTCATCTTGTTTCGTGTGCAACAGAGACACACCCACAATGATAAACTAAGGGAGAATGCAACATGCGACAGATGGGGTGGCAGCCTTTTCCCCTACTGCTTTTCACACGCTCAGCAGAATCACGTGGGTGGTGTCCTTTCGACAGCAGAGAAGATGGAACGTTTAAACCGGTGGTTCAGGGGCCGTTGGGGAATGACAGTTGGAGAGGAGAGGGCCTGATGAAAGAGCAGCACACCCCTCAAAGGACAGAGACAGCAGGCAGGCAGGGCACCGAACAGGAAGTGGCATGTGTCAGAGAACAGGCGCATCAGGCAGGAAAGCAAGTTAGAGAGAAAAAAGGAATTGGCAAAATCAAAAACAAGTGCACCAAAGGGAAAGTGAGAGCAGAGGAAGTGTCAGTGAAAGGCAGACGTCCACCCAAGTAAGGAGCATCTACACTGACTGTCTGAATGGACTTCCAAGGAGCCAGTTCATAGACGGAAATTAGCTGGGATCACACAGCATTGCTGAAGCTGCTGCCTGGTTCTGCGTCCTCTCGCTCTTGGAGTAGCTATAGGTGCTCTGTACAGAACCCAAACAAGCACAAGACTCATTTCTACATGCAGACTGGGTGCTGCAGTTACACATATTAAAGCAGAAAAACAACAGAGCAGAAGTTGCGTACACCATTCATCAGAACAGAACTCATACAGTCAGAAGCAAATATCATCCTGGGAGGAAGCAGATTAAATACAATGGTCTTGTGCCAGGGCTGAAGATGACTAATGCTAAAGTAACGTTCTTGGACACCAGTGTGGTTCACTCATTGTAGAGTAGGTTAGTCATTTTGGAGCACTGTTCCAGTAATTGGCCACCTTTGACCATTTCTGAGATCTGGCAGAGAAGTGATTCACCTGTTCAGATAACATTTCTTGTCCCTGCAAACATTTTCTGGTCTTTTCTCTGTTGGGCTGAATAATTAGTTCTCTGGGGACATCAAGTCTTTCCCATTCCAATATTATTAAGCAGGAAAATGTCTGGACAATTCCCATGGTCCCAATGAATTTCCTCCTCAACGTACAGATGCTTTATACACTATTATACAGCTCTCACTATGGACACACGGGCCAGATGAAGTAGTCAAATATAATTGTTTACTGCCAAACAGAGCAAGACTTCCACAACCTTATCCATTCAGTGACCTTGTCTTTGGTAAAAGTTTTTATGTAAAATTTAGAGGCAGTTGTTCCGTTGTGCCAACCCTGGAAGGCAGCCCTGGGCTGTGTGGCCTCCTTTTTCTCATATTTAACATATTTTCTGCATCACAGACATCTCCATGAATCCTAGATAGTGGAGTTTTTGTCGCTCTTTGAAACTCCCATGCAGAATAAATCTGGGAGTGATTGGTGACAAGTAGGCTCTGCATATTGAATGGCCCACCTGTATGGTTCTGGCTCTACAAATGTTGAACTGGAGAGGCCATGCTCTGCAAAGCATTAGTGCCTTTTAATGCCTTTTCTTAAAAATAAAACAAGCTACCTTTAAAAATTTCTTTGAAAGTCTATTTTAAAGGCTCACAATTTCTTTTTTCGGGGGGCGGAGTGGAGGAGTTAACTGGGCTCACATTGTGGAGCAAGAATTGCGACATGCACTTGTAGAAAACACCTACCTCAGGGTGGACAAAACTGGCTCGCAGCTAGGCGCTAGTAATTTTACTTTTGGTCGCCAGAGGGCACTCCTCCATTACCTTTCTGCAGTGAAGGTAGGAGACAGGCTGCTAAAACCAGTCGCCATGGTGACCAGTATTATTTGTCGAGACCTGCCCTACCTCCCTCTCAAATGATCACTTGGGATGTTTGAGATGACAGTCCTGCAACTAGTTCACTCAGAGCAGAGCCAGAGCACTGAAAGGGTGTAACTGTCCAATGCAGTGCTTCCTCCCCCCAACAAACCTTTAGGGCATGTCGCAAGCCTTATATAGAAATACAGGGTTTTCCTTGAAGATGTTGGTGGGTTCTCAGATTTATTTTGTGCTGCTGGTTTGGTAGCTTTTAGTCTTCTTAACTTGCATGTTCAACAAATAAATACATATTTGTGAATTTTTAGGATTTTCTCTATTGCTGCCTGGAGGCCATAATGTGTAATTTCTTGCAAATAATAGATTTCACAAAATGTAAATCAAGTGTTAAATGGAAAAAAAAGTTGTGTCCCTTTAAAATGACAACAGCTTTTCATGAGAGAGTAAACAGAAATCGCTCTACACATTTGAGGACTAGCTTCTTATTTCTGTTCAAGGAGTAAGAGAATTTATGGGACACGACCAGGAAAAAAAGAAAAGAAAAAAACCCCAGCAATCTGCAAGAAAAGAAAAGAAGAGCTGTGGGAAATTTGCTGGCCAGAATATAAAGAAAATGTAAGTCTCATTTACAGATTGTTAGGTCTCATGGTTTTTTGAGTTGCTCATCAGACTGATAAGTAGGGGTCCGTCTACACTGGCAACTTAGGTTGACTTAAGGAGGCTTAAGTCAGCCTACACAAAGCCACGTCCACACTGGGCTTTAAGTCGACTTAAGCACTTCCTTAAATCGACTTAATAACAGCTTAAGTTGACTTAATAACCCCACCTCTGAAGGTCAATTTACGCCTTAAGCCAACTTCTTAAATCGATTTAAAGTCAGTGTGGATGGGGAATAGCGCTAAGTCAACCTTATTAAGTCAACTTAAAGCCATTGTGCACGGCTATGTCTACTGTTAAGTTGATTTAAAGTGTAGCCACTCTGTTAAGTCGACAACACGGTCGACCTTGAAGTCAACTTAACAGAGCTGACTCCACTTTCCAAGTGTAGACATAGCCTATTATATGATCCAACATAAACATGCCTTTAGAAATCAAAATGGAAATAGCAAGTGCACATAGTTTTTTAGTTATATGGAATACATAATTTAAAAATGATGTACTCATTTTCTAATACATTTATGAAACCTAATAGACTATTTAACAATTTCTATTGTTTATATATCTGGCAGGAGAGGAAGATCATAAGACTCTGTATCTGCGTGGAAGTGGATCTTGACAGTGTGACTGCTAGATCTTCTCTCATTAGGAACTTCTTTTAATAATAATAACACTCATATACTGCCTTTCAGCTGTACAGCTTAGTCCTTTAAACAAAAGGGGGTGGGGAGAATGTTATCCCTATTTTACAGATGGAAAACTAAAGCAAAGACAGATTAAATAACTAGCTTGCTGTCACCCAGCAGGCTAGTGACCAGGGTCTTTTGAGTGTACCCCAGTGATCTATATTCTGGACTATATTACCTTCTCCTTTAAGTTGTGTAGAACTCATTCTCCTTCATTAGCAGACGGCTATCTAACTTTATGAACATTGACATACAGTTCAATACTGATGATCCACATGACATGGAGGAGACTGAATACATTTGGTTAATTTAGAGAATTTTAATTAATAGACAAGGAGGAACATAACTATGTGAAACTCTGTTTAACTGGGACAGTTGAGTCCTTGTCTTTGTTAGACACTTGCACTGGTGTGACAAAAATTCATTTAGTTACACTGGTGCAAACCCTCATAATATACTCATTTAAAGTAATTTAGCTTAATACCATAAATTACAAAGATAAGCTAAATTGATTTAAAGTGATTTAAGTGTACCTATATTAGGTGTTTGCAACACTGTAACTAAATGCTTTTTAGTTACATCAGTGTAAGTTTTCTAATGTAGACAAGACAACTCTCTATTGTTGGTTTTTTGTTTTTTTTTTAAAAACCAAGTCTTTTGGGGACATGAGAAACTAGGTAGTTTACTACTTTTTTGTCCTATTACAGTAAATAAATTTGTTTGCAGGTTAGGCTGAGTCAGATACAATTATTTTAAACCCTTGTTTTGACTGCTTGGTTGGCCATCTGTGTAGTAATGAAAAGAGTGCTGCTTTAAAACTTTCCAGGCCCTAACACCAATTCAGGTTCCTAGCAAGGAAGCTGGAAATCAGCTCTACTCTTCCTGCATCTTAGTGTGACACTACTATATATTCCTTGACTACTAGGGAAAAATTTAAAGAAAAAATGGGACAAGGGAAAGGTAAAAGGAAAACAAGAATGAGGCAAAGACCATATCTGTAGTCTTAAGGATAGAAGTTACCACGATTTTCAATGGATCCCCCAGAGAGTTTATGAACTATCATGTATTTTTGACAAACTCCAGAGGGGTAGTTGTGTTAGTCTCTCTATCAACAAAACAAACAAGTCCTGGGGCACTTTTAAATACTAACCTATTTATTTATTGCATGAGTTTTTGTGGGCTTAATCCCACTTCATCAGATGCAGGAAATCTGCTGAAGTGGGATTAAACCCACAAAAGCTCATGGGATAAATAGATGTGTTAGTCTTTAAAAATGCCACAGGACTCCATGTTTGTTTTGCATATATTTTTGGTAGCTCACAAAAAAAATCACTCCTGCTAAATAATTCAAAGAGTATCTTTTTAAAAATACACACATTAGAGGACAAAATTAAGGCTGGAGAGGAAGGAATACCTATATTAACAGCTTTTATAGCAAAACAAACAAGGAGTCTGGTGGCACTTTCATGTGAAGTGGGATTTTCTCCCACAAATCTCATGCGATAAATAAATCTGTTAGTCTTTAAAACTGCCACCAGACTGCTTGTTTGTTTTGCTGGACTAGACTACCACAGCTACCCCTTTGGACCTTTGCTTTTATGGCATTATACCTCCAGAGGCTTTCTTGTGAATGAGTGCTCAGATGTCTTAAACGTTGTCAAACTCACAGAGGAAATATTGGAGGATGTTTACAATACAATACTGATATAAATACATTTAATAACTTTCACATCATGAAAGAGGGATGGTTTTGAGACAAAAGCTAGGGATATAGAGTAGGGCCACACTACATATCCCTGCTGCACCCATTTTAAAAAGAAAGCCTTAGAAGAGTGGTTTTCCAATTTTTTTTCTAAGGATCCAGTTCAAACACATTTATATTCTGATCCAACAATTACATCTTTGAGCAATGCATTTCGGTCTTTCAGCGGTGGCAGCAGGAGGTGCCCTGACACAGTACATGAGGCCATGTGACCCAATACTGGCTCCCGCCACATGGTTTGCAAATTCAGGGCAAGTACTATACGGAGGGCAGCAAAGTCGCCAACGTCAGCACCATCTTCAGTTTTCGATTGAGGCTTCTGTGTAGACGCGCTCAGTCGAGAACCGAACCGGAGCAAGAACACCAGCTCCGTAACCGCACTTACGCTAGGCCGACCGGACGGCATTTCCAGTGCGCTTACTGAAGGGCATAGGGAGGATTTAAGAGGTTGGCGGGAGACACGCAAGGTATAAATGGCAGCAAATGTAGACTAGGGCTTAGAAAACGCCGGGGGGGCCTAGATGGCCTGAACCTGGGGTGCAAATGTTGGCATAAATCAAAGGGGGAAAGGTCGTTAAACACCACTTTGCAAAGCAGGTTTAGTGCTGCAGTTCCAGGCTGCGCGTGACCAAGAAGTCCGCTGGCACTTTCCAAGAGCAGCCATTGCTTTATGGCATGAGCTCTCCTGGGCGAAAACCCCAGCGGGTCCGCCTGCGAGTCACACGCACAGCCCCTCCCGCCCCAGCCCTGCTCCCTGGCGCCCAGCCGGCGGGGAAAGCGCCCGCCACACACGCTAGGGGGCAGGAGAGCGCGGGACGGAGGCGGACTGTCCCAGCCCTGCAGCGCGAGGCCTCCCCCCCTCCCGCCTCCCTGCCCGGCTCAGTCACTCCGGCGCGGCGGCAGCGGGCGCCAATGAGGCGGCGCGTGACGTCCGCCCCCTGCCGGCTGCGGGCTGAGTGGGCGTGTGCGGGGGGCGGGCCGTGGGCGGCGGCAGCACGTTCGGTTGTGCCGTGTGGGCCATGGCTGGAGCCCAGTGAGCGGGGCTGACAATAGGAGCGAGCCCGCCCGCGCGCCACCCCGACCCCGCCGGCACCCGCGTCCGCTACCCCCGCAGCCAGCCGCCGGCGGAGGAGGAGGCCTCAGCGCCCGCCGCATCGCCCCGGCCCCGCCCGCCCTCCGCAGGCCCCTCCGCCGGGAATGTGAGTGAGGCGGCGGCCATCGCAGGCAGGGGCCCGGCACCGACCAGCCGCCCGCCCCGCAACCCGCGCTCGGCAGGCCGCGGCCTACAGGCGCCCGCCGCTGCAGGGACGGAGCCCGGCGCGCCTCAGCTCCGGCAGCCGCCGCCAGGGATCGGCCGCGCCGCCGCCGCCTCCTCCTCCTCGGCTCCGGATTCTCTGCCAGGAGGGTCAAGGTAGCGTCCCCGCCCGCGGGAGGGCAGAAGCCGGGTCCCGGGCACGGTCCAGCCGGGGCGGGGAGTGACCCCCGGCCCGCTCGCTGCCGGGATTTCCCCCGCCCCGGCCGGCGGCCTCCCCTGCCCGTCGCTGTCTCCGCCGGCAGCCCCCGCCTCCCGGCTCGTGTCATAAACACGCTGTCAGGGCCACTCGCCGCCGCCTGGGATGCGCTCCTGTCCCCCCGCAGAGCGGCTCTCAGCGCCGTGTGAACGGGAAGGAAGCGACCAGTGTCGGTGTAACCCCGTCCCTGCAGTGTAGGGTTTAGTGCTGGGGAGCGGACCTGGTGCTAATCCTGCGGCGGAGAAGTGTCAGGAAAGCTTCCGGCTGGCACAGGGATCCCGCAGTTGGAGTGATCCCGCTCGAGTCTTTGTCCGCTCGTAGTGTTAGCAGTTCCGTCTTGAGGCTGCAGGCATTGCTGGCTAGGTGGTTAGGTGTTTTTAATGGTTACTTGGGACAAGGAGATGGAAACCTCTTTTTAACGAATTCCAAAGGGGGAGCCGTGTTAGTCTATTGTAGAAAGACAACAGAGTCCTGTGCCACTTTTAAAGACTAACAGATTTATTTATCACATGAGCTTTCGTGGGAGAAAATCCCACTTC
>ML685781.1:9149001-9191958 GCA_007922175.1 Pelusios castaneus
GCCCCCTGAACCCCTGGACTGAGCTGGGGGGCTGGCTCCCCTTCGAGTCTGCCCCTCAGCTCAGTTCCAGCCCCCACCCAGTCTCCTTGTCTCCCCCACCCCTCTAACCCAGCCACTCTCCTTGTCCCCCCCACCCCTCTCCAGGCCTCCCTCCAGCCCCTTCCCAGCCCCCTTACCTGGCCGGAGGCTCAGAGGTGGAGGGACGGCCGGCAGAGCGGCTTCGGGGTCAGGCCGCTCCGCCCTGAGTACGCTCTGTGTGAGCGTGCTCAGGGCGGGAGATTTGAATCTCCCTAGCCCGGCCAGCAAGACGGGGATTCAGCTGTTGCGTGCGCACAGCTGTGATGCGCGCGCAGCTGCGTCCCCGCCATGCATATATACAACTCTCGTTTAGTTATATAGATACCTGTAAACATTACTTCATGGTTTTCTTCTAATCTTTGGTGAAACTCCAGCCATCTTCTTCCATTTTCCTGCACTCTTGGTAGTGCATCTGGATTGTTTAAGTTGAATTTTTGCATTTGGATATCTGATGGTTATGGTTTTAAAAATATTTTTAGCTCTCTTCAAAATGTGTGCGCTTTTGGAACATTCTGTAAGTGAAATAAATCCCCTTTCTTTGAAACATTTAATGTTTGTTGGTTTGCTTCTTGCTCTCAAATCATTATAGTTCATATCTTTAAAAATAAAGCTTTGAGACTGCTTCTTCTGTTTTAATTTCTTTTCTTTTTGCTGTCATGATGTCTTGCAAAACATTAGATGAAAGGCTAAAAATGGAAGTTAATTGTGAGTGATATGAAGAAATGAGCATCCACAGAATGATTGAATTTTCCTCCATAACTCTGGTAATGTGAAATGTGTATGTAATTTTTTCACTTTATTTCATTTTCCATTATGTGTTCACAGGTAATTAGGTATAGTATAACAGAGTATTCTATATATTCATTAGCTTACGTTGTTGTGTAGAGAGGAGACCACCCATGCTGTTTTCTTCATTAGAAACTGTATTCTTTTCAAGAAGATGTGGTGTGGTGTGGTGCAATTGTTCCTTTCCTTTCCTTTCCTTTCCTTTCCTTTCCTTTCCTTTCCTTTCCTTTCCTTTCCTTTGAGTCATTGATTCTTTAAAAAAAAATTTTAGATGAAGGGTAACTCATTCACCCAGTCTCTTCTCCCAAATCTTTGTTCTTTCATGGGCCCATTCGTGCAAAAACTTAGTTTTGTGTAACTTCACATGTGAGTGGTTCAGTTGACTTCAGTGGTGCGATAATAATGTGTGTTTGCAGGTTTGGGCTCTTGGTGAGTGACAGAGAACCTTTAGTATTATAAACAGCAACCTGAATATAAGCAATTGTCCACACTTACTGCTTTATTTTGAGGGAAGCCCTGTCCTTAGATTAGAGCAAAGATACAAGGGAACTCCATGATTGGTCAGAAGGAATAACCTCTGCCCTTTTTGGTTGTCTTTGGTCTGTTGGGGAATGATTGGTGGCTCTAGTTATAGAAGAGAGGGCAACATTTGCCCTTTGGTAAATTGTCTATAACGAATTATTAATGGGGTATAAAGGTGTGTAATCTTTTTTTCTTAGTCACTTCAATTAATATCAGCTCCTGATAGGTTTTGGGCCATTGGCCCTTTCTAGTGCATATACAAATTTGAAAATGTGTATGTTGACAAATTTGGTGGTTTAATGAAGAAGCAAGTGTTTTTAACTTTACATCAAATGTATGAGTCTCCATCATTCTGTGGTATTCTTTGTTCTGTGTCACTGATTATCTTTCTGTTAAGTTTGCATTGTTTGAAAAGTAATTATTATTTAATAGTCTTGTTTTCAAAAAGCTCCTTTTTATTGTGCATTCTTAATTATATTGATATAGCTTACTAATTTTAGATCACTATTGATTTCTTGAAAACATTGGGCAAAATTTTCCTCTCCAATCCATGTGATGGGTCTTAACTATGATTTTCTTAAAATATCAAGTGTGTGCATATGGATCACTTTTCCTGACATCAGTTTTGTGCATACTAGGAGAACAATCTATTAGTGTTGAGATCTTCCTGGAGAATTGGAGAGGAAAGATGCTTTCTAAATATTTTTCAGGAATTTTAAAACAAAAAAGTAGAAACAACAGCTATGGTTATAGCATTATTGTTTTGTACTGCTGGTTTTTTTTCTGCTAGTTATTCTATAAATACATATTAAGAAATGGTCTGTGCCCTGAATAGCTTCCAGTATAATTTAACATAAGATATGCCAGTGAGTGGGTTCTGAGTTATAACAGAGAATTCTATCTTGGGTGTTGGGCTGGTGAGTCTTGGCCGCATGCTCAGGGTTTAACTGATCTTCATATTTGGGGTCAGGAAGGAATTTTTCCTTAAGACTGATTTGCAAGGGCTCTTAGGGTTTTTCTCCTTCCTCTGTAGAATGAGGCACCATTGACTTGCTTGTGGCTTCTCTGTACTTTAAAGTCTTTAAACCATGATTTGAGGACTTTAGTAACTCAGTCCTAGGCTAGAGGTTTACTATAGGAGTGGGTGGGTGAGGTTTGTGTCCTGCATTGGGTAGGAAGTTAGACTAGGTGATCATACTGGTCCCTTCTGACCTTAGAGTTTAAGTCTATGACCAGTGAGTGTAACAAGTAGCAGAGAGGAGAAGGTAACAAAAATAGGAGAACTTGGTAAGTTAGCTTTGTGGACTATTTGATTTATCTTAATCATTAAAAGTATTGAGTTATTATGGCTTTAAAACTTACTTTGGTCTTTGATCTATTTCTGTTCACTAGCTAAGTGATATTTGGTAAGGGTGTGTGTGTTGCGGGGGTGGGGGCTGAATTGAGGAATGATGGAAAAGTGTTAGATCAATATATTCCCAGGTTTAAAATACTCTCTTTCAGGACTGATCTCCTAATTAGGAAATAAATGAAACATTCTAATACAGAATTGAAATTCAGAAAAATATCTGCTGCTAACGGTGTATGATCAAAAAGATAATTTGAAGTTGTGTATTAGCTGGAGAATTGATTTGTTTTCTGATTTTGATTAAAACAGTGAAATGTACATAACATTTGTATTCTTAATTCCTTATCCACTCTATGCTATTGATCGTAAAGAGTAGCTAGAATTTTATAGTTTGTTATGCTGTGGCAGGGAAAATAATTCTTAAGTGCCTGTTTTTATCTATATGCTTAGGAAGGCCTTACACAAAAATTGTGTCCCTTACCTTGCAGTGTATTTAAAAATTACAGCAAAAAATTCATCCTAAACCAGTACAGGAGAGGGTAAGGTACACTATTTGCACTACTGAAGCCCGTTCTGTCCCAGCGGAAGGGAACAACTGTAAAGGTGTCAACAAGCATGTCAGTAAGGGTGATCAAATCCCCTCAAAGATTTGTACTGGGCCCAGAGCTGTTCAGCATTCATAAATGATCTGGGAAAGGGAGTGAAAAGTGAGATGGCCAGAAACCCTTTCACAGAAGATACAAAATTACTTAGGATAGTTAAGTCCAAAGCTGACTGAGAAGAGTTACAAAGGGACTCTCTCTAACTTGGGTGACTGGAGAACAAAATGGCAGTTGAAATTCAGTGTTGATAAATGCAAAAGTAATGCAGATTGGAAAAAGTAACTCAGCTCTATATACAGAAGGATGGGTTCTAAATTAGCTGTTACCACTCATGAATGACATCTTGGCATCACCATGGAGTTCTCTGTAAACATCTACTCAGTGTGCAGTGGAATCAAACAAGCTAGCAGACTGTTAGGAACCATTAGGAAAGAGAGAGATGATAAAACAGAAAATCTCATATTGCCACCGTATCAGGGCTTGACTAATCCTGGGCACCAGGTCGCTATGCTATGTAGGAATTTGCCCAAGGCGCCTAGCTGTGCCATGGTGTTTCGAAGCGGAATGTCCCCTGGTGCCTTCAAAACAAAAAGCCGTGGGTGCTTTCAGTGATGCTCTTGCACCACCACTGAAGTGGTGGCGGCTTTTTTTTTTTTTTTTTTTTTTTCAGTGGCCGGGGGATGTCTGAAGTGCCATGCAGGTGTGTGCTTTAGCTTTGGGGCTGAATCTGAGCTGGGTGGCACATTTGTCCAGCCCTGCAGTAATGTAAATCCATGGTACACTTACACCTTGAATATTGCATGCAGGAATGGTCACCCCATCTCTGCAAAGACATACTAAAATTGGAAAAGGTACACAGAAGGGCAACAAAAATGATTAAGTTATGCGACAGTTCCCATGTGGGGACAGATTATAAATACTGGGACTGTTCATCATTGAGGACACTACAGGGAGCGGGATGTGACAGAGATCTATAAAATCATGAATTATATGAAGAAAGTGAATAGGGAAGTGTTATTTACCCCTTCACATAACACAAGAACTGGTGGTCATCCACATAATAGGCAATAGGTTTCAACCAATTAACCAGTAAGGAAGTACTTCTTCACACAGAGCACAAACAACCTGTGGAACTCATTGCCATGGGATGTTGTAAAGACCTGAAAGTTTAACTGGGTTTAAAAAAGAATCAGTAAGTTCATGGAGGATAGGTCCATCAATAGCTATTAACCAAGATAGTCAGGGATACAACCCCATGTTCTGGGTGTCCCTAAATCTCTGACTGCTACAAGGTGGACCTTGACAATGGGATGGATCACTCAAAATTGCCCCGTTCTGTTCACTCCCTCTGAAGCATCTGGCACGAGTTATTGTCACAAGACAGGATACTGAGCTAGATGGATCATTGGTCTGAGCCACTATGGCCATTCTTATGTTCTAAGATGACCTACAAAGGATTTTAGAAATGTGGTTGTGTCCTTTGCTTCTTTATGATAGATGAAAAAGACCTGATAGTTATGGTGATGATATTCATAAAGTATTTTTTGGGGTGGTATGTGTTAGCGCAAATGTCAGTACTGGTTTTATTGGAGAATCTTGGGAAAGTCTTGAAGGTATACATTATGAGGTTTCTCAATGCACCATCCACCATCACTAATAGAGTGATCTAACTGCTGTATCATCCCATCCTGTTCCCTTTTCTTTCACTAGGAACTTCTGCCTCATTTGTATGGTCATGGATCAAGTTTAATACTGCTTTGATTTTTTGTTTCTTATTGTATGGGCTGATATCAAAAGTGGTGTATTTTGGGGGTTTTAAAATACGGGTTGGAATGTGGTTCAGCATGTGTATTGCTTTCAGGGTTTTGTAAGTGTTGTTTTGCAGGATATATTGTATTAGAAGGGTTACTGTGGGTTGGATGTACAGCACTATAAAATCACCTGTTTGGAATAGGTTGGAAATTGGGGCAGAAATGATTCGGGGTTAAGGATCTGTAATGTTTCTACTTTCCTTTTATGTAGAAGCTCTAGACATCGAATGAGAATACATAAACTTCCATTTAGTTTCCTCTTGAAATTTTTGAGATTCTCTTAACTCAGGATGTTATTGAATTTTCTTGCAATATGACATAGACATGCTATGAATAATCTCTTTTTGTAAAGAGACAGTCTCTCCAATAAGTATTGTACAGTTTTCATTTTCAACAGTTAACTCCCATGGTTAATATGGTAGCTTATATTTTCCATTTGTATAGAAGCAAAGTTTGAAAAACCCTTTGTTACAACCAGACAAAACTTAGCAATTAAATTAAGGTTGCTGCATTGGCTGGATATTTTGAGTGCTACATGCTACTGAGAGGGAGAGTAAATCCGCCAGACTTCATTTGTTGTCATAAATATTTTCTAAAGATATTTTAGAGAGAGGCTAGTAAACAGCATGACTGCAGCCTTCTCATGGCCAATGTGGGGTGGTGCTATGCTGCTAAGTATCTGTAGCCCGAATGCCATCAAATCAGGCAAACCAGGGGAGTATGGTAAGATATTGCCCTTGGACCAAAGACATCAAAGTGGCTTATTGGCTTCTACATATGGCTCATTAATGAGAAGAAATTGCCACGCACTTGTTGTCTAGCAAAGACTGTTTTTATTCTTACGGAGGGCAAGCGCCCCTACAGTGAGTCGAGTTGCTGCCCAATATCCTTGCTGTCAGTGTGTTTCAAGGTGTTTGAGCTTTGACCTCCAAGGAATCATGCTGGATATGGACAATGTCTTGCAAGATGAGCATGCAGGGTTTCGGAGAAGACGCAGCGCCTGTGTTCAGTGCCTGCCCTTGTCTGCCTTTACTGAAAATAATTGTCAACAAAATCTGAAGATGGGAGGTATCTTCTTGGATATGACTGCTGCCTTTGACTCAGTTTGGCACAGAGGCCTTTTGTTTCAACTCTATTGAATTGACATTGGGTGGCTGAAGTAGTAGAGATCTTTCTCCAAAACAGGCGATTTAGAGTACACTTCCACTTTAACAGGGCTTTGTTTAGGACTTCTTTTCCAGTAAGTCCTATTCTCCAAACCCATAGCAGATTCTTCTGTTTTGACTTTGGAGTGGCCACAGTTCTCAGGGTGTTTATAAAGGTGCATGTTGTCTTACTAGGAGCCCTTGAACAAGAAGTCAATGTTTACTCTCCCTGGATGAAGTGTTAAACTGAGTCCGGCCAAAGACAAAGGATTACAGATGCCTCTTCATGCTAAATTTAGAGAAGAGCCAGATTATTTATATCAGTTGATTTTGTACTTGGGAGTAGAGTTCGGGATCCTACATTTTAGGGAAGTGGCAAGGGGGCTGTTATGGGAAATCAGCATCATGGACTCATAGACTTTAAGTTCAGAAGGGACCAGTACGATCATCTAGTCTGACCTCCTGCAAAATGCAGGCCTCAAGACCTCACCCACCCACTCCAGCAACCTATGACTGAGTTATTTACTTCCTTAAATCATGATTTAAGGACTTTAAAATAGAGAGAATTCACCGGTAGGTGAGCTATGCCCTGTGCTACAGAGGAAGGCGAAAACCCCCCAGAGCCCAGGCCAATTAGCCCTGGGGGAAAATTCCTTCCCGACCCCAAATATGGCGATCAGTTAAACCCTGAGCACGTGGGCAAGTCTCAACAGCCAGTTACCCAAGAAACAATTCTCTGTAATAACTCAGAACCCACCCCATGTACTGTCCTCTCTTGTACATCCACCACACACAGCCAAATATCAGTCAATTTCCAAAATAGGCTAATCACACCATCCCCTCCATACATTTATCAAGTTCAGTTTTGAAAGCAGTTATGGTTTTTGCCCCCACAACTCCCCTTGGAAGGCTATTCCAGAACTTTACGCCTCTAATGGTTAGAAACCTGTGTCTAATTTCAAGCCTAAATTTCTTGATGGACAGTTTATAACCATTTGTTCTGGTGTCCACATGGGTGCTGTCCTCAAATAATTCCTCTCCCTCCCTGATACGAATCTCTCTGATGTATTTATAGAGAGCAATCATATCCCCCCTCAACCTTCTTTTGCTTAGGCTAAACAAGTCAAGCATCTTGAGTCTCCACTCATAGGGCAGGTTTTCCACTCCACAGACCATCCTTGTAGCCCTTCTCTGCACCTGTTCCAATTTGAATTCATCCTTTTTAAACATGGGGGACCAGAACTGCACACAATATTCCAGATGGGGTCTCACCAGTGCCTTGTACAGTGGCACTAACACCTCCCTGTCTCTACTTGAAATACCTCTCCTGATACATCCTAGAACCACATTAGCTTTTTTCACGGCCACATCACATTGGCAGCTCATAGTCATTCTATTATCAATCAGTACTCCCAGATCCTTCTCCTCCTCAGTCCGTTCCAACTGGTGCATCCCCAACTTATAGGAAAAATGCCTGTTGTTTGTCCCTAAATGCATGACCTTGCACTTCCCATTATTAAATTTCATCCTATTCCTGATATTCCAGTTTACAAGGTCATCCAGATCTTTCTGTATGGTATTCCGATCCTTCTCTGTATCGGCAATACCTCCCAACTTGGTGTCATCCGCAAACTTTATTAGCACATTCCTGCTTTTTGTGCCAAGGTCAGTAACAAAAAGGTTGAACAAGATCGGTCCCAAAAGAGATCCCTGAGGGACTCCACTGGTAACCTCCCTCCAGCTGGACAGTTCACTCTTCAGTATGACCTGCTGTAGTCTCCCTTTTAACCAGTTCCTTATCCACCTTACTATATTCATATTAATCTCCATCTTCTGTAACTTAACTAATAACTCCCTATGTGGAACTGTAACAAATGCCTTGCTGAAATCTAAGTATATTAGGTCCACCGTATTCCCTTTATCTAAAAAATCTGTTATCCTTTCAAAAAAGGAGATGAAGTTGGTCTGGCACAATCTCTCTTTTGTAAAGCCATGTTGTATTTTATCACAGTTACCATTATCCTCTATAGGCTTAAGTACTTTCTCCTTCAAAATTTTCTCCGAGACCTTGCATACTACCGAGGTCAAACTAACAGGCCTGTAGTTACCTGGATCATTTTTATTCCCTTTCTTTAAAATAGGAACTATATTAGTGATTCTCCAGTCATACGGTACAACCCCTGAGTTTACAGATTCATCAAAAATCCTCGTTAAAGGGCTGGCAATTTCATGAGCCAGTTCCTTTAGTATCCTCAGATGGAGATCCCCCGATTTAGTCACATCCAGCAGCTCAAGTTTGGCTTCTACCTCAAGTATGGTAATTTCCACTTTCATGACCTCATTCCCATTAGCTTCCCTACTGCCATCCCCCAGCTCAACTTCACTCTCATTGAAAACAGATGCAAAGCACTTATTTAGACATTCAGCCATGCCTAGATCATCCTTCACCTCCACCCCATCCTCAGTTTTTAATGGTCCCACTTCTTCTTTCTTTGTTTTCTTCCTATTTATATGGCTAAAGAACCTTTACTATTGGTTTTAATTCTCTTTGCAAGGTCCAGCTCAGCTTGACTTTTTGCCTTTCTCACTCTCTCTCTACATGTTCTGACCTCCAAAAGATAGCTTTCCTTGCTGATCAGAGAGTACAGTCTCTTCAATTTGTCTTGAGTGGTTGTATCACATTTATATACATAGCAGTGACTCCAAGCAGTTAGTTCACCCAAAGAAGAATAAGGCAAAGTATAGATCACATAAGCTTAGAAAAATGCTATATGCCCCACATTAAATATATAAGGAAAATGCCCTCCACAGAGTACCAGTGCAGACACACATATTTTTTAAAATAATTTATTCAGCACTTCCTTCTCTGTCTTGCAACTCAAGCAAAGTCTAATACACAGGAGGTGAAGAATGGATGTTCTAGCACAAATCCAGCAGCTTCCTAAGTTTGCTGGTAGGAGCGAGGAGATGCTCCACTGCTTTCATAACTCAGCAAGAATGGTAGGGCAGACTCCTTCCAGTGTCGTGAGGGGAAGTACGGCTGGGTGAGGGCTTTGAAGATCCTGGACGCAGCAGCAATCAGTCAGCCCTGCAGGGGCATTTGGCTAGGGAATGGGCAGTGCAGTCCTGCTACCTTTTCACGGTCAGAGAATTTGGAGATTGTGGACTTGAGGGCTGGTCTAGGTGGGAGAAGAATAAGAACTGCCAGACTAGGCATCCGATTCTCCTAGCAGATGAAACTGAAGGGAGCTGTGGAAGATTCAGGAGTAAGTGCGGGATCACGTGTAAGCCTGTAAATGTTGTTCACTGCTAGGTGCAGGATATTTAGCTTGCCTGTAATGTCAGTTAAACCAACATGGGCAAAGATGTTGCGGCAGAAGATGGCACAGGAACTCTTTTGAAAAGGAATCTTTCTGCAAATCAAATTGGGGGTGTAACAGTCAATCATCATTAAAGAAATGGGAGGGAAAAAAACACCCAAACTATTAAATGAAGCCCAAGCAAGACAAACAAAAATACCACCTTATTTTGATTGGTTTGCATTTTTCGGTCCTGCTGATGCTTTATTTCCTACATTATTTTAATTTAGAGAGTATTTGTATATACGTCCAGGTACCCTGCCCAGGTCATAAAACTGGTAAGGACCTTTATCCTTTGAAGCAATATATTCTTCAGGGCTTGGCGTGTGGCAGGTATTAGTAATAGGATTGCTGGCTCTTGTTTTAAGTTTTGGCTCTATGTCCCCAGTGCAGAGCAGGTGCCTATGAGGATACCGGACCATGTCTAGATAAGAAGTGCCTGAGAGGTTTGACATTGGTGGATCATTCTTTGGCTCGAGGCACCCGTGGTCCTTTCATGGTGGGCTTACCCAGTTCTTTGTCTTTCAGGAAGACTGTTGGAATCCCAGTGCCCCATTCGCTTGGAACGTGCGGGGCAGTTTATTCTGTAATTTGTGGAGCAAGCCCTTGCTCATGCCATAGTAGCCTCATATTTAGCAGTTATTTCTTGAAGACTCCTGTGTGCCAGTAGCGTGATCCATTTCATTCGGTGCCTCCACAGAATGCCCTTTTATTGGGTGCTGCCTTTTCCAGGGCCGCCTTAGCTGTGGGGTTTGAAGTAGACCCATCTGATCACTGTCCTAATTGATGACTTGAACACATAAGAGGATTTTTCCTTTATGTCCATTTCTCTAAAACAGGATAGTTTTGAACTGAATTCATGGTCTCCACGAGAGGTATTTGCAGTTTGGCAACCCAAGTTACCACTGTCATCCTCTTGCAATTGGTAACTTTCAAATATGGTCTTCTGTTCTTTCATGGCATGCCTCTCGTCTCACTCAATATCAGTTTTCAGCTATGTAGGGGGAGGCCTTCAGTTTTGTAGGGAGGACCAGATTGTCTTTAACTCACTCCTTAAGGATTGTGTTTGCAAGGTTTACTATATGGCTGGATTTCCTGAGATCAGGCATTTGTCAGGTGATACTCCATCTCCTTTAGGACATAGGTCCAACTGGATTTGATGTCCTTTTCGTTAGCTGCCAGAGTGGTCATTACTGTGCTTTCCTAGCCTCCCCCTCTTTTTCCGCCCCTCCCCCTGGTTTTTTGTTTATTTTGTCCTCAGGAAGAAAAACTAATGTCAGGAGGTCAGATGCTGAAGCATAAGGATGTTTCATGCAGATTCATCTAGGTCTTCTATCTAGGCTCATGTGACTTTCAGATGCTGTCAATTAGATTTTTATCTCTGAATTGAAAACTGGCTGTGGAGTGTGCTAGCTAAATTCTAGGCTAGCAGCATATATGATGGTAGTTCTCACAGCAGTGCCAGAAACCTCTTTTTCAGCAGGATAGTTATTGGGCTAGCGGATGATTCTTCCAAACCAGGAGTTGGTGTAAGTTCAGAGGAATATAACTATAAAAGAGGTTTCCAGAGGGGTAGCCATGTTAGTCTGTGTACAGCAAAAAACAACGAGAGTCCAGTGACACCTTATAGACTAACAGATTTTCTTCGGCATAAGCTTTTGTGGACTATAACCCACTTTGTAAGATCCAAGATGCATCTGACAAAGTGGGTTATAGTCCACAAACGCTTATGCCGAAGAGAATCTGTTAGTTTATAAGGTGCCACTGGACTCTCGTTTTTTGCTATAAAAGAGGTGGTGGTGGTGAATTTCAGGAAAGAGCCCCAACTGAGGAAAAAGCAATGGGGTGAAAAGAGAGTGGTTCCTAACGTCTGTAAAAAGCCACCAAGATGTAGCTGAGAGGCTTACTACAAAGTGTGGTTGTAGGGCAGCATCTTGCAACATTGTGTGATGTAGATTGGGGCTGGAAGACATCCTCTTCTGTCTGGCATGGCCGTGTTATCAACTGCTCTGTGCCTTGTATGCCGAGGCACCTGGATTTACCCAGTGAGACCTCCTCGTCTTAGAGGACTGGTTCCTCGCAATATGGTCCTCCTTTTCACTGTTTCCCTGCACCCCAAATGGCCAGAGATAATTAGTGTTCCTTAGCATATCTACCAAGTTCCCACTCTAGTGGGCAGCCAAGAGGATTTGTAACCCACTTTTCCCAAGCACACAGACTTCTCCACTCATAACATCCCTTAAACCTCTGAGAGGTACCTTTTTATACTTCATGTCCATCATGGCAGCCTTCTTAGTGGCTCTCACATTTGTTGGAAGTGTCATCAGACACAGACTACTCATCTTTTCTTTTAAGGGCTTTCATGTCATTTCCACACCCTACCTATTATCTTTTATATTCAATCAAGGATTTGATTCCCACTTCTGCTGGCTAATGATTCTAGTCTTCATCACTCTCAGCTTATATTTTCAAACAAGCCCTTTTTTTTTCCTGTCATGCCACCTGTTCTGATTCGGAGGAGATCCCTGTAAACGTGCTAAGTCACTTCGTCAGCTAAACCTTATTGTCTTTTCAATTCTCTCCTTAAACTGCCTGAAAATAGCTTGACACTGTGTAGGCAGCTTGTGTGCCTTGACTGCTTTTTATCATGCTAACCAAAATCGTTTAATTATTTCCTCATGCTCCCCTGTTTGTTTGTTTGTTTGTATCTGCCTGCAATCTCCTGTCTTATGTTCAGATGGCTTTTGGGGCAGGGGCAGATTGCTTCTTATGTGTTTGTGCAGCGCCTAGCACAGAGGGACCCTGATCCATGATTGAGATCCCAAGATGCTACTCTAGCACGCTTACTAACAATAGTAAGTGTACCAGAGCTGAATCTATGGAGATTCAGTGCGGTCTCTTCGTATGGCAGTTCTGAGACTCTCAGTTGTCTCCACAAAGTTGCAGCTTTCTAGAGCAAAAAGAAAAAGGAAAAACTAATTTGGGGGGAAAGTGTGTTAATTTATTTTAAGAGCCACTGTATGATTAAAGCGTCCTCTAGAAAGTCCTTGTTTTCTTGAACTGCTTAAGGAACAAAATGCATAACATAAAATAAACCAACAAAAAGTACATATGGTTTGAAGTTCCCTCTCTAAGTAATGGAGAGCAGTTTTTTTCTTTGCTAACCAACCTTCAATCCAATTGATGTATTTTATATAAATTTCAGTAGATTAGCTCCAGCTGCCTTGTCCTTATCCCTCAAGCTCATGAGAGGATTCTTTTGTATACAAGCTTTCTTCTTCCAGACAGATGTCTGCTCATTATGGTAGGGAAACCTTCTTGAGGGGTCAAAGGGAAAGGCGATGAAAATCTTTGTCTGAGGCTCAAGGCATATCTACTGCCAGTCACTCATTCTTCCATGTGTACAATTTAGCCCTTAAAGCTGGTTCTGTCTTTTTTCACAGGATCTACACCATCTTTCCCAGAAATGGGAGATTGTTATATTTCCGCTCAAAACCTTTCTGTTGTCCAAAAGAGAAGCTGTGTCATATTCTGGATTTAGGGTGTACACGAGTGTCTAAATTCTTCTGTAAATCTAACTCCTCCTTTGTGCTTTATCATTCTTCATACTGTTTAGAGTTATTTCAACAGGATATGCTGAATCTTCTTGGGTAGTAAAAAGCAGAGGTGAACGTGTTTTCTTGGTTTTCAGATAAATGTCACATTTGAGGATTTTAAAAACTAATTTAAACCAGATTTATAGAAAAATCCAATGAGTAATATAGACTAAGACCTATGTGATTTCCCCTTCGCTCTTCAAAGATAGAGTAATACAGGGCTCGACAGAACCTTGGTGCCAGGTCACCATGGAGCCTAAAAGTTGGAGCCAGCTGTGGGGTTTTTGTTTTTATAAATTTAGGCTGTTTTATTTTTAGTCACTAGAGGGCGTTCCTCCGCTGCATTTTTGCTGCAGAGTTAGGCAGCCTAGGGAAAATGCAGTGAAATGCCCTCTGGAGACCAAAAAAAAAAGAAATGGACAGCTCCTTTAGGTATCCGGTGGCATTTCGGCGGGGGTGGGTGTGTTCAGCGGTGAAGAGTGTCCAAGCAGTGAGCTAGGCACCTTGCTTTGAAGCTGGGGGCCTACCTGTGTGGTAATTTTGTTGACCTCTGGAGTAATATAGAATAATACCTATGTGATTTCCCCCTCCCTTTTCAAAGATAGTTGTTCTTTTTAGAAGTTGCAGTATGATATAGGGGAACTCTCTTTTTTCAGACTCCAACTCTGTAAAGTATTTTTGCTGTATCTCATAAAGTATAGGTTTTAGTGTTATGTCCCAGGCTTATACCATTTCCCTTGTGAAACTATTCCATAGCCAAATAAAACTCTTTATCTGTCAGGATCAGGTCCTAACATAAAGTACCAGATGGGGGACTAGTTTCTGTCTGCTACAGACCACCAAATTTCGTTAGTGAATATGATGACCATTTCCTTAAGCATCTGTCTATAGTGTGTAAGAAGAAAAGTTGTGTGATGTTGGGGAGCAATTGGAGTGACGTGCTTTAGGTCTCGTGGTACCATATGAAAACATCCTCAGACTCTCTAAATGTTCTAGATGACAATTTGCAAACTCAAAAACTGTTGCATACAACATGGGGTTATTCTGTACTAGATCTCGACTAAGGCTGGGGAAAAGAGAAGTTAGTTGAGATGGGTTGAAGCTGTCGTTGTTGCTGTTGTTAGGTCCAGTCCTGTTTCTTAGGAAACAAAACACAACACACACAGAAAAAGAAAAGACAGAAAATGCATCTTCTGTCTCTGGCTTTGCCTCTCGCTGCTGGTAAAAACACAGGCACAGCATGCAATCTTAGCAGCCACTCCAAGACCTGGCAACTTACCAGCATCAGGCTGTGTTGGGCATTGCTTTTAGCTGCCTTTCTGGTTACAGGCTTACAGCAATATTGCCACATGTATAGTCCTGTCAGGCTAAGCCAGACCCTTCTTTAAGAGGAGGGAAAAAGGAGAGGGCTGGGAAGGAGAAGAAATAAACTGGGGAAGGAAAAGGACATGTTAGGGTGAGGGGAAACAATGTCTCATATTCCAGGTTGGTGTTCAGGATATAGTTGGAGCCCAGTGGCGGTGATTGTGTCATGGTCCCTCTAAACTGGAAAGACGCAGTCTGGTCAGGGCTTCCCCCAGTATTAGGATGAAGAAGGCTCAGTAGTGCCATGTTGGATTCTGGGTTCCCAGGAGACAGGGGCATCATCCCTGGTGATGAAGCTTGCTCCTCAAAAACCCTTTCTCTTAGAATTATAGAAATGTAGGGCTGGAAGGGACTTTGAGAAATCATCACGGCCAGCATCCTACCCACAGTTTTTTGTCTCTCACTTAGCTAGTAATTTTCCCTCAAAAGTCTTTTCTTTTCAGAACTTCAGATGGGAGTCATGGGTGGAATAGCTCATCCTCTCTCTCTTTTGTCTTCCAATTGTACCTAATTTCCAACCCCCCAAATTTGATTGATTAATTTCCAATCCCACTACTCTTATTTGAGGCATGATCTTAATGTAGTCCTTAAGTGATATCAGTAGGCCTTTTTGTTTGGACTAATTCAATCTTTCTGTCTCTCTTTTGCACTCTTCCCTGTCTATATTCACATGTTCTATGTGACTGGAACATTTCCTAAACTATTATTCCACATTCCCGCAGCTAACTCACTATAGGGCAAATTTGTAGGCTCAGTTATGACAGCAGGATTCTAACAGGACAAGAAGTAATTGGCTTAATCTGCAG
Source organism: Pelusios castaneus (assembly GCA_007922175.1). NCBI lineage: Eukaryota > Metazoa > Chordata > Testudines > Pelomedusidae > Pelusios > Pelusios castaneus. The sequence continues at coordinate 9,164,420 of ML685781.1, forward strand.
CAAGGGAGACTTAGATTAGGAATTAAGAAAAAACTTTCTAAATATAAAGATAGTTAAGCACTAGAATAGGCTTGCACATGAGATTATGGAATCCCTGTCATTGGAGTTTTAAAGAAGAGGTTAGACAAAAACTTTTTAGGGATAGTCTTAGGTATATTTAGTCTTGCCTTAGAGCACAGGGTTGGTTGACTTCTTAAGGTCCCGTCTGGTCCTACATTTCTATGGTTTTGTGATTTGTATCCTAGGAAGCAGTGACTCTGAAGAAGTCTTGTAAGTCATGGTGGATAATCAACAGAACATAGGATCCCAGTTATGATTCTGTGGCCAGAAGAGCAAATGTTATGCTTGGATGGATACCAAGTGGAATCTCAAACAGGAGTAGAGAGTTTTACATCTGGCACTGGTGCGACTGCTGCTGGAGTACTGTGTTCAGTTCTGGTGTCCACAGTTCAAGAAAGAGGTTGATAAATTGGAGAGGGTTTAGAGAAGAGCCAGGAGAATCATTAAAATATTGGATAGCATGCCTTATGGCGATAGACAAAAGGAGCTCAAACTATTTAGCTTAAGAAAGAGCAGATTAAGGAATGACTTGATCACATTTTATAAGTTCCTACATGGGAAACAAATATTTGATAATGGTCTCTTCTTTATAGCAGAAAAAGGTATAACATGATCCAACGGTTGGAGGTTTAAGCAAGCCAAATTCAGACAGAAAATAATGTATACATTTTTAACGGTGAGTGTAATTAACGATGGGAACAAATTACAGTTTTGTTCTTGATTCTCCATCACTGGCAATTTTTTAAAGTCAAGATTGGATTTTTTTTAAAAAAAGAGATGCTCTTCTTTAAAAGAAATTATTTGACTTTATTATTACTATTATTCTATGGCCTATGTTACACAAGTCAGACTGTATGAACAGAACGGTCTCTTCTGGCCTGGTGGTCTGTGAAAGCTTGCTGTGAGAAGGTCTTCCTGGTATTGTCTAAATAGGCTTTCTTAATTTTAGTCCACTGCTGTTAGTTGTAGTCCCTTGTCCTGTACTAGAGTAATTTTTCTCCTTCCTTGGTGTTCAGGCTCTTTAAATATTTATAGTGTTTTGGCATGGCAACACAACCCCCTTCCCCCTCACGCCGGTTGTCTTTTTGCCAAGGTTATGTAATGTACCTTTATCTCTTTATCCCTCTTCTCATTTTCATTTTTTTTTAAACTTCCTTTCATTTGTCTGTACTTTTCTTATGAAACTCCCTTGAATGAGCACTATTTAAGGTCATATTACATTCGTACAGAAAAGAACTATTTACCTCCCTTCTTGTATGTAGTCCCAAATTGCATGGACTTTTTTTGCTGCCACATTGCATTGCTAGCTTATGTCTCACTTGGTATCAACAATTTTCAGGTTTCTCCCTCCTGTTCAATACTTATGCTTGGAATTATTTTTCCTAGATGTATTTGTTGGTGATTTTCCAAACTGATTCTCACTGTTTTCTGCCCATGTAGGGAATTTGCTTTGTGTTATTTCTGACCTTACTGCTGCTCAGAATTTGTCTCAATTGAATGTCATCTACAGATGTCAGATGATGTTTTATTATTTTTAAATCTTTAATGAAGATATTAATGAATGGATCCCTGAGGTACCTCACTAATCACCTCTTTCCAGGTCTGATACATTGCTTTTATTTTTGTGCGTTGTTTGTAGTCTTTCATCCAGTTTTCAGATGCTGGGGGCCCTCCCTGGAATTCAAATTAATTTTAAATGGAGGATTTTGATGGAAGATTCAGTGGGATTTTATTTCTAATGTTGGATTAATATTCTAATGGAAGAAATTGTCTTGATGTAATGAGAATTCAGTGGCATATTCATTGGCTGTGAAACTTACTTTGATTTTGATGTATTAACTTTGCACTTTGTTTATTAGTTTTATATTTAAACAATACCGTTGTCCGAAGTAAAATACACACTACTCGGCTGCATTTTTGTCTGTCTTTATCATCATGAGAACAGAATGTTATCTTTTTATAGGCTCAACTATTTGAGTCACATGCCTTTGTTTTTAACAGTATAATCTATAATCCTCAATATGTTTTCATCTACTTCATCTTTATTGAACATTTTGGGAATAGGGGAGAATACAATATGATAGGTATCATTTTAAAGGAATACAAGTTCTGAGGATTAGAAATGGAATTAGCATCAAGAGAACTTCATTCATTTTAAATAGAAGACAAAAAGTCTTGTGTTTTGTAAAGTACTTTAAGTGCTGGTGATGTTTTAGTTAGTGTGGAAGAGATCTAACTGCAAATAACTTTTTCTTTTCAGCATTTCATATCTGATAAATTGAATGAATTAAAAATTGAATTAACCTTGTATTCAACCTCTTTTTAAACATTTAACTATTGTTATTTAAATGAGTGAGTTACATGTACCATATTCTGTGGGAGACTAGAATTAAGGAAAGGTAGCTGATTTGCTTTTAGCTACAGTGCATACAGCGGAACTGGAGCTGTGGTAATTTACCTATAAAGGGCAAAAATGAGCTATTATCTGGATGAGAACTCTTATCCAACAGTATGACCCATTGTAGGTATTGCCACAATGAGCACTAATGGTTAGATTAAATGTGTACTAACTTGGAACTAATATTGAGAGGAAAAACTTCAGCATATTTTCATTTCTGGCCTCTCTAAAATGGAGTCTGTCCATACCAGAGATATCTAATTTGAATAGGAGTGATTCTTGACTCAGTAGTGGGTAAATTTTGATATATATATGGCATTTCAAGAGCCCCATGCATGTTTGGTTTATTGCTTTATGCTGGCAAAATGGAGGGGGAAATCTATATTTTTATTTAAAGAAATTCTGTGGTCTATAAAGGGTCATTTATCCATAAAGAGCAGCCAAACCTGATAGTGCCAACAGAGTGATGAATTCCTATAGAATTAGTAAATTAGTAACTTTGTTGATAGGAGAAATGGAGAGCATCTGTCATAGCAACTCAACACAAAAAATTTCACTAAGATTTTTTAAAATAGCTTTGTTTTATCTGAAATTAAGATTTCTATAGGTCAGTTTCAGGTGCATTACTTTATATATACAGTACTAGGTGATTAATCACTTTCTGAAAAGTCAGAAAAATTATTAATACTTCAGAGCTAAGGCCTAGCTTAGTTTGAGACATTGTGGAAATTGTGGATTCTACAATATAAGGTTTCCATTGCACTTTTGGCAGTGGGAGCCTCTGTTCAGACAAGAGCGTCTGCTGTTGGCCCTGGTGGCCAATGCTGGAAGCCCCTGCTCTCAGCCTTGGGCAGCCAACAGTGGAAAGTCACAGAAAAGTAATAATAGACTTTATTACTGCAAATAATAAGGTCAGTTGTTACTTTTCTGCAATTTTCCATGGCTTGTCTGCAATCCCGCCATCATTTTTTGACAAACATCCCGCAATTCACGTAGGGTTCTTTTTGAAAAAATGTAGCACTTATTTTCACATGATTTGGTAAGTGTCAGAAACCCCAGACTGTTGTGAAATAAAGTAAATGTATCAAAATATGTTGCTCGACTCTAGGCATGTTTTCATTGTTGATACGATATTACAAGATATCCAAAACTATTTAGTATTGGAAGTTGATTAGGGATCTGTTAATACACTTTCCACATAGCAAAATTGTCATAGTACAGTTCTTAGGATTTTTCATAATCTTAATTCAAACTACATCATACAGATTTCTGTTTGAAGACCACTAGTAGCACAGCATAATTGTTAAGGAGACATGCCTTCTAAAAACATTCTTCATAATTTATGTGCTAGCCCCAGTTGTTTTCTAGTTTAACCTACAGCAGAAGATAAAGTTCAAAAATTTTAAGGCAAGCTGGCACATGCTGTCCTAAAATGCTTGCTATTCATACAAGTAATGGAATGTTGTATACAAATAAGACAGTTTTTAAAAAAAACGCTAGCTCTGTACTATAAAATCAATAATGGAAGAGAAAATAATACTACACAAATTTCGGTTACAGATGCCAGCTGTATTGTGTAATAATACAACTGTATTGTGTAGTAATACAATTTGCAAAATTCTACAGAGATATAAATTGAATAAAATTTATTTATACAATTATATAATTAAAATTTTTTCTACACAAGCTGTAGGATGCATTTGCTAATAAAACCTTTTAAAAATTTCTAGATGAGGAAATAACTAAGGCTTTGTGTTTGATAGGTTGCACTATTCCTTAGTGGACATCCAAAAGTAGTCTCCCAAGACATTAGGTTTACTGCTTAAGTTCGCATTGTGCTTTCTGTATTCTTAAGCCATGCGCTGTGAAGCAGCAGTTGCCTTGAGGTAATTATACTCAGCTGTCACCATAAAGTATCTATAGAAAAGTCTGCTATTCAGCATTTGTAGGTGGATACTAAGTGTAGCTTAGAGATTGACAGTTGCTATTTGGACCAAAATGGATTTGAAATACTAAGCAGCTGTATTCCTAAGACATTTTAGTAATTGGAAAAAATGAAGAAAAAAAGTGACATAATTATTTTGATTTTTAAATATGTACTTAAAAAACTGGCTGGCTGGAATTGATCTTCATGTTGTGTTAGAAATGCGTTTGCAAAATACATAGTTTTTTCCAGTAAAGCTGGAGAAAAATCACTCTACCTGCATTTCATTGTGTTGGATAAGCACCATCAACTCCTGCAGAATTTAAGCTTTCATTAAAAAAAGTTTCTATTCCTCATGGTTTATGAAAGTAACCTTCCAAACAAAACAAAATGTAAACCAGTGCAGTTCTCTTGTCTTCTGATGTCTGCACGGACAGCTCCAATACATCTGGGCTACTCATTATCTTTCCCAAGTTACAAAAGAACGAAAATTGATTCACAGTTTTGTCAGTTTTCACTTCTGCTCTTGGGAGCCCTGTAGGCAGCAGTCAGACTGACAAGAACTGGATCCATTTCACAATGCTACATTTGAGAGCATTGTAAAACACCAGAGTAATAGAGTTGAGCATTGGAACTGTTCAGTAAGGATGGGGCTCCAAATTCATGCTTGCATTGATGTGGAGCATGATGCAGTGATTGAGAGAGGAGACAGTACACCTTCACTGTCCTTTGATTAGCTCAGTCGCTGGCCAAGGTTAAAAGTGGCACTGGGAGCTGGTTTAATTGATTCCCTTTCTGCAAAACCAGGGTGTTGTAGACATTCTCTAGCTCTATTGCTCCGGTTCTCAGTCCTCATGCATTGTGGGCTACAGAAGGGATGCATTGGATGAGCTACAACTCAACTTTTTGTTTTCTTTCAGGGTGCATTAGGGCCATTTTGCAGTTTGTTTGCTCTGGTGTCGCTGGAAATAGAGGAAAGGTGTTAAGACATGGCTCGACAAAATTGGCTTCTAGCTAGGCGCCAGGAGTTTTATTTTTGCGTGCCAGAGGGTACTCCTCTGCTGTGTTTCTGCAGCAGAGCTAGGAGCCAGGCTACAAACCCCAGTTGCCATGGTAGCCTGATGCCTGGGTTTTGTCAAGCTCTGGGTTAAGAAGCCCTTTTCCTAACAGAGGACAAGTGCAAGAGGTGCATCATGGTAGTTCAAGCAGAGACCATGGACCTCGGTTTATTTTTGGGTCCAGTTCCTTTTACGGCAGTTTTATGGGTATCTTAGACACAGTCTCAGTGTTGGCACATTATCCTGATTATTCCGGTCTAAAGAGGTGCTTGGGTTGAGAGTCCCTGGATTTATATATCTGTGGGGTTGAGCATTTTCACTGGAGGACCCTTGACCTTTGAGCTGGCTTGTTTTTGGATTGGTTGGGAATTTTTGTTAGGGTGTCTCCATATATTCTAAACTTGGATTTTTTTTTTTTTATTTTGTGCATCTGGAGTTTACTAGGTGCTATAATAACCGAAAAATAAAATCTTTCTGCATGTGCCATCTATTCTTCATTCATAGCCAGAGCTATAATACTGACAGGCAAAAATCCATTATTACAATCCATGTCAAAATTATTTCTGCCATTGGCCCACATCCTTATGTGATCATTTCATTATGATTGCTTGCCAGTGAAGCTAAGAATTTGAATCTCATACTGATCTTTTCACATAATGACGCAATTTTTTTTCTAATGCAAGCACGGAAATGGCAAATGAGCCTATGAAGCAGTATTACACTATATCTTAGAAGCCAGATGTGACTATAGATAAAGTTAGCAGCACTGCCTATTATTAAGGTTTCCTGACACTTTCCATTATAAGATCCTGTTTTCAGTCGCTTATAACTTTGTCAGGCCTCAACTGTTTGAGCTGAAATCTCTTTGTGGCAGTTTGACTGCCTCAGCCTGAATTTTTTGGAAAATTTCAGCCATAATGATTTGGCAGTTTCAAAGAGTGGGACTAGGGAAAATTTTTATTTTGCCTATGTTAAAAAATAAAAATAAAAATCTGTTGACCCTTTTTTTGAAATGCTCCCGTTGTTTGGAGTAAGGACTTTAAATTTCTGTCAGGATGTGCCTTTTACTCTCCTTGTTAAAATCTGCCCAAATTTGCGTGTTATAAACCAGCAGTTTGCAATCTTTTTGGCTCGAGGGCCACAAATAATCATTTTTACAATTCTGAAATGGCACTAGTCATATCAATTCAGAGAAAAGGTATTGATGTAGACATCATTAAGGACATGTTTAAACATTTTGATGCGACTGTACTCATATTTACATTCACTATTCTACACCTACGAATCACTCAGTGCGTAACACACCCACAGAGCACTAGTGTAGATGAGAGACTGTCACTACACACTGAGGCACATGGCCTGGCAGCTAAGTCAGGGTGGGTGGCCTGCTAAGTGCCTACCAAACTGGAACACCTGATTTTTAGAGTCTTGCGCCTCCTCAACCATGGTGGGTCCTGGCTGCTCTACCAGCAGCGTCCCCACGCCCCACTGCAGCCAGATGGACGGAGTTCACTGAGGACGCTGCCTCCACGCTGATTTCTTGTCCCTCTGGCTGCAGCAGGAAAATCGCGTGTGTCCTGTAGCCCTGTGTGCTCCAACTGGGTCCTTATGCCAGAGTTTCTCTAAGTGGGGGGTGGTACCATACTGAGAGACGGGCTGGGTAGCAGTGGGGACACAGTGCCCCACACAGGCAGCCTGAGACAGGTGGTGGTGGTGGGAGACCCTGTGGAGGAGGACAGAGGTTGAGGGAAGCGGCTGATGGAGCAGCCTCATTTTGCATAGCCACCGCAGCCCCCCACCACTGCCGGGCACACTCTCTGCTCCCCATGCTGGTGCCCAGCAAGCTTCAGCTCCTCACACTAGTGCCACTTCTGCCGGCACCCACCCCTTGCTGCTCCAGGGCATGCATGACATGCTGTTGCTGGCAACCACTGGAGTTGCCCGATTCCTGCAGCAGCACCTCACCTCCCCCACCCCGATCTTCCCCTTGGCTCTCCCCTTCTCTCCAGCCTGATCTTCCCGGCGGCTCTTCCCTTCTCTCTCCAGCCCGATCTTCCCGGCGGCGCTCTCCCCTTCTCTCTCCAGCCCGATCTTCCCGGCGGCGCTCTCCCCTTTTCTCAAGTCTTTGCCTTTACTATTTTTTTTTTTTTAAAAAAAAGCATTTCTTATCAATCTGTGAAGTTAGAGAATGTTTTCTGAAATGCCAGGGCACTTTTGAAGATTATTTGTGACTCAGGCATTATTGCTTTCTTCTTTCTAACATTATAGTTTGGGGTTTTTTCCTTTGGGCTACTACATGGTGAAGCATTGGAGAGCATGAATAGCAATAAAATGGAGAGGGGGAAATAAGGAATATCCGGAAGAATGAAATAAGGAAATAGATTGGATTTACTGAAGATGTCTTTCCCTTCCTTGTGTACATACGATGTGTCATCTCTTTAGAGGTTAGGCTGTTTGAGACCTGAACTGGCTTCATTTTTTTCTCAGATTCCTGCCATATTCCTAGCTCTTCATGCATAACAAATAATAATGTAAGTAAAATGGGTGGGGAGGAAGTTGAGGATGAAAATAACTAAAAGCATGAACAGTTTTGACTTTAATGGTTGGTTAATTGAAAAGAATAATTTGCCATCCTGTTTGTGTGAGGAAGGAATTGTTTTCGCTTTAGTCACCATTGAATTATGAATGTAAGTCATTACTAGGTATGTGTGTCTTACTATTACACACACCTCCACCTTAGAGAGACATGGACAGGAGTTGCAGTTGACACAAATATTGGTATCACGTTCGAGAGGGTATACTGTTTTATCATTTATTGTGGTACCTCAGTAAATCGAGGCTGGGATTGTATCTATGCTGCTGATATAAGGAATGTGAATTTCCAGGAAGTGGAGAGGTAGGAAACAGTATAAGAACATCTCTTACATATTTAACTGTCGCTTTCTTCAGATTTAAAAATGTTGAAGGATTGCTTCAGATATTTTTTTTCTAAAACTAGATAGTCATTGGATGTGACATTCACACTGCATTAGTTTTTATTCCACTTGAATTTTCTGTATAGTTTCTTTTTGGTCTCATAAATTTTTAATAGGAATCCTTTGAATATGGGCTCTGGCTGAGGTTTTTCTTTCACATGCCAATGTTAAATCCCACATATTGGTAGGGGGTTAGACCAGACGAACCTGGCAATCCCTTTTAATCCTCTGCTTCTATGTTTTCATTGTTGGCTGATGTTGCCTTAAAAACACTGCGACTCCTAGCACTGGGGTGAAAAATAATCTCGTGGAAGGACAAAGGGAGAGAAGAGTTAAGGTTGGGTTCATGTCTGAGGTGTTTGGTAATTTGGTAGTGATAAGGTGTGTGCTTGAGATTAGAGGCTTGTGTTTGTGTGAAGTGCGTAGCAATGTCTGTGCGTGAATTTTTATTGGTTTGTGTTGCTGTTTATTGTAATTTCAGTTTTACAGTGGGAGGATTCTATAATCCTGTAATATTTTATATGCGTGGACTTCTGCTCCTGCACAAATAGCCAGGCACTGAAGAAATACATATACATTTTGTTTTTCTGAACTGTAAAACCTTCTGTTTTCCAAATTCTGTAGTCCACTAAATCTCCTGTGCTGATACATAAAGTGCTGTGTTATTGAAAACAAGCCAATATTTCCTACAGCAGTGGTTCCTCAGCACTTTCCTTGTGCCCCCCTTATCCTTATCCATGGCCCTCTCCTCCCAGCCATGGTTGGGAGTCAGGGCCATGGTCAGGACCACAGCTGGGTGTGGGTCTGTAGCCAGGAGCGGGAGCAGAGCTGCAGCTGGGCTGCAGTAAGGGCTACAGCTAGGAGTGGAGGTGTGGCAACTGTGGCGAGATGTGGAACCATAATCAGGCCTGTGCCAGAGGCTGAGGCTAGGGCCGTAAGCAAAGCTGGGGCAAGGAGGGCCATGGCTGGGGCTGAAGCAGAGCTTGGAGCAGAGATGGATGATGCTCACCTTCTTCTCCATGCTCCATGAGCACTGGTGCAGGCCCCACTGTGCCCCCCATGAACATTCCCCCATGCTCGAACCCCAAAGTTTGAGGACTCAACATTTTTAAGATAGATAGTCATACAAATAATTAATTGCACACCGCCATCTTTTTTCTGTTATTAATTCTGTGTGATGTATTTGTGTGTATAGTAATATTAAAAGGCAAAGATTGTATTCTGCCTTAGGATATTCGGAGTGAGCTGCAGGTTACCATGGGTGTGCGTGTGTGTGTATAGATAGACAGACAGATTTTGAAGTCTGTTATCATGCTACGGAGTCTCTGACCGTCTCAAAAAATCAGAGATGAAGTAATCTCTAGAGAATTCTGGCAGATAGTAATTTTCATTGGCAAAACAGGACAGAATTGGCTGTTCAAGGCAGTGTAAAATTCTGGTTTTCCATACTTAAGATGCCTAAATCCAGAAGCTTTCCTAGAATTCATCTGTTTGAAATGGAATACTTTCTTCAATGGAAATGTTTACTGTTTAGCTGAAAACACACTTCTGCAGCTAAGGAACATCCATGAACTACAGTAATAATTATAAAAAAAAGAGGTTGATGCTTAACTTAAAAAGAAATCAATTCAATTGAAATTCTATGTGCCACATCTCATCCTAGCATAGAATATTTGTGGGAGGTTTGGAAAACATTAGAAAAGTAGATTATCACGATGTCTTAAAATAAATGCCCCTGTTGTTAAATGTTTGAACATTTCAAGCAATATTAGGGGTGAGTGGGGCTGCAGGCTTTTTTTTGAGTATCAAAATATTAACAGCTTATGATGAGGGGTGCCTGTGTCCTTTCCCCACACTAAATTAGGGAGACAAAAGAGTCTTGTGGCACTTTTAAAGACTAACAGATTTATTAATCGCGATTAATAAATCTGTTAGTCTTTAAAAGTGCCACAAGACTCTTTTGTCTTTCTACAATAGACTAACACGGCTACCCCTTTGGAATTAAATTAGGGAGGTGAGGGATCAACTAGGAGCTTATTAGAGTAATGATGATGAAGATGGGTGAGAGCCACTGAGGGGAAAAAGAAGAGAACCTGCTTCCTCAGCCCTGGGCCCAGGAAATGAGGAGGAACAGGGAAAGCTGGAAAGCTCTGCCACTTAAGAGACTTAGTACCGTGTAAGGACAGTTTGGTTTCATTCTCTGGTTAACAAAAGTTTAAACTATTGATTGCTTGATGTTGCATATTTTTTGCCCCAGGTTGGTAAAAGTACATATCTTGAGTCCTGGTATGTTGGGCAAGTAAAATAACTTCAGCAAATACTCCCACCTCTTTGCTAAACAGCAGCAACGAAATAAAAACAAACCAGAAAACTCTCTCTGGAGTTGTGTGTACTGTGTACTAGCAGGTTACAGTGTTTTCATTGGGGTCTTTCTTTCCTGTTAATTGTGGCCAAGCCCCTGCCACAGTTGCACCAGAACTATATAAAAATTCTACATCTAAAGTTATTTGTGTTTATAAGTATTAAGAAAACAAATGTCTTGCTGAGTCCAGATGTGGGAGGGAAGAGGGAAAGGTGAAGGGACAGGAGTGACAAAGATATCAGCATGGAATTTGGCATTGATTGGGATGAAGTTGTACCACCCAGTCTTGAGTGGTGGGAAAATAAACCCCCCTCCTGTCTAGCAGCGACATGAGAGCAGTTGTCTTTTTGGACAAAGAGAAAAACAGAGAGATTCCGTTTTCAGCCGTGGAAAAGCAAAACAAACCAATACGAAAATGCCAGGTTCTTTAGCTTGAAGGTAATTAGTTCCAAGTTCTTTTTGCTCCACATGATAAAGTGCGGTTCCTTTTATGAGGTGCTGTGTTTTCCAGCATAAATCCTATTCATAGTAAGTCTACCTCTTCGTGACCGAGAGCAGAAGGTCCTTCCCTCCAGGTTTGGAAGCTCATGCAACTCACAGTGGAACAGGATCTTTTCTTTCTCTCCAGTGAAATTTTAATCCCTCCCCTACTTAACTGGATTCATGGTAAATACTCTATCAAAGGGCTCTGCCTGTTAATAAATCTGTTAGTCTTTAAAAGTGCCGCAAGACTCTGTTGTCTTTAACTTTAAGAAATGCTTAAAACCTTTTTTAGCTATGGTCATATAAAAATGCATGGGAACAGCATTTATGTTGGTAAATGTATAGAAAATAGAGTTCTAAAAGCTATTTGTGTATCAGAGGGTTATGTATTTTTATGAGCTATTGATCTCTAGCATATTCAAAATTGCAAGGTGGTGCCCATATGTGTATTAAGTGATCTTGTTCTTTGATTAGTAAAACTGAGTCAAATTCCCCTAAAAGGTTTCTTCTGATTTTTATATTGTTTTAGTACTTAATTGTAAATATTTTTCAACTATTCAAATGAGTATTTGAATTTGTCCTTCAAAAACTGAGAGAATTGCAGCGACTTTCAAATTCTTATTTGGATTATTCAGTTATACAATTCTAACTTGTGTTATTTGTCTTTCTCGGTGGCCATTCTCCCCCAGTAAAACTCACCAAACTAGTCTTTCCTGGTTGTGATCTGTTTTTCCAGTTGATGCCAACTCACCCTTGTGGTGAGAACCTGTGTTTCCTGATACTCAGGAGGGAAGCAGGTTTACCTCTTTAATATGTAGAAGGAAATACTCTGGCACTTCAGCTTGTGTCTCCATTAGCAAGTAGTTGAGAAACATTGGGGCCTCCTGAGCTGACTAACGTGTTGCTTTGTAAATTTTATGGACTCTGCTGAGACGATGAAGGCAGCTTGTTCAGATCAAGTAAGAAAGAAAGATACTGTTGTACTAAGGCATGTCTTACAGAATTGTTTGCCTATGTATATTTCCAGAAGTGCACTTTTCAGTTTTCAGATGTCTTAGTTTTTACAGGTTTGATTCTCTCTCATCTAGAATGACTGCACATTTCTGTCCAGGTAGTCCGGGTAAGGGAATTGTTGGTGGGTGGATGAAGAACTGAGGTTGATTTTGTAGCTACAGTATTCTAATATTTTAATTTAACTGAAAAATTCCTTTAGAACCTTAAATGTAAAAAACTTTTCTCTGGGAATGTCATTACTTGAAAAAAAATCAGAATATTGATGAGGAAAGTTGTTGTAGGGTATTTTACAGTAGAACCCAGCTAATTTGCATTAATGTTAAGGAAACACACTGTGATTTACTGAATTTTGCAAGTGAGCCAATAAGGGTGAAATTTCTCTCACTTGTCAAAAGCGCTGATAATCAGGTAAAATGCACAGGGATTGGGGACTTGCTATCCACTCATTCCTAACCCTGGCTCCGTGGCATGGATAGCACTGAAGCAGTCCATCCTCTGTAGTTTTTAATCCATCCTATGACGGGAGTAGTCTTCGCAATCCATTTATGTGGGATATTAAAGCAGTGGATTAGTGTAAATTTGGAATCCATTGCTGCTTTGCTGACCCACCAGGTCCGCACATTGGCTGGTGAGACTACTACCTGTGCTAAAGGCTGAGTAGTGTTGAGGTCACCAGCATGTGTGATCCGCAGATGTCGCTGAGTGTAGGGTTTTGTCATGCTCTGCACGAGGATGATCTTCAGTCCAGGGGAAGTAACAAAACATGTAATTTCAGAAATTCTCTGTGTATTTACTTGGACAATTGTATGTTTTAATTATTTATATTCTTTCATACTTAAACTGAGAAATTAGACTCTAGTAGCATTCTTTTTTGAATCTCTGCTGCCCAAGTCGGGAGTGCTCTTTTTTTATATTCAAAAAATACGTGTAGATTCATGTTGGATTATCTGGATCAGGTGTGTTCGGAGCTTTGTGGGTGGGCTGAAGAATGCATGTTACCGTGTTTGCTGTACGGTGGTATAAATGCTTCATGGACTTGTCCACTATAGGTGCAAAGACACGTGGGTTAAAATAAACAGAGTCCTGTGGCACTTTTAAAGACTAACAGATTTATTTATCGTACGAGCTTTCATGGGAGAAAATCCCACTTCGTCAGACGCTTTGAAGATGGGAAATTTACACAATGGGAGGAAATTAAATGCAGGGAAGTATATGACATAGGATCAGGTCAGGCTGTAACAGCAAATCAAAATAGATGTTAGGATTCAAACACTGGGGAACAGTACATAGAGGAAGGTGAGGTCAAATCACCTCTGGTAATGAGAGAAAGATCCGTAGTCCCTGTTTAACCCCAAGGCAACTGAATCGAATTTGCATATAAATTCGAGTTCTGCAGTTTCTCTTTGAAGCCGTGATTTGTTATTCATCTGTTTCAGCACAGCTATTAGCAAGTCGTCAATGGAGTGAGCAGAGAGATTGAAATGTTCCCCTGTTGGATATTTAGTGTTGCAATTTCTGATGTCAGATTTGTGTGCATCTATTCTTTTGCGCAGAGACTGTCCTGTTTGTCCAATATATAAGGCAGAGGGGCATTTCCAGCGCATGATGGCATAAATCACATTGGTGGATGAGCAGGTGAATGAGCCCTTGATGGAACAGGTGGCTTGATTTGGTCCTGTGATGGTGTCTTCAGTGTAGATATGAGGGCAAAGTTGGCAGCGTGGTCTGTTGCAGGAATATATTCCTGCTTTAATGTTTCTGTTGTTTGATCTGTAGTTGCTGGGGAGTATCTGCTTAAAGTTGGGGAGCTGTCTGTAAGCAAGGAGAGGTCTGTCTCCCAAGGCTTGAAAGAGTGAGGGATCGTCTTGAAGAATAGGCTGTTGATCTTTGATGATGTGATGAAGAGGTCTGACTTGGGGGTTGTAAGTGGTGACCAGTGGCGTTCTGTTGTTTTTTCCCTTGGGTTTCTCCTGTAGTAGTTGACTTCTGGGTACCTGTCTGGCTCTGTCAATCTGTTTCTTCACTTCTGTGGATGTGTACTGTAGTTTTAAGAATGCTTGATAGAGATCCTGAAGGGATCAGAGCAAATGCGGTTATATCGTAGGGCTTGACTGTACACAATGGATCGTGTGGTGTGTCCAGGATGAAACCTCGAGGGATGTAGGTAACTATAGCGATCAGTAGGTTTATGGTATAAGGTGGTCTTTATCTGCCCATCACTAATTTGCACTGTAGTGTCCAGAAAGTGGATCTCTTGTGTGGAGTGTTCCAGGCTAAGTTTGACTGTGGAGTGGAAATTGTTGAAATCTCTATGGAAATCTTCAAGGGCATCCTTATCATGGGTCCAGATGAAGATGTCATCAATATAGCATAAGTAAAGTGTAGAGGTTCTTTGGGATGAGACGTGAGGAAGTGTTGTTCTAAGTCGGCCATAAAGATGTTGGCATATTGTGGGGCCACGCGGATACCCATAGCAGTGCCACTAATTTGAAGGTATAAATTATCTTCAAATCTGAAATGGTTGTGGGTGAGTACAAAGTTCAGCCACAAATTTAGCTGTGGTATCATCTTAGATGGTTTTTCTAATGGCTTGTAATCCATCTTTGTGTGAGATGTTGGTGTAAAGAGCCTCTACGTCCATAGTGGCCAGGATGGTATTTTCTGGAAGTTCACCAACGGATTGGATTTTTCTCAAGAAATCTGTAGTGTCTCTCAGATAGCTAGGTGTGTTGATAGCATAGGATCTAAGGAGAGAGTCCACATAGCCAGATAATCCTGCTGTAAGCGTGCCAATGCCTGAGATGATGGGGCATCCGGCGTTCCCTTTGTTATGTATTTTAGGTAGTAGATAGAATATACCTGGTTGGGGGTCTGGCGGTGTGTCTGTCTTGATTTGTTCCTGTGCTGCTTTGGGGAGTTCCTTGAGTAAGGAGGTACAGTTTCTTTTGGTATTCCTCAGTGGGGTCAGAGAGGAGTGGTCTTAGAATGTTGCGTTGGACAGTTGTTTATAACCCTCCTGATCGTAATCCGATTTATTCATGATGACGATGGCGCTTCCCGTGTCAGCCTCCTTAATAATAATGTCAGAGTTGTTTCTGAGGCTCTGGATGACTTTGCGCTCTGCATGGCTGAGGTTATGGTGTGAGGGATGTTGTTTGTCCACGATTTCAGCCTTTACCCGGTGGTGGAAATAATCTATATAGAAGTCTAGTCTGTTGTTCCAGCCATCAGGAGGAGTCCACATTGAATATTTTTTCTTGCAGTTTTGGGAGGAAGGTATCTGTATGTCATTACGTTCTACATTGGTGGTGGTGAAATATTCCTTGAGTCTGAGACGGCGAAAGTAGTTCTGCAGAATTGTATCTTATGTGTAGGGGTGGTGGGGCAGAAAGAAAGTCCTCGAGATATCACAGACCTCACCTTCCTCTATGTGCTGTTCCCCAGTGTTTGAATCCTAACATCTGTTTTGATTTGCTGTTACAGCCTGACCTGATCCTATGTCATACACTCCCCTGCATTTAATTTCCTCCTGTTCTGTAAGTTTCCCATCTTCAAAGCATTTGACCAAGTGGGATTTTCTCCCACAAAAGCTCATGCAATAAATAAATCTGTTAGTCTTTAAAAGTGCCAGAGGACTCTGTTTGTTTTTCTGCAATAGACTAACACGGCTACCCCTTTGGAACTTGTGTTAAAATGGCTCTTGAAACATTGTTTATATTATTTTACCAGCAGTGTTTTTGGATAACCTCATTTACTGAGCAACACACTTAGATTAACACCTTTAACATGTGTAAATGTATAATGAAATGCAGATTTTCCTGCTAGCTGGGCGTCTTCTCCACTTGTTTCCCTGGGAGAGCGCTCCACTGATCAGATTCCTTTCCATGATTAGTGAGGAGACAGCATGCTGCTGGTTAGCCTCTAATGGTAAAATCCTGTTCCCAATGATTCCAGTCGCATTACTCTCGTTGACTCCATGGATCAGGGTTTCAACCAAAGGGTCTATCTGCATTGTAAAAAACGATATGTTCTCAGCCTGAGTGGGCGAACTCTGTTTAAAATAGCAGTGAAGATAATGCAACAAGACAGTTTAGGTCAGCATTTCTCAAATGCAGCCATCATAGCTACATGTGGCCAGCAGATGCTTTTCTTGAGAGCACAGCCTCCTGGGTGGTGATGGAAGTGCAGGAGAAGCACCCCCTCCTCCCTGTTGCTTCTGGGTGTGCCACCTTGATGTTGGTTGCTGCGGCTATCAGCCAGGGCTGGCCCATGGGGGAGCGGGGCCCAGGGCCAACTGGCGTAGATGGGGCCCCACCCCCCATGCTGGAGGGGAGTCGGGCTGCTCCACCCCCCGAGGGAGCCAACCTGGGCAGGGAACCTGAGGCTGCCGGCCGGGAGCCAGCTCCAGCCCTGGAAAGGGGGGCCGCCAGTGGGGGGAGCCGGCCACAGCCAAGACCCCAGGCTGCTGCGGCTGCGGCCGGTGTCCCAGCCGGGGACCCGAGGCCGCTGCTGGCGAGAGCTGACCCTGGCCGCGTGGGGCAGGCCGGTCCAGAGGCGGGTCCGGGCCACCTGCCCCGCCCCTGGGCCTGCCTGCCTTGGGGGCGGGGAGGGCTAGCCCAGGGGCCAGGCTTAGTACTCCCTGCTCGCCCCGTTGCCTTCGGCTCCCTGCCGAAGGCAGCGGGGAGCAGGGAAGAGTGTGGCCGTGGGGGCGCCATGGTGCAGGCCCCGCACTGCCCTGCTGGGAGCGGGACAGCGTGGGGCCCGTGTAACCCTGGGGCCTGGGGCAATCGCCCCATTTGACCCCCCCCCCCCAGGAAGGGCCCTGCTGTCAGTCAGGGTTGGGCCCTTCCCCCTTCAGGAGACGTGAGGCACAACGCAACACTAAAGGAATAGGCAGCTGGTGAGTTTCTAAGAGCAGTGGGGTTCAGGCTTCAAGTGAGAGGCTTTGGGCTCTATCCATGGGCTCATACTTTCTCTTGATCATTGTCCTTGCCCCCCACTGCCTCACCTGGCACCCTGTCTGTTGTCCCACCCACCTTTACCTCTCCATCCAAGGCTTGATTTCTCATTGGGCTTGTTGAGGCTGAGTAAATCTGCTGTGAAAAGTGATACTTGTGGGTTTGTTAATCTCATTGTTCACTGCAGATTTAGTAGCTATCTAAATCTTAATAATAGTAGCTAACTAGCTAATAAGTCTGGTGTGAAAAGTGAGATTAACAAACATACCAGATCATTTTTCACAGCAGCAGACTTATTAGCTAGCAAGGGCTTTAAAAGGGGGGGGGGGGCAACAAAAAAGCAAAAGAAACAATAACGAAAAAGACAAGAATGTGCAAAGCCTTTATTCATGTTCCTAATATATTTAGGTCCAGTGAAGAGTAGACACAACTGTGCATTATTTTTATTATTGAGTCTGCAAAAGAAACTCCCCACTACATAAATAAATTACAATGAGTTGGACATGTATAGAGGCGTATTTATTTATTTTTCCTAAAGATATGTAAATATTTTAGGAAAAAATGTCAGAGCGGCCACCGGCAAGAGTTAGTGGCCACAGTCTGAGGCCACCAAAATTTTTGTTATGAGAACTGGTTTAGATGCTGTTGTTAAAGCCTATAGGGAAGCCTGGAGTTGACCTGCTAAACACAGATAAAATGTGAGTTGCCTTGTTTTTGCTGTTGTATTAACCAAGGCAAGATGACTTGAGTTAAAGATACACCTCTTTTTGCACTGCAGTACCCTACACATCTGCTGCAAGCAAGGTATGGATAGTGGTGAATTCTCTGAGCATTCGCTGAACATCTGTCTGATAGCAAGTTGACCATCTTAGTGTGAGAGCACCTTTGCTAATAGTTAACTTGAGATGAACTGGAGAGAGTAGGTAGATTTAGTGCAGCTTTTGATAACCACAAAAAGAACATTGTTATTGTGTTCATTGTGTATATGTACTGTTTGAAAACAGCAGCTAAATCTGGTTTGTGTTGATTTGGGTGGTCTTCTGGGCTCAGCTTCCCAGTACCTGGGAATTTTGTGAGTAATTATGACAAGGGCTCTCTGCCTGACTCCTGTTGGTTTTGAAGTTGCATATCTTTCTATAATCAATTGGCCCTTGTTAAAGTAATCTAATGGCATAATATTAATCTGTACATTTATCCCAATTTACTGTTTAGTAGTTTCAGCTCATGCTTCTGGTTCTCTTTCCTAGCTCATAGTTGATATTAATAATACTAATCTGGGTTGTATTAGGTTTGCAATGCAAAATCCTTGCTGTGTGACTTAAGCATCATGGCTTTTGCTATGTAATAATAAACAAGGAAGGAGTCTGGTGGTAATAATAAATAAATAAACAAACAAGGAGTCTGGTATGTAATAGTTGGTTAGTATGTGATGCATGTACATCTGTGTAGTTTCCAGTTGTCAGTAATAAAATAGCTTTTTCATTAATTAAATTTAGTAGAATTTTTAAATAATTAAAACATGCAGGAAAAATTGTAAATGTAAATTACAACTTCTTTGTTCTAGACCAGTGGTTTTCAAAGTTGGGGTAGGACCCAGTACTGGGTCTCAGACCCTCAGGCACTGGGTTGCAGCACTCCCTGCTGCTGCCAGCAAGAGACTGGAATGCATTGGTCAAAGATATAATTGTTGGGATGTGGACATAAATGATTTTTTTCAATTGGATCCTGAGGAAAAAAATTTGAAAACCACTGTTATAGAATATTGAAGTCAAATTGCACTATGACTCAAAAGTATAGTTACTGACTTGGAACAGGAACATGCTATAATGAACCTCTCTACCCTGCGAATTTGCAATGAATATGGTATATGCTAATTTTCATACCAATGTGTGTAACTTTTATGGACAAAAATACCCAAAATTAGTCAGGCACGTGCACACATTCATGGTGGTAAACAGTCACAGAGATCTGCAGTTTCATCCAGTATGTTCTAAGAAGATCAGAGGTAAGAGGTTATATGAAAGAAGCTCCTATATCCAACATGTGGGATATAACTCTTGGGGACTTGGGAATAGTCATTTTCTAGAAAAAGAAAAAGTATTCAGAAACTGGATCAGAGCTCTAACTGAAAGAGGAGAGTGAAATATCTAGCTTCTGAGGCAATTGTGTGAAAGAGAAGACTGGCCTGCCCCTTTAGTTTAATGAGAACTCATAATGCTTTAAAAAAATATCCTCCTTAGGTACTTCAGAGCAGCAACTTCCAGATGTAAACAGGAGCTAGTAGTAAAGTCTCATGGGTATGTGAGTTTAAAAACTGGTAACTTGAGATGCACCCTTTTGTGCGGGAGTTAGAGGGGAAGAAATACATACTAGTTTTAAAGGGACTATGGGATATTCAAAGGATATCTCAATGCAGAAATATGTGAGTGTAGCCCATATAACAGAAATTATATGGTGCTGCATAGAATAACTTGACAAGTTATTGGAAAATACTGTGAACAAACAAGGACAATGACTAATAAATACTTTGTGTGATACTGTATCTTTTGTATTGGGGAGTAACATGAAGGTAAGGGATATAGGTTTTACTATGGTCAGTGTGCAAAAAGTAGTAAAATAGCTGCCGAAGAAATAATAAAGTATTCTTTAGTGCTAGTAAATCTGGCAGAAAATGAAATATTACAGTAGATTTTTTTGTCACTTCTGTACTGATGGAGAAATTAGGTTTGCCAGCTTAAAAAAGGACATTCTCTTAACAAACAAGTTGCTTTATCTAAGAGGCTTTTTCTTGCAGTGAGACCTTAAATTGTGTTTTATGGGCTTTAAAGATGATCATGTACAAAGAAAAGATGGCTGAAGCTGAGCAAGATAGATTAGTTGGTGGGCAGAAGAAAGCGTTTTGAAGTGTTTTTAGCCATGGTACAGTTTCCTGTGGCTGAAAGTCTACATTCACAACTGAACAACTCAGTTCATCTCTTAAGAATGCATAGAATAGAATCAAATTTTGGTGATGGAACTTTGTTGGACAAACAAGTGGTAAAGGAACGTATGCTATATTTGTTTGTGGATTTCAGGTGAATTAAGTCCCTTCCCACCCACCCCCTCAACATTTCTTCAGTGACAATGTGAATGTGTTTACTTTAACTAATTAACCATACAACACCTACTGTGTCTTCCTCCCACACCCCCTCAAAAAAAAAAAGAGAAAAAAAAGAGAAAGCTTTACATTCTAATTGTATAAACTATTTCAAATGTTTGTCCAAACTCTTGGATAGAGGATAAATATGGTTGTTCTCAAATAAATATGGCACTTTCCATCAACTGATCTTGGAACAGTTATTTTTTTTTAAAAAATTAATAGTCCAGACACACTGCTGATCCTATGTCATACGCGTCCATGCTTTTAATTTCCCCCCGTTCTGTAAATTTCCCATCTTCAGAGCGGCTGACAAAGTGGGATTTTCTCCCCCAAAAGCTCATGCAATAAATAAATCTGTTAGTCTTTAAAACTGCCACAGGACTCTGTTTGTTTTTCTGCAATAGACTAACACGGCTCCCCCTTTGGAACAGAATTAACTTGGAGACTTTAAAGAACATCCTGTCACTATGTTTTCACAGTGTACTGGCTCAAAGAAACTTTTAGTGGGAGGTCAGAAGAATGGTAAAAGCATGAAGCAGTGATAAGGAAAAGCTCAGTTTCATTGTAGAAGAATTGGAGCAGGAACCACTCCATTCTGGTGTGCAGCTTCTGCAAGGAACTCCTATGCTGAATGCAGGCAGAAGAGGTCCATATAGATGGTTATGTTCTTCGATTGCTTGCTCATGTTGACTCAAAGTAGATGTGCATGTGTTCATGTGTGCGTGTTATGCGTGCCGCATGCATTGTCACTGGAAGGCTTTTTCTTTAGTGGTATCCATAGGGTCGGCTCTGGTGTCCCCTGGAATCACGCCTTCATGGCACTGTATATCGATCACTGCCAACATCTCACCTGTAGTAGTTGTGACAGGCTGTACCAGCTGATCCAGTGTAGCGATGTGAGGAAGTTCCTGGCTACAATCCTTGGGCCTCTCTCATGAGATCCAGTAGAGTATTCAAGACTTCCCCTTTGAGGGATCTGCTCTATTCTCTGAACAGACGGATTCCGTACTTCACAGCCTTAAGGACTCTCGGGCTACTTTGAAATCTCTGCCGTGACACTTCAAACCTCAATTCTTGCCTCATTTTTATCAAAATCAGCTTAGGCAAGGCTATAATGGAAAGGGAAAGGATTACAGAAGGAAGCCTCCTTAACCTTTCTCCAGTATAGGGCCCAGACTCACGAGGCTATCATCCAGTTCCAATCAAAATTTTTGTGGGAGTGCCTGAGGACGATGTACCAGTCAGAGACTCTGGTCCACCACCCTGTTTGTTTTCGGATCACCTATCTCTTTTCTACCATGCATGGGCTCAGATCAAATCAGACTGCTGGCTATTATGCACAGTAGAACTGGGTTGCTCACCCCAATTTTCTTCCCTCCTTCCCACTGAACCCCCATGCTCCCCGTTCCTTTTCAAGGACTCCTCTCATGAGCAACTTCTCGTACAAGAGGTGTAAGCTGTCATAAGAATAGGAGTGGTGAAGGATTCTCCTTGGAAGCTAAGGGGCAAGGGATTTTATTCCTGATATTTCCTAATCCCGAAAGTCAAAGATGGGTGTAGGCCCATCCTTGATGTGTGAAACCTCAACAAATTCATGAAAAAGCTGAGATTCCATATAGTCTTTTTGGCCTCCGTTATTCTTCTCTTAATCTGGGGGATTGGTATGCCACCTTCGACTTGAAGGATGTGTACTTCCACATCGCCATCTTCCCAAGTCAAAGGGATGTCCTCTGATTCATAGTCGATCCAACACACTACCACTTCACAGCCCTACATTGACAACTTTCCACATGGATGAGGATGACACCTAATTTTGGTGTTAATTTGCATTACCACAAACATTACCAATGTTCTAAGCTCGCAGCTGTCGTACACCCACCCAGGAATCACAGACCCCCGTGCGGCGAGAGGAGAACCAGGGCTGATGACTGATGAGGTGAGGGGGAAGAGAGGGACCAGGCGAGAGGTGAGCTGGTGCTGAGAGTCGGGAAGGAGACAGGGAGCTGGGGCTACATGGGTGGGCAGTGGTGGCTAGCCGGGGAGAACAATGGGATTGGCAGTAGCAGCATGTGGGCTGAGCAGCAGATTAATTTAGAAGACTGCAAATGCTACAAAGTTTTGTAAAAACTCAGCAAGTCTCAGCTTCATACATTTGCACTTTTACAAGTGGTGATAAGAGATGGTGCTGAATGCTGGTAATGTCTGGAAACATTAGGTGTTAAGT
Source organism: Pelusios castaneus (assembly GCA_007922175.1). Classification (NCBI taxonomy): domain Eukaryota; kingdom Metazoa; phylum Chordata; order Testudines; family Pelomedusidae; genus Pelusios; species Pelusios castaneus. The sequence continues at coordinate 9,187,015 of ML685781.1, forward strand.
ATCCAGTGAAAAGTGAAGTGCGGTCAGTTGCCCAGCTGAGGCTTAGAGCTGACCAGCTGTTAAGAGGACTCAGTCAGAACACAAAGCGGTCATTTGAAATTTTCTTTTCTTCCACTCTGGTGAAACTCTATTGTTTATTTCCTTGTTCATTCTGTGAAGTTGCTAGTCCTTGAACAACATTTGTGATACTGAGGAATATTACGTTCTGGGATGCTTTCTGCTAGCTTGGAAATGTTCTTTTTACTAAACGGGTTGACACATTATGAAATTTGATTTTGTTGTTGTTGTTTGATGAAATTTTATATGCTGGAAATGTGGTTGCTCTAATGATGTGGCTTTGTGATCTGTTGTGACAGTCATTATTTCATATGCAGGATTGTCTTGTGAGGTTTGAAGGAGAGGGATTAGGAGTAATTAAGAATAAATATGAGTGGATGGTAGCTTCAATGAGTTGGGTAAAAAGAGGCAGTACGTCTGCTACACTATACAAGTTCTTATACGCTTTCAGATAAGTTCACATTCCTGGCCCACTCGGTTGATGTCTGTGGCACATTTCAAGCATCTAGTGCAGATGCTGAGTGAGGCTTCAATCTAATGAACAATATAAAGACACAGTCTCGTTAACAGGTTGGAAGTTTCTCATCTAGACATGCTAATCGCATCAAATCCTATCTAATTGCTGGATTCGAGGCTGACCTTGACTCTGTATATGTATTCTGGAAATGTGACAAAAACTATGAGGTGAGATGATGGTAGGGGCTAGGTAGGCAGCAAGTGTCATCGTCCCACATTTGTTTAGTAAATTAATAAAACTGCAGTATTTCAGTTTAACATTTTTATTAAAGTTCAAAAGAAAGACATCTCTACATTTCTTTTGAATTAAGGTACTGAAGCATGGTGATACTTCCGGCGCCAAAAAATGGTTGCCCATGCAGCACCATGCCTCACTAATTGCCGCTTAGCAAGTTCCATAACTTGCTCAGCTGCATCATCAGCTTAGAGGGACTATTGCTTTGATCCCTTTTGTAGCGTGTAGGTATATGACTGAATTTCACTATGGCTCTTCGGTGGCTTATAGCAAATGTGCAAGTGGTCTTAGTCCAGTTCCAAGTGGATAGATGTCCACATCACAAGAGCCTCCAACATAATTATCTTCCTGGGCAACTCTGAACAGAGGCTAAGATTGAGTAAGTATGGACAGAGAAGAAACCTCTGATCGTAAAAGGCGTCAAATCTGTATTTGGGGTGAGGCACATGGATGAATAATGTAGGAAAGCTTAAAATGCTGCTGCCGCTGCCATGCTTATTATGGGACATATCTGAGTAAACAGAAAATGGTGGCTTTACAGGACTGTCACATTGGCAGTGTTTCTGCCTTTATATACATTTCACATACTAGCTTAAAACATTTCATGATCTTATACAGAAGTTTTTCATACCAACTTTCCCTTTTATTGCCTTTTATGAAGGGGTCAGTAGTGGGCAAAATTCTACCCAAGGTTACTACCATACAGTGCCATTAATGGGAACTGAAGCCAATAAGCACTGAATGACAGCAGAATTTGGCCCAATATTTTTAAAAGGTTATACATTTACATCTGTTTACATTAGAGTATTGCAACAATGCAAATTAAACACTTGCCATCCTATTTTGTATGCAGTTCTATCAAATGTGTACTCACAGCATTCAAATCAAATGTTACAACTACACTGCCTTCTAAGTAATCATTTCATATCTGCGAAGCAAAGTTTAGAGGGAAATTGGGCAACTGTTTTAGAAGGCTTCAGCAAATCATGGGAGAGAAGAGGTCGCAGTCCCATCACTTACTTGGAATCCTGAACATTGCCACAACTTATTTTCAAGATGAAGACCCATGCAGGATGATCAGACAGAACACTGTGCTCAGGAGAAACAACTTTCTGTATACAGTCCTGAAATTCAGCACTGATCATCTTGAGAGGCCCAGCAGTGGTGGTGGATTGTATGCTAAGGCAGTGGTGTTCAATCTTTTTCCATTTGTGGCCCCCTAAAATTTCAGATGGAGGTATGGAACTGTTTGGAAATCTTAAGATAGAGTGCACAAACCTCCAGGTTGAAAACCACTGTTCTATGGCAGTGGTTCTCAACTGGGGGTACGCAGAGGTCTTCCAGGGGATACATCAACTTATCTAAATATTTGTCTAGTTTTACAACAGGCTAGGTAAAAAGCACTAGCAAAGTCAGAATAAACTATAATTTATGACAATGACTTGTATATACTGATCTGTACACACGGAAGTGTAAGTTCAGTGTTTAGATTTCTGTTGATTTATTCTATAACTGTATGGTAAAAATGAGAAAATAAACAATTTTTCAGTAATAGTGTGCTGTGACACGACTGTATTTTTATGTCTGATTTTGTGAGCAGGTTATTCTTAAGTGAGATGAGACTTGGGGATATGCAAGACAAATCAGATTCCTAATAGGGAATCAATAGGCAGGAAAGGTTAAGTGCTACTGTTCTGGGGTACACCTGTCACCATTGATTTCAAGGGTGCTAGAAGCAGTGTGCCAATATTGTTGTCTCTTTTACTGCATGTGTGTGTGAAAAGCAGCCTGAATATGGTCCCTAATGTATATACTGTGAGTTATGTGGGTACCAGTTAAACCTTATATTTTTGGCACATAGTACTTAAAACACTGCCCTGCTGGTATAATGGATAAACACAGAGAGCATAGGTTAGGGAATAGCTTTGAAAAAGTAGCGTATTATAGATAAGCCATTACTGACTCCATAAAGCATTCATAATGGTGACAGATAGTTTCGAAAATTAAATGCAGATTACTTCACAGTAATTTGTATGAGTGTAAGAGAGTGATAAAATATCCATACTTTGTCACACCTTTTGAGTAAAATTTTATTTTTGACAGGTGTCTTTATGGACATGTACCTTTTTACATAGCAGGTCTCCTTTCTTTCTTTATTTGGTACAAAACTGACTGAGACTATGATAGGTTCTATTATTTCTTGCATTTCAACAGTAGAATTGTTTTGTAAATTCCAGTTACAGAGCCAGGTGGTTACGTCAGGGTAAAACTCTGGCAAAACTGATCATGTAAAGGTGTATGAATGGTGGTGTAATTTGGTGATGGTACACAAGAAAGAGCGAGCCCACCTTGACTTTACTTTGCAGGGCTGATAGCAAAATATCTTCTCACGTGTAAATTGAAGATATTTAATCTGAATAGCACTGAGATGCAAATGTCTCTGCAATACCATTGTTAGTCACTTTTCAGAGTAAGACTGCACTTGATTATTCAGCTTTAATTTAACATTTCTGTGTAGTTCTTTATGATTTCCATAGCCTTAAAGTTGTCTAAATTTATTTAAATATATTAATTTGTAATGTCTGTAAATGTGTAATCCTATGATCAGATATTTGCATAACAACAACACCAATGTGAAAAGCATAGGGACGACTGACAAGAATCGGCATGACAGAATAGTTTGATTTATTTGTCCCAATGAGAATATGCATTTAATGAGAAAAACTTGAATCCTCAAAATATAAAATTCCTGCAGGACATAGGTTTTTAGGTAGATGCAGTAATGATTGGGTTGTGCTGGATCTGGAGTATTTATATGGAATAAATCTTGTATTTTACACTTAACTATTTGATGCTGAAATGATTTCACCTTCAGGGGAAAATATGGGAGTGCAGAGTTCTCTTGTGTTTGGAAGGCATAAATAAATTGTGACAGCCAGCGCAGGTAAAAACTTCTCTTAGTTGCTTGTTCTCTTTTCTTCTTGGCTATAGATTTTGTTTTGCATTCGATTTGTGTGACCTGAAAAAAGAAGATTTCAAGCCAAGTTTCTGAAAGAGAACAGCTTATGTACAAACTCACTCTTGGACCTAATCCTCAAGAAGATATTTTTAATTTGTTAATAAAATGTATGTTTTGTATCAAGAATACATTATAGAAATACAAAGGTGTTGGACTACAGTATATTTTATAAAGAATTCATGTGTCGGCAATAATAGTAAAATGTCATATTCTGATCACCTTTTTTGAAGAAAGACATGGTTAAATTTACAAGAATAATGTAGGCTAACACAAATGACAAATGGAATGGGGTAAAAGCAGTTAAAAGGTAACCTGACAGAAATGTTCAAGAAATTTTAGAGTTACTCTTTGAAGAGTGCTAATCAGAACTACATATAAGGTTGCCTAAACTTTTCTATTACAATACTCTGGTTTGATTTGGTTATAACTGTATGTAATACTACTTTTTGTTACAGGAAAGAGTCAAGATTTTCAGCCCTCATAGGTCATTACCTTTGAAGGTTTGAAAGTGAGGAATCCCACAACCACTCAAAGGAATTTTTAGTTAAAACAAAAAACCTTGCTGTTTGGTGTGCCTTAAATATACTAGTAATGTCATGCTTTCCCACTTTATTTGTACAGGTTTGCAAATGTTATAGTTGGGGGTGAGTTGTTTTACACTAATCTGTTATAGCAAACATTTGACCTTTGCAAATACCCGGATTTTTATAAAGATGCCAACAAATAAAACGTATAATATTCAGTCTGTCTAAATCTAAAAGCTTGACAGTGATTCTTTATAAAAACATTGCAAAATTCACTGAAAACAATTGGACTTTCACCTGTTGGGTACAAATGAAATTATGTTAATTCATCTCATTCTGAGTCGTATCAATTAATTATGCAAGTTAATTTTTTTTCTTGCTGGAAATTGCAATTTGACTATAGAGGAAGCGATTTCTGTTCTTTCTTGTCATGTCTTTGATTTTCTCACCTTTACCTGCTTTTTTTTTCAGATCTTTCTGATTTCCTTGGTATACTGCAGGTATTTTTAACACCAGTTAGATTCTAGTGAGTCTATCTATGCCTTTATTCTTACTGTGAGGTGATCATTGCTGTGTATCTTGAGAAATCTGTT
>ML685781.1:9198452-9310563 GCA_007922175.1 Pelusios castaneus
TTATTATCAAATTCCAAAGGGGTAGCCGTATTAGTCTATTGCAGAATAAACAACAGAGTCCTGTGGCACTTTTAAAGACTAACAGATTTATTTATCGCATGAGCTTTCGTGATTTTCTCTCATGAAAGCTCATGCGATAAATAAATCTGTTAGTCTTTAAAAGTGCCACAGGACTCTGTTGTTTATTATCATTAGCCACCTACATGCATGGAAATGGAATAAACTAAATTTTCTGTATATTCTTTTGAAATAACGTTTAATAGGGCAACTAACCTGCCACTGTGAATAACTGTCAAGTGTTTGAGCAGATTTATGGTAGTGCCAATGAGTCCATTGTTACTTCATGTAGTTTTGCTAAGCAACTGATTCAGTAAGACAGGCAAAACAGAGAAAAGCAGGAAGTATATATATACTTTTACTTGATTACTCAAGAATACTTTTCTACTTTGGGGGTAAGGTGTCTCTTAATATATAACTATATGTAAAGGATAGCATATTCTGCTGCTTTGGCAGGATTCTATTATAGAAAAGCTTCACTGTCTGCTGCAAAATTACAATTGATTTTATTACAGGAAGTGTCAACATGGGAATAAAAATAAATGGGACTTGGAAAATTTCTTTGGAAAGCCATAGTCTTAATACATTTATTCATATAGTGTTGCGTATATTACAGTAGATTTTTGAAATATAAAGATTAATTCAGATAGTTTGAAAATTTAATTTTCTGTCTACTCTTTCTTTCTTCTTTCGAGTGTAAGCTAACTGTCTCTGATCCTGTTAGGTGCTGCGCATCCTCAGATTCCAGTGAAATTGGTGGTACTTGATTTTTGTAGCACTTGCAAGATTAGGTCTTATGTGTAGGTGTATTCATACTCTCTTCTAAATGTTGGACTTCTGGTCAATCTTACTTTTAAAAGCAAATGATTAAATATAACAGTACATTTGGTAACCAAAATACCATGAATGTTTCCAAACGGTGTAATCGGTAGGTTGAGTACTGTTTTATGAAAACTGTACAGAACACTGCATTCTTTTGCTCTTCAAAAAGAATTCCTGTTTCATATAAAAAGATGCCAGACTCACAAAGATTTCCTTTCTTGTTTCATAGACGTTCCATCTTCAGAGCAGCCTGAACTGTTCCTAAAGAAACTTCAGCAGTGCTGTGTAATTTTTGACTTCATGGACACACTGTCAGACCTTAAAATGAAAGAATACAAGCGCTCCACTCTTAATGAACTGGTGGACTACATTACAATAAGCAGAGGCTGTTTGACAGAGCAGACTTACCCCGAAGTAGTTAGAATGGTGAGTTTCTTCTTTACTGTGGACATTTTAGATCCACATACAATGCCAGTTACATATTGGGGGCCCAAATGAACCCTGGGATAAGTGGACTAAATGTGGCCTTGGGTTTGTATTTTCTAGTAAACATCACCAGAGTATACTATTTTGAAGACCAATGCAACTGAGATTTTCACTTACAGTTAAGTGAAGTTAAATTAGGCTCATCAAAATACATAGGAAAGTATACCCAGAGCAATCACATTTCAGCATTCAGGGTATGAAGTTGAACATAAATTCAGTGTGCTTTTTTTTGGTAAAACAGGATGCAATAATTTTAGAATATTTGTTTTTATTTTTATAGGCTAAAGGCCATCTTTAAATGTAATAAAATCTTATTGCTAAGGAACTTTAGATTGCTTTTATCATGTAAATGAGCATTGTGATAGCTAAAAGTGATGCACTGATTAAAAAAAAGGTGAAACTGTCACATAGGATCAACATTAAAATTGCAGTACTTTGCTTTGCAGATTCATAGCAACTGCAATTAAGAGGTCAGCAGGAGTCCTCAATGGTAGTGGTAATACCATGCATCATATTATTAATAAATTATCCACTAACACAAGTGTCCTCAACATCAGTACTGAATTCCTACCAGATAGAATGAAGTAAAGAATGTTCATTGTAAGCTGTAAGGTAGATATTATAAAATCTTACTAAATTGCTACCTGAAGCAAACAACAGATATTCAGAAATAGGCTTTGTGATATTAATTCTGTACTGGTATTGTGTGAGCATCGAATGTGGTAATAGCTACACACTTTCAGAGAATATGAATAGATTTTTACGTGGAGGTGTGTATTCACCTTATTTTTTTAAGCACACAGATACATACTTACTCTAGTGGTGGTCTGGAATTGTGTAGAAGTGTATGTTTTATACCATTAGTGTATGTATTTGTGTGTGTGTGTAATTTGTGTTTGTATGTTGTGTGTGTCTGTATGTATGGATAGCCCTGCAAATCTGCAGATATCCACTTTATATCTGTGGACCATGTTCTTGGATCGTGGACATATGTGGATCAAAATGTTATATTGAGAGTCCTACAAATCTGCAGATACTCACTTTATATCTGCAGACTTTTTGCAGATCATGGATAGGTTACAGATACAGATTTTATATCTGTGCAGGGCTCTGTATGCATGTGTATTATATATGTATATGAAACATACCAAAAATCCCCTGCATTAAAAGAATGCTAAGGTTTCATATGGAAACTTGGTCCTGGCATTTTCCAACATCTGAGGGCTTGTCTGTGCAACTTTCACATTATGTTGACGCACCTTTTTTATGTAATTATAGATATATATTGCATGGTCACTGTGAATTCGGCCCCCTTATGTATGTGCATAATGTTACAGCTAGAATTACATGATCATATACTGTTTTTTCCACAGGACCCCTGCCTTATTCAGTACGCAGGAAGGATGGTGTTTACTCAGTGAACAGCTATTCAGTATGACGTTTTATCCTCATTGTTCCATGTATGGCTCCATGCCTTATTTACAGTACACATTCAAATTCTGCTCTGAATGTAGAATTATTGATTTTTCTCCTGGGATTTCTGTGGTGCTCATCCCTTAATATCAGCATGCTTCACAAACATTAATTATCTCCACAAAACTGCTGTGAGGCAAAGAGGTGATATTCCCATTTTACAGATGATGAAGTGAGACACAGATTAAGGTGAAAAGCATCCAGTGATTTTGGTTGCTCAATAGAAGCTGCCTAAGGCTTCCGCCCCCCCCCCCCCCCCGAAAATTTAGCATTTATAGCACATTTATTTATTCAGAACTGAGCTCTCATTGACTTCAGTTGCAAGTGTAAATGCTCAGCGCTTCTGCAAATCAGGCCCACAGGTCTCTGAAGCTGGACAGCCGGAAAGTCGTGAAAAGTGTGGTTGAGTGACTTGCCCAGCCTTACGTAGGAATTCTGTGGCAGCGACAAGAAGAGAATCCAGATTTCCAGGGCAGCGTTCAACTGCCTTATCCATGAAATTATTATTTCTCTTCTTGCAGTTCTCATGCTAGGGGTCATGTTGCTCATTAGTGGTGAATACCTGAGTGAATTATGCAGGTCATCCCAAGTGAGTGTTGTTTTTACTATACCACACCTGCATGTATGCTACATATTTACAGGAAGACTATCTTAGACATGTACTTTTTTTCATCATCACTTTGCCTTTAAGAACTATACTCCTTTAGTATCATGAGTTCACCTGTGCAGGCCTCAGAGAAGAGAGAAACCCTCACCATTACGTAGAATAGATTTTTAGTACACAGTGTTGCCCCGTTGGGTAAGCACTAGTCAATTTTGGAAACTTGCAGTGGGTCACTTTCAGTTGTTGAAGAGAAATTGATGTTATAAAGTGAGGTATAGTACAACTTGATTATTTACAGTATGTACCTGTGCTTATTTACACTATTTCATGAGTCCGCTTATTCTTAAACTGAGATAGACCTAGCTCTATGAAGCTAACTTCTTATGCCCATTCAGTAACCCTGAACAGCCACAAGGAACAGCTCCTTTTGTGCATGTTCCTCCAGGTCTCCAGCTGTCCACCAAATTGCTATTGATCTTCCCTTTCTGGCTGACCTGTCATGATCCAGTCAGGAACCAAGAGAACAGCAGCAGATTCACCCTTAGCAAATTCATCACACTGCCCTGTGTTGACTACGCAGCATATTCATCACAATAATATTTTCATGGTAAGGTATGATATCTTAAAATGTACCAAAACTAAAAAATAAATGCCATTGGGAAAACTTGGTTGAATATTCTCTTTAAAGAGATGTTTAGCACTGCTATCTAGCCCTTTTGGGTTGAGACACCTACCCAGGAGTGAGTATTGGCCATCCTGGCCTATGAGCGATTGTAATTTTGGGGGGAAATTCCATATCTTGAGTTCAGGTGAGAGGTGGGGGAGAGGAAACAATTTGAAGGTTGATTTAAAAAAAAATAAAAATAGGGCTAGGAAGGGGATAAGAAGGCGCCTGTTTGAGCTGAAGGTTTGACAGGGTAGTAGTCCTGCAGAGACGGCTTAGTGACCAATGTGCTGGCTACTTGCTTCTAGTCATGATTATCTGGAGAAATCTGACTTTAAAATTATGACATTATGTACAAAAAAAGCTCTTTATGTCGTTTTTAGAGTTTACTAAAATGCATTAGTTGTAATTTTCTCTTCTTTGATTTATGGTACTAGGGCAGCCTGGTTTTATAGATAAAGGGATATAAAATCCATTACCAATACAATTTTTTAAAAAACTCTTGAAAATGTTTCTAATTTTTTTGGTAGAATACATGTTGTGATTTGGTGTAAAGGTTTTATACGCACTCATCTAAGATGCCTGGCATAACTCACTCATGAATCAGCTGTTCACAGTTTATGCAGTCATTCCAAATTCATGGTATTAAAAAATAATGCTGTGTACTGGTATTAAATATGTGCACGTGCTCTCTCTTGCTTGCTCGTGCATTTGTACAAACAGAGCCACGCATGATTCCTTAAAGATTATGTAGTTATCTATTACACCTGTTTATTATTTTTATCTGTCTGTTTTTTAATCAATGTGTTTTGCTTGGTTTTGATTTTGGAGCTGTGCTACTCTTTTGGAAATGTATTGAGGGGGAAAGTCTTATTATTGGTCACCTGATAAATGAGGCTATCACTGGCCTCATGAGAATCATCAATATCACTTGCTGTAGAAAAATAACTGGCATTTGTGCTAATGAAAATAGGAAGGTTTATACAGGAGTGTGTTGCGCAAAGCCCATTTGCCTGCAGTTTTTGGTGACATTTAGTGACTGTTTTACATCCTTTAGAATTCAGCCACTGTGAGTAAAAAAGGCCCTCACTTCTTAAAACATGCTATAGTGATACAATTTTATTGGCCAAGTAATATGGTACTTAAATCTGAAATAATTTGCCACTGTGTGAGCAAAATTTGCAGGGTTAGAATAGAGCAATGGTGATTTTGATGGTAGATTAAACACTGTTAGTTGAATTTAAAAAAATGTTTGCATTATCCGTGCAGTGTCCTACACTGTTCTTTTAGTAAGGCTTTTTATGTTTCCTGGAGGTTAACATGTAGATTGAGAAATTGACTCTTACTATTTAAAGTCAAATGGATGGGAAAAATGACTTCTGTTTAAATTTAAAACCATGAATCAATTTCTGTGGTAGGTGTCCATTCTATCTCAGGCTATGTCTACACTAGGGAATTAAGGTCGTCTTTTAAAAAGGTCGACTTTAATAAGTCGACTTTAAGTCGACCTTATTAAGTCGACTTAGAGAGTCCACACTGGACTCCCTAAGTCGACTTAAAGGGGCCCTTACTAAATTGACTTAGAGAGTCCACACTGGACTCTGTAAGTTGACTTGTTTGCTCCAGGGAGAGCCAGCCCCACATGGGGCTGGCTCTCCCCGGGGCAGCAAGCCCCTGAGTGGTCCGGGGGAGGAGGGAGCGAGGAGCTCCCTTCTGCCCCGGACCACTTGGCTCCCTTCTGCTCGGGACTTTCCACGTCCCGGGCAGAAGGGAATCCTCCTAGCCTGGACCACTGGGGTCCTGGGGACAACTTCCCCGACCCGAGTGGTCCGGGCCAGGAGGAAAAGCCGGAGTTCTGCACTCCAGCTGCCTGCTGCTGAGGCTCTAGGCAGTCGACTTAAGTCTTAGATCGATTAGGAAGGTGGTGTTAGAAAGTTGACTTAATTTTAATTAAGTCAACTTTATTTTCCTTAAGTCGATTTAAGCAAGCTGCTTAAGTCGACTTAGGAAACTGCAGTGTAGACGCAGGGTAAATTAGGTCGACTTAAGCAGGCTTAAGTCGACTTAATTTACCAGTGTAGACGCAGCCTCACAAATTATAAAGCCCTGCAAAACATTTGTTGTAGTGTTTACGTTGTAACTCAGAATAGCTAACAAACAACTCCTTATTGAACTGATAACGAAACTCCATAGTGATATGTGACTTCTAGAATAAAATGTTCCTTTACTACCTGACGCTTGCAGGCAAATTTTGTCTGTAGTCCACTAGTTTCTTCCTGAACTTTTCTATCACTACAAATTAAGTGCAATGAAAAAAATTAATCTGCATAGGCAAAATTAAACTCTAGTCAGGACTGCTTTGGCAGTCCTTGCCAAAAGGCTGCTGAACAGCGGAGGGGTGGGCAGAATCTGGTGTAAATAACTACGACAAACATCATAGAAATAATCACTTACCAAAGATGTAATCTCCATTTTTGGAAACTTTTAAGGCCTGGTTAGACAAAACCCTGGCGGGGATGATTAAGTGCGTGTAGCCCTGCTTTTAGCAGGGGGTTGGACTAGATGACCTCATGAGGTCCTTCCAGCCCTAATAGTCTATGATTCTATGAAATAATTCATTAAGAGAGCCAGATGCAGATCTCTGTTCCCGTGGTATAAATCTGAAATGATTCCATTCACTTAACTCTGGGTTTACACTGGCTGGAAGGAATCAGAGTCTGGCTCAGCGAATGTTACAGAAGGAGAGCTAGAACATATCGAAACAGTTCTTGGGTAAGGTAACCTCCATACCCGTGTCTATCGAGGCAGTCATTGAGGAATCTGCTTTAGGTGTGGGAGCTGGCAGTCAGGCTTACAGTAATTATGAATTTCTTCATTTTCATTAGCTTATGAGCCCCTGGCCTCAAAATCCAGATCCAGTTTCAGATTTTCCCAAGTTTCAAGGCTGGTTGAGTGAGCAGTTGTGCTGCAAGTCTTTGCCTCTTTAGTATTAATATATATATATATATTTAAGTTCATGTTTTGTCTCTTTTCTTCCTGGTAGTATTTTTTGGGGGAAAAGTCAGATTAGGTAGTTCCACAATATCAAGTTTAAATAAAATAAATAAAACAATACAATCTTACAATAATGTATTGTGACAAATTTTAGCTACAGCATGCATTTTAACATCATTTTAGAAGGTTTGTGACAATCAGTTACTAATTATCAGTGTACCAAAATCATTGCCTGAAAGATTTCAGTGCTTATACAAGAGCAAAGAGTGTTTTGAAACCACCCAGAACTTCTGTATTCTTGACCTTCATTTTTAAAAAAATGCCTTTTCTCCCTGCCTTTGGCTTTATAGACCAAGTTTTCTTTTAGCAATAAAATTTTACTGCAGCATTAGAGTCCTGTGAAGCTAACTTTGTATTTGTAATAGAAGTCCCCACATAGCTTTAACAAACTCAGCCTGTGAAACTGACTGATTATGTGATAATAAAGGAAGAATGTACAGTTGTTAAATGAGTGATGTAAACAAACTAGAAATACAGATTAGAGAAAACGTTTGTTCTTTAGGTGATGATTCCTATTGGATTCCACTGTGTGTTATGCATATGTACCATGCACTTGGAGCCAGGGAATTTGAAACTGAGATTTGAAAGTAGTGTCCATTGGGGCACACATGTCCTGGTTCATCTCGTGTTTCTGATGGAGTGGATAAAGAGTGGCACAGACAGAAGGAACTGAAGAGGTGATCAGACTACTGCCTAGTCTGGGCCAGGTCCTTTAGTGTAAGCAGCTTTGACTTAGTCCTACAGACAGTAACCAACTTGATTGCAAATAGTTAATAGTTTTAATTATGTATAGTTTTAATAGTTCTAAGAGTTTTAGTGTTGGGTTAGGTGGGACACCACTACCTTCACCCCCATACTGCATTTGAGTACCAGACTGTGTCCAGAACAACAGGCTCCAAACTCTGTGCTCTGTACTGCCCTGGGGAAGCTCACGTTGCGGCAAGGTGCAGGATCTGCTGATCAAGGGCAGGACCTTAGTCTTCATAAATACCTCATGGAGAAGGCCATGAAACCCCAGTGGGACCCAGGCTGGGGAACCATCCTGTACATCAGCTTGATCCAGCAGAGTGCGCTTCCTGCTGCAAAGTGTGACTCTGATGCAGAAGAATCCACTCCCACATACCTCATGGCAGAGCTTTGTCAGAAACTTACGAAACACTCTCATTAGAATGAGACTAAGTGTTCCTCAAAGACTACTTCAGAGAAGTTCAACTTGACTATAAGCAAGCCCACCAGCTCAGCGTACGAGGCTTTAGGACCTCCAAAGTCCCAGAGGCACAGCAAGAAAGCCCACAAACATTGGGCTTCATCATTTCCAGACTGTCCCCTGTTGATACTGCCACCCTCAGTTCCTCACAAACCCCGGGTATCAATGAGACCCGATCATCGCCAACTCTGGATATCACCCTTTTTACTGGCTCCAATGACCCAGACTCTGAGTCCCCACTCTCACCTGGGTGGTTTGAATCAGTTGCCACCCCACACAACGTCTTCGCTCTCCCAGATTCAGAATCCTCTACTCTTTTGGGACCCTCTGTTGCCTGGGAGATTCCACTATGGCATGGAGCCTTCAACCCCCATATGCAGAATATACCTCCTCTTCGATGGCATCTGTGGTACCACCACTGGAGCTGGAATCAGCCTTCTCCTTGGGTGATTTGGAGCCATCAGCTGAACCACTGTTCCCCTACCATGCTTATCCTCCACCCTGCAAAAGGCCAGCACAAGGTGGGGACCAAACTCTGCCTCATTTAACTCAGAGCTGCTGGGACCCTAAGCCTTAGGGGCCCCTGTGAACAACAATGGACCCCTCCTACTGGCCATATTGGGGCCTTAGGACCAGTACCCCAATGCAGAGTTGATCTGATCTTCTAGGGAGTCACCCTAGCTTCCCCTCTAAAAGGATACTCAGATCTACCTCCAGATCTGACGGAGGAGAAAGAATATTATGATTTGGTTCCTCCAGAACCATCATGCTTGCCATCATCATCATCTTTGATCCCCCTGCACTCACATGACTTCAGGTGGTTTCTGGACTTCCTCTGCAGAGTTGCTGGAGATCTTCAGATTCCCTTTGAGATCAAATTATTAGACATCCTGTACACCTCCAGACCTAATAGAATAGCTCTCTCTGTTAATGGAGTTATACTGGAGCCAGTTAGGACAGTTAGGCACATCCCAGCCACCTGTACTTCTACTCCCAAAAGGGCAGAGAACCATTATTCTGTGCCAGCAATGGGTGAAGAACTGCGTTTTCTCTCCCAGCTCCCAATTCACTAGTGGTCCATGTTGCTTCTGAAAGGACCAGATGACAACATCACAGGTCTAGTGCCATGTAAAAGGAGACTAAACACTTGGATCTACTGGGAAGAAAGGTCTTATCGTCCAACCTCTAGTTCTGGATAGTCATTTACCAGGCATTACTGGTCAAATATGATTTCCTAACCTATGCCAAGATTGTGGAGTTTACTTACAGCCTTCTGTAAGAGGTCAAAGCTTGTTTCCAAGATCTGATAGATGAAGGCAAACTGATAGCCAGGACCACTCTCCTGTTGGCAGTTGATGCCTTTATACCTCATTTAGAGTTATGGCAACTAATGTTGTCATGTGCAGGGAGTCATGCATCAGGGTTCCCCAGGGAGGTCCAGAAGACTGTCTAAGACCTCCCTTCGTTGAATCCAACCCCTCAAACAAAAGATGGATGAGTTTTTGCTTAACCTGAAGGACTCCAGGTTACCCTCCGATCCCTGGAAAGATACATACCTGACCCTAAGATGAAGTTTCAATACCCATCAGCTAAATCGAAGTATACAATCAGCAGCTCTTCCATCAGAGGCCCTATGAACCACCATGTAAGAGACAGAGGGGTCAAAAGTCCTGCTTCCCCACATTTTCCACAACTGGCCTGGCATCTCAGTCTCAGCCTCTGGTTTGATGGGAGCTCAAGAGCTGCAAAATCACTAAGCTGAAAAGCTTCCAATCCTAGCACACCATTTAGGGTCACTTAGCATCTTTCAACAGCTGGGTGTGATAAGGGACAAGTGGGTGCTGAATATCATCTACTCTGGCTATATGATAGAGTTTGTGTCCTTACCTCTCCTGAAAGCATTCCCCTTCAGGGACGACTCTCACAAGAGTATTCTCACATGAGATGAGTTCCGTACTGCAGCGAGGAGCAACAGAACACATCCGGCCATAGTACCAAGCAAAAATGTTTTACTCTGTCTGCGTCCTAATATCCAAAAAGAAGGGTGGTTGGAACCCAGTTCTTGACCTCCACCATCTCAACTGGTTCATTCGCAAACTCAGATTTCACATGGCCACATTGACAACAATAATTCCATCTTTAGAAGAGGGCATGTGGTTCACAGGTTTTGATATGAAGGACACTTACTTTCACAGAGATGTTCAACCATCTACAGATGTTCTGTCATTTATGGTAGGTTCTGACCATTTTCAGTAAAGTACTCCCTTTTGGAATAGCAACCACTCCCAGAGTCTTCACCAAAATATTCTCAGTTGTAGTAGCCCCTGCCAGATGTCATGACATCAGTGTCTTCCTGGACCTCAATGACTTGCTCATTGTTGCAGTGTCCTGCCAGGAGGCCTTTGCATCAATTTACATGATGCTACACTCTCTACACAATCTCTGAATTTCATCGGGGCAACTCTATATTCTATCACCACAGGAGTGCACCTGTGCATGGATAGGTTCCAGGCCATTAACAGTATCATAGCTCATGTCACAAGCAACTCTCGACTTCTGATCAAAACATGTCTGTCCCTACTCACTCACATGGCCGTCTGCACTTACATCGCCTCATTCACAAGACTCCACCTTCAATGTCTTCAATCTTCACTGCAGTCAGTATACTCCCAAACTCTCATTTCTGTGAACCTCATGGTGACAGTTCTGGCCAAGGTACTGTCCTCATTCCTATGGTGGACAAATCCTCATCAGCTACGCCTGGGTGTCCCCTTTCTCCTTTCCTCTCCAGAGAGAAGCATCATGATGGATGCATCCCTGCTAGGTCAGGGAGCACATATGATCAACCACACAGCACAAGGGGCCTAGACGTCACAAGAAGCCAGGAAGCACATCAATATCCTATAACTACCAGCAGTATGGAAGACATGTGAGTCCTTTCTTCCCCCCATCTGTGCCCACCATGTCCTTATGATGTCAGACAATGCTACGATTGTCTTCTACATAAACAACCCAAGGGGAATGAAATCTGCCTCCCTGTGTGCAGCAGCAGTCCACCTCTGAAATTACGGTGATGTGATTGCTGATGCACCATCAGCAGACACCTTTCCAGGGAACAAAATGTGCGCTCACACTCCCTCAGCAGACCTTTCACAATAGACCAAAAGTGGGAGCTTCACAGTGCAGCACTGCACATTTTCATTCTTTGGGAAAACCCAGCCAGGAATCTATTAATCTGTCAAGCAGACAGCAAATACCACATGTATTGCTCAGGAAGAATCTTAGGTCATTGCTCCCAGGGTAATGCTCTGCTTCTCAGTAGGTCAGACCAGTTTAACTTGGCCTTCCCTTCCTACAACTCTTGCCATAAGTTCTACATAAGATCCAACAGGACAGAGTGTGAGAAATATAGCTCTCTTCTGGTCAATAGTTTAGGTTTTCCAATCTCCTATGTTTGTCATCCTGCCCACCAATCATCCACCTCACATTCCCCAAGCTCCTGACCAAGTAAAATGGCAAGGTCAAATACCCCAGTCCACAGCTGCTCCACCTCAGGGCTTGATGTTTGGATCAACATCATCCGTAGACCATTCATGCTCCACAGCTGTATGAGGCATCCTCTCTTATAGTAGAAAGGACTCTACAAGAAAATGTTACCTAACTAACGGAAATGCTTCTTATGCTGGACACAACAAAGGGGCATTCTACCATGAATATGGAGATTCTGTCATCTTGGACTATATGCTGTCTTTGAAGACACTGGGTTTATCCATCAGCTCTTTACGGTAGCAATCCACCTTCTCAGGGCTACTGGGTCTTCGCATATCCACTAACTAATAGATCTGGAAAGGTTTACTAAGAACCTTCCTGCCTATTCAGAAGTTTATATCCCAGCAGGACCTGAACCTCATTCTCTTAGTACTTACAAGGGCCCCTCTTTGAGTCTTAAGCTATTTGCTCCATAGCCCTTTTCCATGAAAGTCACCTTTCTTGTAGTCATCACATCAGTGAGAAGGGTTGGTGAACTTTGAAGCAATGAAGGCAGTGCCTCTGTATACTGTATTCCATAAGAAGAAGGTTTCTTTACAGATACACCCCAACTTCATCCCTTGTGTAGTTTGGAATTTCACCGTAATCAATCACAATCTCAATACCTGAGTTGTTCTTGAAATGTAATGCTTCCATAGAGAACAAAGAATCCACGCTCAGTGTTCAACGAGCCTTGGTTGTCTATCTGCAGAGAACAAAGTGAATTAGGAATTAGGATAGCAGAAAGAGTCAGAGGGCGCAAAGTCTCCACCCAGAGAATCTCCAAATGGATCTCTGGCTGCATTTTAGTCTGCTATCAGCTCTCTACCCCTTCTCCTCTCTCACCAAAGGGACTAAGAGTTCATTCCACCAACGATTATAGCGTCAAGCTATACGCCGACTTGGAGATTTGTAAAGTGGCCACGTAGGGTTGTGTTCACATATTTTCCAGACATTATGCTCTGGTGCAGGATTGTTCTGTTGATGCCTTCTTTAGGACAGTGGTACTCCACTCAGCCCTAGTGTCTACATGCTCCTTCTTGTTAGGTACTGCTTGTCAATCACCAACAATAGAATACTATAGGGCAGCGGTTCTCAAGGTTTTTTGTGTCACATCATGATTGGTAGAGTGCGCCATCATGTGCGACACGGTGCTTCCACCTCAAAAAAAAAAAAAAAAAAAAAAAAAAAAAAAAAAAAAAAAAAAAAAAAGCTCCATGCCACCACACTAAAGCCCTCAGCTGCTCCAATAATACTCCCATGCCGCCACTGCTGCAGTAAAGTCCCCCACCCCACTGAATCCAGCCTCACTGCTGGGAAGCTACAGCTGTGGGAAGCAGCTGTTATGCTTCAGCTTCTTGCGGGGGGCTGGCTCCTGGTGACACACTTAGCGTTGTGTCTTGGCACAGAAATGTATCGTGACACAGCAGTTGAGAATCTCTGCTTATAGGGACCATCTCTCTCTCCAAGGGGCAGTTACTTACCTGTAACTGGAGTTTTTCCAAGCTTTACCCACCCTCCTTCCCCTCTGCTTTGGATCTTATCTGATTTGCAGCACAGAAGGAAGTGGAGAGTTTATCCATCCACCTTGCCTTTTAACCCCTTTGTCAGAGACATGAGGTGAACCAGGCTGCGTGCACGGACCAGTGGACGTTACTTTCAAATACTTCAGCTTCAAGCACGTGGTGTGTATGTGTAACCAACAGTGGAATTCAGATAGGGACCATACATCTTGAAGAACTTCTAGTTACAGGTAAGTAGCTTGCTCTGACAGTTCCTGTAACTTTAATTATTACTTTATTTTTAGCTACTGTATGAAGTCCATGGTATCTTTTTAAAAATTAATTACATTTGTTTGTACCTGTGTGTAAGTGTAATGAGAATCTTCCTTTTAAAGTGTACTTTTTTTTTAATGAAATGTACTGGGCTGAATTGAAGATTTTTTTCTTCGGTTATTTGCAGTTTGAAATCTGAGAGAACATGTGTCTTGCATTATTATCTAATTTCTTAAGTTCATGAGACTCCAAACTTGGTCACTTTACCACGTGCCAGTTGCACAGCAGATAGCAAGGAGTTCCAACGCTCAGTCATAATAGTGGAAAAAATACAATAGTAAAGTTTGAAATGTGTAGTTAGTTGTGTGGACCGTACAAACATTATGGTAAGGTTCACAACCTGTTAAAACAGTGGCTCTTTCCCCTCAGGTTGTGGCTCCTTCATTTAGAATGGTATCAGGTATTTGTAATACATATGCACAAATTGTAGTATACATGCTACAGTTATGTATTTTGAGAGTCTGTCTCCCATTTAAAGCAGGAGATGCTAATGAGAGAACATGTGAATTCTCCAATCACTAATAGGAGAATTTAGACTTGTATGTTTCTATTGCAGTGACAATATATGTAAAGATTTGTTTGGTTTTCTTATTCCAAACCCACTTTCTAGCAGGCACCAAATTCAGAATAAAGTAAAAGTATTTGAAATAAATTGAAATTGACTCAATCTGACATTTTTAGTTATAGTCACATACAGGCAATAATTGAGGAAACTTCAGATACTGTTAATGCCATGTTCTAGTTTGGTCAGGAAGGTGAGATTTATTTGAAAAAACTTTTTTTTTTTTGGTGGGCATTCAGCCCTAACTTCAGGCAAATTCTAAAGGGGTAGCTGTGTCAGTCTAATTCAGCAAAACAAACAAGGAGTCTAGTGCAGGGCTTGACAAAACCCGGGTGCCAGGTTGCCATGGTGACCGGGATTTGGAGCCTGGCTCCTAGCTCTGATGCAGAAATACACCAGAGGGGCACCATCTGGTGATCCAAAATAAAACTACTGGCGCCTAGCTGGGAGCCAATTTTGTCGAGCTCTGGTCTAGTGGCACTTAAAAACTAATAAATGTATAAATTTGTTAATCTTGAAAAATGCCACAGGACTCCTTGTTTGTTTTTATGTATCTAGTCAAAGTAACTCATTCATCCTTTTGCTGAACTAGACTAACACAGCTACCCCTTTGGAGCTTAGATACATTAAGTTTGGCATACATGAGCATGTTTGGAGTGACAGCTATATTCTTCTTTATTTTGAATGAGTTCTTGATCTCTCTCTGGAAACCTAGAATTATTTGATATGATTAAAATGAGATCTTAATTTAAGTAAAATTAGTTCAACTTTAATTATCCCATAATCCTTGAAATTTAAATTGGTTTACCTTTAACAGCAGTAAAAACGAGAGTCCTGTCGCACCTTAAAAACTAACAAATTTCTTCAGGCACACGCCTTCGTGGGCTCCAGACCACTTCGTCAGATGCCCATTGTTTGTCCTCATCACATCAAGTACTAAAGAATAATAGGACACTGAGCACCCATTTTTTTCTATAACCCTCTTTTTTGTTCTTCACAGACTTAATATGTGTTCTACACAGACTTAATATGGCTACCCCTCTGGAAATTTAACTCCAGTATGTTAATAAGGAAATGCTGTGTCAGAACTGAGGAAGTTTATTATCTGTACAGAAACGCTTTAAAAAAAAAAAGACATAGTTATGTAAAGAAAAGGCAGCTGGTGTTTCTTAAGTTTTCAACTTAAGACTGGCCATATTGGGTTAGACAGATGGTCCATGTTGCCCAGTATCCTGTCTTCCAACAGTGGCTGATGCCAGATGCTTCTGAGGAAATGAACAGCAGAGGAGAATTTATCAAGTGCTCTATCTCGGGGCCCGCCGGCCCCCATCATTCAGTCCCAGCTTCCAGCAATCAGAGGTTTAGAGACACCAAAAGCATGGGGTTGTGACCTTGGCTAATAGTTGCTGGTGGATCTGTTCTCCATAAACTTCACTAACTCTTTTTTGAACCTTAATTTTTAAATTCCAAAGGGGTAGCCGTGTTAGTCTATTGTAGAAAGACAACAGAGTCCTGTGACACTTTTAAAGACTAACAGATTTATTTATCGCATGAGCTTTCGTGGGAGAAAATCCTACTTCGTCAGATGCTTTGAAGATAGGAAAGTACAGAGTGGGAGGAAATAAATGCAGGGGAGTGTATGACATAGCAGCAGGTCAGGCTGTAACAGCAAATCAAAATAGGTGTTAGGATTCAAACACTGGGGAACAGCACATAGAGGAGGGGGAGGTCAAATCACTTGTTGTAATGCGAGAAAACGAAGTGGGATTTTCTCCCACGAAAGCTCATGCGATAAATAAATCTGTTAGTCTTTAAAAGTGCCACAGGACTCTGTTGTCTTAATTTTTAAACTTAGTTTAAAATAGAACTTGAATTTAACATGTTGACTAAAATGATAGGATGACTCGATCACATTCACTGAAATCAGTGCAGTTGCACTAAAAATATGCTACATGAATTACAGACCATGCTAACTGATTTTTTTAAAAGAATTGTAAATTGTCATTTAAAGCAATGGGTGGAGACAGATCAACTACTTTGATTGTGTACTGGGTTGCAGGAGTCTAATTAGAAACTAAAATCTATTTCAGCTTATTTTTGTTTGCAGATCTTTGTCTGAATACAGAGAATAATAATCTCTAAAAAGCACTGACTTGGAAATGACAAAATGTATCGGAGTTGTATTCTTTCTAATAGGACTAGTGAGCTATTAGCTTGGAGAGAAATAAAACCGTTGAGTCCTGCCAGTGTATCAATGGAGAGGGTAACATAGGAATTCTAGCTTAAAAGTGACAGTTGTAAGAAGCAACAGTAATAATAATGTCTGATGATTTCTGTTCCTTATTGCAGCACTAATTCTTGCTGACCTGAAGCAGTTATGAAAACCTCCAGTAGGCCTATGTCTTGCACTAAGTGTGACTTGTAAAATTTGAGAAATAACCGGACTTGCTGAACTCTCGCTTTCTTGGGTCTGATGATAAAGCTGATCAACTAAAATGCGGATTAAATTTGCAAAGAATTTTGTTTATTTCTTACAAATGAATGTACAGAAAAATTAGGCCTACCTGCTCACTGTTCTTTTGTTGTGCTACCTTCCCATTTTGGTCCAGGTCATGGGAAGAGTGGGATTTTTCAACACGAAATATTAAATAAAAATGTTTCTAAGTGTAGTACTGCAGTGTCTCAAATGGCCAGCATCCAGGCAGCAGTAAATACATTTCTCTTTTTTTACATCTTGCCCTGATCCTCATGGGTTTTTCTTCTTCCTTTGCCTTGTACACAGTCACAGAGAAATAACTCTCAGCGCTTGTTACATCTTCCATTAGCTGCTGATCTGCTCCCTTTCTAGCTGTGTGACTGTGTCTGATGTCAAGATACAGTAGGGAGAGAGAGAGTTCAGAAATCTTCCTGAGGGCAGAACTACAAAACATGACTTTCTGCCTACCTGGAGTGTCCATTCGATTTATGATCCAGATGAGACTGGAAACTGTGTCATGGAGGGTTTTGTAAATGAACAGTACCAAATCGAACTTGAAAAAACAACAGCCTCTCAGTCCTGTTCACAAAGCAACCAACCAGCCCAGTCCACATGGGAAATGACTCATGGTAAATGCTAGTAATCAGCAAATGTACACGTAGGATAAATTGAATCTGATATCTCTTGTCCCTGAAGAAGGGTGTATACTAATGATCACCATATCTATCAATATTAAATACCATTTGACTGGAAGCAGAGATTTGCGTTTGCCGTGAAAACTTCAGTAAAAGTCAGTGAGCTTCACTTGTTACTGTAGCAAAATACACCCTCTTGTGGTGAGAAGAAAATCCAAACATAAACCCTCCTATTCCCTCTGTTCCACACTTTCCCTCTCTGATTGCCTTATTTATCCTTCTCCCTCAGTTATCAATGCTCCTTTTCCTTCTCCTTGTCCTGTTTACGAGTGTCCCTCACTGCCTTGTATCCCATTCCAGTCTTCCTGCTTTTTTCCCTCGTTCTACGCCTTTCAGTAGCTAAATCTTTTTATTAGTACATCTTCTTATTTGTGAACTTCAGTGTAGCTCATGTAGTTGTAACAGCATATTGATTGCTTTGATGTTTTCGATGTTAAAGTAACTGCATGTTAAATTACCAATGTGCTGAAAATATAACTTGCAGATTTACTTTGAAACTTTCTTCTGATTTATCATAGGTCGCTGAATTACAAGAGTAAAAAGCTAGGCACAGAGACAAGAATGTTGGAGAAAGATTCATTATGTCTCTCAAAACCTTGAACAATACTTCTGTTTATTTTATCCAAGCTACCTGAAATTTTGAAGGGGGCCAGTGGGCATCACATATAGATGGGTTCAGGGCATAGTATGCTGCTGTTCTCACAAATTTGAAAAAACCAATTAGATCTGGGATGAACACCAAAGAATGGAAGACCGTGGCAAAGAGCAATGTTTGCAGTTTACCCTAGCAGTTGTATAAAGCTGTGCACTATATTCAACAATGTAATTAACCCAGAAAAGCGTTAGTTTCAACTGGGAATTTTTTCAGTACTAATATGAATCTCTGTAAGCCAGGCAGTCTTAGCAAAGAACTTCTAATTAGAATTAAGTAGAACAAAATCACCATGAAATAAAATGTGATAAGCAATGAGCAAATAGTATTTATTGTGCCAAATGTAAAACCTAATATTAAGTGTCCAGAGACACTAGAAACTATGCCAGGTACTGACAGGTGAGACTCCCAGGAAGGAAAATAACAAGGTTATGTGCAAACCATCATATTTTCACTCCTGCTTATAGTACATTCCTATTGATTCTAAATACCCTTGCCCTAGACCTTTCAGATAAGTGGCTTTCTGTTTGAATTGCGCTCAGCAGGGCTGGGAGTAACAAGATGATGGGCTCTTCAAGGGAGAATCAGAGGCAATCAGAATGAAATGGAAGCCTGTTAGGTGTTCTTGGAACATCATTGGGAAGAAAGAGCAAAGTTTAAGAGAAAGAAGACTGGCAGGCAACACGTTTATCACGTTAATTAGTACAGCACAATTTCTAAAGATTGTTGCATGTGAACTAAGCAAAAGAAAAGCTGCCAATGAGAAATCTGTAGTGGATATATGGAGTTTACTTAAACAGTTTATGCAGAGTTTTGGTGTCTGGAAATGACAATACTATTTCAGAAGCAGCTCTTAATTTTATTTTATTTTGCTTTTTTAGGTATCTTGCAATATATTCAGAACTCTCCCACCTAGTGACAGCAATGAATTTGATCCAGAAGAAGATGAACCCACCCTTGAGGCATCATGGCCACATTTACAGGTATTTATATTTAATAATTTTATCTGAGAACAAGCCTGTATTGTTCCTTGATAAATGTGATGTTTCCCTACTATTAGTCTGTGAATCAGATTTGGATTGGTTGAAAAGATACAGGAATAGAAATGATTGTTCTTTCAGTAATGTCCCTGTGGCTGCTCCAGTTGAGATGGGTATGTGTTTTTGCTCTAGTCACTGGAGGACTTTAGTAGCAGGGTCCATTCAGTCTGCAAACGTGCTGCTGCTTGTTTTGTCGGTATGGATGTCAACTTTGGTATCACCTACGGTGCTCCGGGCAATGGCAGACCTTGCTACCAGGTCCTCATCTCAGAGTCCATTGGTGCAAGTTTCTTGGCACTGACAACCGTTGCCAGTACTGATACCACCTGTGCAACTAGATTTCTGGTGCATAGCAGATCTTTCAGTGTCTTGATGCATTACACCTGCCTCTGCTGAGTACTGGGGTCATGTAATGGGTTTACCCAGAGCCCTTGGCACACTGACATCTTCCCGCTGTGCACCACCCTTCTTCTTGTTAGTCAGAAAGTGAGCAAGAGAATGTGGTTTCCTGCCATTCTTTTCACCCACAACATGGGGCTCTGATTCATTATGGAGACTAGGCTTCTTGCCTCCTGATTTACAGGCTCCTAGGTTTGGTGGCTCAAACCACTTGGCCCCTTGCCATCTCAATGCCATACTGGGGTACTTGTCAGGCTCAAAGACAGCAGGCCTCCTTTATCTCTACTGTGACTTACCAGCAACTGAGAAAGACCCTCTTTTAGTGGCTGCCGTATGGGCTTCTGAACCCCCTGAACAAGCAAAGAAGGAACTGGAGGCTGAAGTGGAGGAGGAAGTCACTCCTCAAGCCCACCAGATGAGATGGTGATGCCCTCTCTGCCATCTGTGGCTGATGGTTTTAGACCTAGCACAGAGGGTGGCAGAAGCCTTGCAAATAAGGGGGTGACCAAGACTTAAAACAGGCTGGTGGACATTTTCCATTTCTCTACTTCCTTCAGAGTGGCCCTCCCTATTAATGAGGCACTTCTGAGCCCCACCATAGTCACATGGGAGATCCTTGTATCGGTCCCACCAACATGCATGGAGGCTGACAAGAAATATGATGTGGCAGCAAAAGACATGGAGTTCCTCTTCTCCCTCTGACCTCTCCAATTCAATCATTGTGAATGCAGTCAATTCTAATGGTTGCCAACACCAGCTTAAATTCACCCCCTCTGACTGGGACTGGAAGCATCTGGATCTTTTTTGACAGGAAAGCATATTCCTCAGCTACTCTCCAGTTCTGCATTGCAAACTACCAAACATTATTCGAAAAATACCACCATCAGTACTATATAAAACTCACTTCTTTTTTTGAACAACTTCCTGATTCTCATAAGGAGGAATTTGAGACCATCGACAGTGAAGTCCAACTGGTGGCTCGGGCATGCCTCCAGTCTGCACTCAATGCGGCTCCCGTTCAGTTTCCACTGCCATTGTGACTCCATCTATCCAGCTTCCCAAAAGAGATCCCAACAACTGTGGGGGACTTTCCCTTAGAAGGGAGAGAGTTATTTGCTGAGAAGTCCAGTGACTACCTTCACATATTAAAGGATTCCAGGGCCACTCTTTGATCTCTTGGGATCTATACACCTGGGTACAAAAGAAAGTAGAGCTCTCAGCCACCCTTCCTATTGCAATATTCATCTCAGTGTTCGTCACAGAAATCTCATGAACCTCAGAGAAAGAAGCCCAAGTTCCCCAGACAAAAAAGGTCAGCGTCTCAACCCCTTTCCTTTCAACCCCCCATCTAAAAGCAGCAGTTTTGATAGGTTGGTCGAGGTGCCTACAAAACGTGCTCCTTATCATTATCTTATGCTGTAAACCCCTCCATCCATTTGACAATTATCTCACCCTGTTTTGCATCACCTGGGAATGGATAACCTCTGACAAATGGGTGCTGGAGATCATCCGGGGTGGATATTCCATCCATTTCCCTGTCCCTCTTCAGGGACCCTTCTCATAAGAGCCTGCTATGTCGGGGGATAAACGATCTACTCAGCATAGGAGCAACAGAGACAGTGCTCACACATCTAAGAGGTGCAATAGTTTCCATTCTCACTACTTCCTGGTAGCGAAGAAAAAGATAAGTAGGTTGGAGACTGATACTAGTCTTCAGAGTGTTCAAGAAACGTATCACGGTGCAGAAGTTCAAGATGGTCATTCTATCAATGATTATTCCAGCATTAGAGAAATGAGATTGGTTTTCGGCCCTCAACCTCGAAGGTGCATACTTGCACATTTTGATTATATTGACTCACAGACATTACCACAGGTTCACACTATGTCAAGACTGCTACTGATACATAGTGCTCCCTTTTGGTCTCTTGTTGGCCCCCCAGACTATTCTCCAAGGTCCTCTAGGTACTGGCAACCCAGTTAGGTTCTCAGGGCCTCAAGATTTATCTTTATTTGGATGACTGCCTTCTCAGGGCATGTTCCTTCACCACAGCCCATTGTGTCTCCCATGCCGCACTGTACCAGTTGTAGAATTTGGGCCTACAAATCAACTCATAAAAATCGACATTAACATTGAAACAAAGGCTAGAATTCATAGGAGCCAACCTCAACTACATCCAGATGAGGGTGCTCCCCACGTCACAGATTTCTAAGTCTCTCCATGCTGTTAGAGATGGTGCAATTCAGCCCCCAAATTTTGGCCAGGCAATGTCTCCAACTCCTGGGCATATGACTGTGGGCACATCAGTTTTAGCTCATGCCAAACTTTGCACAAGATTCCTCCAGTGTCATTGAGTTTGGTATACAGCCCAAACGGAGATAACTTAAACAAACCACTGTGGATGCCCGCCAAGGTCAAACAATCCTTGGACTGGTTGAAGGACCCAGTAAACATCTGTATGGAAATCCCAATTATTCAGCTATTCCTATCGTTATTCCTTACCACTGATTCATCCCTCATAGTGTGGGGTGTGCATCTCAACAATCTCACCGTACAGAGCAAATGGTCCCCATTTGAGATGTGCCTTCATATCATCCTGCTCAAACTCAAAGCAGTCAAAAATGTGTGCCCACTTACTCCTGCTGATCAAAGACACACACACAAAGGTCACTATGGACAATGTGGCCTGCATGTATTAGGTAAAAGGACAGAGAGGCACCGAATCATCCACCTTGGGCATGGAAACACTAAAGAATGAAACTGATGCATTTCCCATAATATCAGCGGCCTACCTACCAGGAGTATACAACATGACAGCAGACAATCTCAGCTGCAAATTCCCACATAACCACAAATGAGAAATCGATTTGGTGATCTCCCTGACATATTCCATTAATAGGGGACATCAGCAGCAGACCTGTTCACTGCTTACCAGAAATGTCCACAGTACTACTCCAGAATAGGGATTGGATGACAATACATAGGAGATGCTCTCCTCCTTCCCTGAGACAAGATTCTTCTTTCCACCTTTCCCTCATTCCCTCTAATTCATAAAATCCTCTTAAAGTGAAAAGAGAGAACGCAAACATACTGATTGCTCCCACCTGGCTTATGAAGAGGTAGTTATACCCTTACCGTTCACAGTCGCCACTACGTACACTGATGACACTTCCAGTCACCTCTTCTCCTAGAAAGAGAGATGCACTCTCCATACCAACCTGTGGATTCTGTGACTCAAAGCCTGGCTTCTTCCTGGTTGGAGCACATAGAGACATTTTGCTCTGAGGAAATGCAACAAGTGTTCTTACACAGTAGGAGAGGAGCAACTTGTCATACCTACTTGCAAAAGTAGAAAAGATTTCAAATCTGGTGCAGCACAGCATAGAGGCATCACCCCAAATGCAGCCACCCAGCCACTAGTCCTGGACTATCTGTTGACTCTCAAGGAATCAGGTCTTTCTAGTAATTCACTGAAGATTCACCTAGCAGCAGTTGCAGTCTTCAACCAAAAGTTAGAAGGATATTCAATCTTCTCCCATCCAACGATGAAGATGTTTCTCAAAGGCATAGCAAACCTCTTTCCACAACCCAGACTTCCCACTCCTCAATGGGATCTTAGCCTAATGTTAAAAGGACTGACCAGACCACCATTGGAGCCCATGGGTTCTTTTTCCTTAACTCACCTTTCAATGAAGACAGCATTCCTGATCACCAGTACCTCAGTAAGAAGGTTAGGGGAGATAGAAGCTCTGATGGCACATCTCCTCTTCACTCTTAGACCACATTTGAAGTTCACTCCAAAGGTGACTTTTGCATTTCATATAAATCATCTTATTCAGCTTCCAGTCTTTTATCCTAAACTTCATCAGGATAACAGGGAAGTCATCCTCCAGACACTTAACATGAGAAGAGCCTTGACTTTCTACTGGGACAGAAGAGTGTTCAGAAAATCTGAGACACTTTCTCTCATTGCAGAGGGGTCAAAAGGTACAGCAGTTTCAGCTCATAGGCTGCATCTACACTGGTAAATTAAGTCAATTTAAGCAGCTTGCTTAAGTCGACTTAAGGAAAATAAAGTCGACTTAATTAAAATTGTCGACTTTATAACGCCACCTTTCAATTCGACCTAAGGCTTAAGTCGACTCCCTAGGGTTGACTTAAGCCAGTGTAGACGTGAGGTAGCCCTAAGTCGACTTAGGGCTACCCCAGGGCTACACCAATGCCCTCCCTGCCAGAGGTGAGGGGGCACAGGGGGAGCCTGGCATGCCCCCCCACAGGGCAGGGCAGAGTCCTGCCCCCCCGTCCCTGTGGACCTCCCCTAGGTCCCCATAAACCCTTAGAGGTCGACCTAGGCGTCCAGTGTGGACGCTCTAGGTTGACTTTTTAAGTTCCCCTTTAAGTCGACTTTATTTTTAAGTGTAGACACACTGTCGACTTAAATTAACAAGTGTAGATATAGACAAAGACTCTCCAAATGGGTCTTCAGCTGTATTAAACTCTGTTATCAGATACATAATGTAGCATCTCCATCTTCAAAAGGCATGCATGCTATTGGACCAGTCCCCCTCTTCTGTCACCTTCTCCAAGGCTATCCCTGTATTAGAAATCTGCAGATCGGCTACTTGGGCAACTGCACGTACCATTGCAGAAAATCAGGCCATCCTGGGAGACTTGGTTGCAGATGCCAGATTTGGTGCCACAGTGTTATCATCTATAACAGACTTGCCTCCAAAGCCCCAACCTTCAGTGGTGTGCACTTCTTGGGAGTCACCTACAATGGAGCACCCATAGGGATACTATTCCAAAAACAAAAAGAAACTGCTACTGAGCTTGTGCAGTAGCAATGGTTCTTCCAGATGTGCGTCCCTGTGGGTACTCCATGATCCTCCTTCCTCCCTTACCTCAGAGTTCGTGTCATTGACTTTGCAGTAGAGAAGGAACTGAGGAGGGTTCACTGGCACACACTGGCAAGACTCATTGTAGGCAACCAGCTGCACCTGCAGTCTGAAAAGACAGTGCTACCAAAGTTCTCTGATCAGCAGTTCAGGGATGCACACACACCCACAGTAGAGCATCTACATTTCAAAGAACCATTGTTACTGCAGAGTGTGAGTAATTTCATCTTCTACCTTCCTACTTCTGCTCTTTATGACAGCTGGGGTACCTGTGAGGATAGAAGAGCATCTTGTTACATTTTCATTAGAACAGGGCCTTAAATTCAGCTCAGGACTGAGGGTGTCCCACATTTTCCTATCCCCATCAATGCATTAAGAATAGTTTTTGTGGAGAATTGCACCTATGCTGCTCTTTTACACAGTACTTCTTAAGCTGCTTCAGCAGGAGCAGTAGAGTGAAAGTGATGTCATCTAGTCAGTTTTGCTCTTCTGGGACATTGGAAAATTGCCACTATGTGTAAGAAGCATACATGAGCATTTGTTGCTACTCAGGAAAATGAGGGAGAATATAAATGTTAGTCTTCTTCTCTTGTACCTCCCATTCGTCAAGTTCTTGATGCCTGAAGAGCCAACTTCCTCACAATATATGGCCTTGTCTTCAAGAATTATAGCAGAGCATATGCTATCCGCTTAGACATCCTTCCTGTGGGATGTATAAGTATACCTTCAAACATCAATACCAAATACCTTTAGTGTACAGGAAAACAAACTCTTTTCATAGAGAGGATCAGAAATTTCATAAACTACTGGTTCAAATTCAGCCCAGGTGGAAGTAGGTCTAGTTTCCATTGATATCAGTAGAGGCTATGTCTACGTATGCCATAGGTAAATTTGGTTCTTCTCTTTCCAGTTCAGAACCTGAACACCAGAGAGAGAAATCTGGGATTTGCTATGAGTACAAAGACATGGTTGATCTGTATCCAGAGTGAGGAACTGGTCTGAAACCTTTATGCAGGTTCCAACTCTGCCTGTGAGAGTTTTCATAAGTTGCACAATATTCTTCTCCCAGAATTAAAAACATTTCTTGTTAGCATTTTTTCTGAGGTTTTAAGTACATAGTGTATTAAAACCGTTGGGGTGGTAAATGCTGTACAAACAGAGCAAAAAGCCACGAAGTTGATAATCTAAATATAAGATGAAACAATAGATGGATACAGATAGATGGCACAGTACAATGAGACAATGTTGGTCGGCATGATAAGGAGGTGAGCAGTCATGGAATTTCTTATAAAAAAGACAGTTTACCACTCATGTAACATAACTAACCACAATACTTGTCAGGGAACTGAAAGAGCTACATTCCTGTTGACCTACTGCTGAATTGTAGAGTGTTCTTGCATTTTCCTTACCTCCTATTCCCCATTTTATTTCCTTTTAGAAGCATTTAAAAGAAATCATGACTCTTAATAATGCAAGGCAGCCAAAGTATCATGTTGTTGGGGAGTTTGCATGGAAAAGCTTTAGATTCCTTTAAAATTTATTTTTAGTTTACCTTTTTCTCTGGACACCAATATTTATCCTAGCTAAATCAGGAAGGGAGCAAATTTTAATATGTTTGGTCTCCTAGGGAAGGTGCAATAGGGAGAATTCTTCTCTCACATGGCTTGGGTAGGTAGCAGTGATTACAAATGTATATCTAGATTTGAAAGCCAGCACACGTGGAGAATTGACAGCAGCCTACAATTCATCTGTTTACTGGCACATCACAGCTCCTTTCCTAGGAGGACTAGGTGATATCTATTGTCCTTTGATTTCTTTTGCCTTGTACGTACTTGTTATATATTCTCTGAATGGATGAGTTGCAGTTCTTCCAGAATTATGTAGGCAGAGATGTGAGAGCAAGTATCTCTCTGTCTTGGGACTAATTCATAGTGAGTTGGAGACTCCTAATTAAACCCCATTCTGCATTAGTCATTAGTGTTTCAATCTGTAGCAGAATGCTGCAGTGAACAGTTTATAATTACAATTAAATATTTCCATACTCTTTCATCAATCCTCTCACAATCATAATGGCTTTATTTTGTATGATTTCAGAAGTCCAGTGGACAGTGAGAATATGCTTGCCAATTATGCCATAAACTGTAAAAGCCAATAAACAAGCATTACAAGATGCTGCTGCCTGTTCTTAGTGGGAGTCAAGAGGAAGTTCCTCTGACTTAATGTAAAATGAGAAAGATTAATAAATTACGCTCATGTAATTAATTCTAGCTCTAAGGTAATAAATTAGTAAATTAATAAAAACATCTTTTCCATGAGGTCTTTGGAAACATAGGCATTTTCTGTTCTAGTGCATTAAGGAAAAAAGCTCAGAAACTTTATAAATAAAAATAAAATAAAATCATAGAATAAACTGTAATTTTTGTCTCTTGCAGCTTGTATACGAGTTTTTCATACGATTTTTGGAAAGCCAAGAATTCCAGCCTAGCATTGCCAAAAAGTACATAGATCAGAAATTTGTACTACAGGTAAGCAGGCTTATTTCCTTAAAGCTGTCAGCATGCTTTGCTTTTGGTACTTGATATTAATGATTTCTTTATTCCCAAAATCAGTGTATGTGAAAATAGAAGGTGTAACTCTTTAGCATTTCCATAATAATAGGTCAGAGGATAACAATAAAAAATATTCAGACTGGACAGGGGGAGGAATGTCCATCCATCATAGCAGTTCAGACTAGAAGCAGGTCTTCACTGATGGCAGCAAATTTGCCACCATCATGACTTTGAACTTCCTGTTCAACTGATTGGGTCTGTGAAGACCTGCTCAGCCGATCAGGAAGTCGATCATGCACCAACACCTCAGCTCCTGGGTAACGCTAGTTTGAAGGGAGGCCCTTCCCTTCAAACCAGCACAGCATGTTTGCAGGTAGTAGAGAAGCCGAACATAGATGCACAAAATTCCAAAGGGGTAGCCATGTTAGTCTGTGTACAGCAAAAACGAGAGTCCTGTGGCACCTTATAGACTAACAGATTTCTTCGGGCATAAGCTTTTGTGGGCTATATCCCAGTTCATCAGATGCATGATATCCAGCCTGAAATGTTAAGCAGAGGTTGCCAGGAGACATAATAATTAGGTATCTCCATTCTCATATGTTCTGCTGTAGTTTTCTATTTAGTAATTTGTACTTCACATTTCTGGATATATTTAGCATAAAGGTTGTCATAATAATAATCATGCAACTCATAGAAATCATTCAGCCTGTCCTTAAAAATAACCCTTTGTTATTTTACTAAAACCAGAAGACAAATTGGACATAACAGATCAGAACATGTCTTTTTAGTAACTTTTAAGCCCTGTAATTGAAATGGATATGGACAAAACTTAAGACTGTTTCCCTAGAGGCTCTGTGTAATTCAACTGAAAATGTAAATATTTTGCCTGTACATCAATTCACAATACTATTGTAACATATCCAGTTATTCTTTACCTTTGGTGGAATTCAGAATTTTTAGGGAAGGTGAGGCAGTTTGTGAGTGTAATTTGCTGTGTGTGTATGTGTGTGGGGTAGGGGGTGGGGGCGGAGAGGGGGGGTTGTTTGTGTTTGTGTTTGTTTTACAGCAGAATTAATTCAACACAATGATTTTGTTTATAACCTCACGAGGGCAATTGGCAAAGCTCATAGTTTGCCTCATAAAATTGTCATTGCATGTCCTCACTTCAGGGGGCATAGTGTATTAATCATCAAAAGCTACAGAACTATTCAAAGCAGTAAGCCACTTAGGAAGCTCACATGCATCTGTCACAGGCATGACAGGGTGTGAGCATCTAACCATCTTCACTCTCTTTTATACCTTTAATTGCATATGGAGAATACTGTGATTGTGATTGAAAAGAAAATGGACAATATATGGATGCAGACTAAATAGTGACGCAAGTGCCATAGAGATGAGACATTACAATACAACAGCCTAAAGGACTATTATGGGAATGATATGCCAAGGGTAACTCATCGGTGCAGGAGACAGAGTTTTTGTGTGGACCACTCTGACACTGTGGACCGAACTCCCACAAGAACCATTGCAGACCTCAGCACTTTCCGTTCAAACTGCAAGATGCCTTCTTCATCTTGTCTTTTCATGTAAACACAGAGCAACGTGTGTATATATAAAAACCAATACATGACAAATGAACAAAAAACACACTAACTGTTGTGTTGTACCTTCCAATATCTCCTTAGGTATGTCTTCTTCAGAGTAAGAATATTATATTCCTGAGGTCAGAGGTCATTGGTTTTTGCAAATAATGATATCATTGTACAGTTTTAATATTCCCTGAACAGCTGGAAAGGATTGATTTAAACTTTGATTTACATTTTCCTTTTTAGAGAACTTCTGAATGTGTCTGTAGTTTCCTTTGGTTGACTAATATCAGGAGTCCAATTACACAGTT
Organism: Pelusios castaneus; assembly: GCA_007922175.1. NCBI lineage: Eukaryota > Metazoa > Chordata > Testudines > Pelomedusidae > Pelusios > Pelusios castaneus. Next base: position 9,227,346 of record ML685781.1, read on the forward strand.
TCTTAAACTATTCTTTAGATTACTGTTTTCTGTAGAGTGAATATTACATTTTTATTAGATCTTTTTTCCTCTACTAACTATATATTTGTTACACACTACTGCATCTGCACATGTTTATTGTTCTTGTAGTTATTTTTATAATTCCACTTTTGGTCTGAATGTCATTTTAAACACAGCTGAGAAAATCAAGATCCTAGCAATAAGGAGCATACTGTGAATGCACTAGAAAAAAATGTCGGGTTTGTGATTGATCACCAGTTCTCATGGTATTGTCCATAGTAAACACTGGGATTCTATCTCAAACCGATAGAATATAGAATCAAATTAACTTTTTAAATGCAACCATTGTGAAATCAAAATAAGATAAATTATACACACACACAACTGTAAACAACTGTGGGGGGTGGTGGTGATGCATGTAGGCGAGATGATGGTGGCAGTAGAGAAAGGGAAGTTTTTCCTCAGAGGAATAATATTTAAAGCTCCAATTAAAACCCCACCTTTCCACCCACAGCCCCGACCAGACATCAGGAAAACTCTTTGTTCAAAAGTTTTGAAATGGCAACAAAAATAGGAAAAAGGTTGAAGGAGTTGGTAGTGTTCTTAAATTCTTAAACCACAATTGGTATTCGTATTTTGCAACCGAACTCTTTTTCTACCATCTCTGGAATGTCACCAGTCTAAGACTTCTGCTCAGCAAGAAAGAATTGGAATAATTGATAAATGCTTTCGTTTATGTAAAGGCTTTTCTGTGACAACTTGAGTTACAAACACTGCACGATCTATTTTCTGCAGAGTTTCATGTATGTAGACTGCCTTGGCTGGTGTTTGCACAGTTGACTGAGTGCCTCTCTTGTATATTAAAGTCTTTGTGACGACTCCTTTCAACTTTAATTAGTTTCTTTTCAGTTTCTGTATTTGTCAAAAGTTTAATTTTAATTCATTTAATACAGATTTATTGTTTATTTTTATTTTTGTTACGAATGAAGGCAGCACATTTGTGTGGCAGTTGTTTATATGCATATACACACAATCTAGCTTATTATATATAAACTATATAACATGTTAAAAAGAAAGCCAATTCACCATTTCTTATTAGTCATCTGACTCTGAAATTATCTTTTCTTTCATAACAGCTTTTGGAGCTATTTGATAGTGAAGACCCCCGAGAAAGGGACTATCTAAAAACAGTCTTACACAGAATATATGGCAAGTTTCTTGGTCTTAGGGCATTTATCCGAAAACAGATTAACAATATTTTTCTACGGTAAGTTTTTGGGGGTAAATGGTTGTTGGATTATAAATGATTTAAGAACTAGTATTTATTAATTTTTTTAACTTTTATTTGTTAGGTTTGTTTATGAAACTGAACACTTCAATGGTGTAGCTGAACTTCTGGAAATATTAGGAAGGTAAATGAGCCGCTATATACTAAGCCATCTCAAACAGCTATGCCAGCAATTTCAGGGGTCAGTGGAAAATGTAACTTTAAGCCCTGATTCTGAAAACAGACTTGTCCACGCGCTTAACTTGGAGCATCCTTGTAAGTCTTGGCATACCTCTTTGCAAAGTACACTTCTTCCAGTGCTTGTCATGTCCATTCCTTGTTAGGTGTGTGAACGTTGCATATATAGTTGCTGAAAATTTTTCCCTTTAATGGTAGTGTCGCAGGGCAAGCGTGTCTGGCTCCCATTTGAGTCCTGTAATGGTCACTGTAGCCTCACAGCTATGTGCCCCGATTCCTTTAACCTCGGGGGGTGAAAATTAATGGCCAAAGTCAATGTCTCTGTTCTCTCTCTCAGAACACTATGAGCCTAATGGTCAGAGTCAGTATAGCTGGATCAGTAACTGGTTAAAAGATGGAAGCAAAGAATAGGAATAAATGGTCAGTTTTCAGAATGGGTATAGGCGAATAGTGGTGTTCACCAGGGATCTGCACTGAGACTAATACTATTCAATATATTCATAAATGATCTGAAGAAAGAAGTAGGGTGGTGCCAAAATTTGCAACTGATACAAAACTACTCAAGATAGTTACGTCCAAAGCAAAGTGCGAAGAGTTACAAAGGGATCTCATAAAACTGGTGACCGGGCAACAAAATGGCAGGCAAAATTCAGTGTTGATAAATGCAAATTAATGCACATTGGAAAACATCATCCCAACTATACATATAAAATGATGAAGTCTAAATTAGCTGTTACCACTCAAGAAAGGGATCTTGTAGTCATTGTGGATAGTTCTCTGAAAATATCTGCTCCATGTGCAGTGGCAGTCAAAAAAGCTAACAGAATGCTGGGAATCATTAGGAAAGGATAGATCAGACAGAAATTTCATATTTCCTCTTTATAAATCCACAGTATGTCCACATCTTGAATACCGTGTGCAGATCTGTTATCCCCTCTCAAAAAAGATATATTGGAGTCGGAAAAGGCACAGAAAAAGGCAACAAAAATGATTAGGAGTAAGAAACAGCTTCTATATGAGGAAAGATTAATAATAATGGGACTTTGCGGCTTGGAAAATAGATGACTAAGCAGAACTATGATAGAGGTGTACAAAATCAATGACCAGTGAATGGCAGATTAGTGTTCTCTCACAAGATGACAGTCAGGTTCCTCAAAGAACTGGAAGGACTCTGCCTCAGATCTCTGATCCTGCTCTCCAATGGACTTGGATCTGGTACTGTCCAAATTCACAGGGCCTCCCTTTAAGCTATTAGCTTCCTTCTTCTTTCCTGGAATGTTGCCTTCCTGGTCACAATTACATCAGCCAAAAGGGTCTCTCAAATAAGGGCTTTTGCGTTGGAACTGCCCTACACAGTGTTCTTCCATTGCACCCGACCTGGCCTTCCCACCAAGGTGGTGTTGCAGATTCATAATAACCAGGACCTCTTCCTGCCAGTTTTCTTCCCAAGATCTCCCAAGTCTGCTGAAGAGTGATGGCCTCCTTACATTAGAAGTTAGGAGTGTCCTTGCCTTTTTTATTGAGGTTACTAAGCCCTTCCACCAGTCCACACAGCTCCTTGTAGCAGTAGCTGAAAGGATAAAAGGGCTACTGGTAACAGCCTAATGAATCTTGTCCTGGATAACCACTCTGTCAGGGCTTACTATGAGCAGGCAAATGTCACAACTCCTGTCTCCATGACTGCCCATTCTGCGAGAGCTTGGGCTTCATCAGCATCATTCCTCATTCAAGTACCAAGCCAGAACATCTGCAGAGCCGCAACATGATCTTCAGTTCATACCTTCGTGTATCACTGCGCTATCATCCAACAGACTTGGGAGGATGCCAGTTTTGGGAGAGCAGCATTACAATCAGCACATTCATGAAGTGTGAGCCCACCTCCGAAGGTACTGCTTGAGAATCACCTAGTATAGAATGGATATGGGCAAGCACTGGAAGAAAGAATGGTTACCAATCTTTCATAACTGTTGTTCTTTGAGATGTGTTACTCATGTCCATTCCATGACCCACCCTTCTATCCCCCAGTAACAAAGAACTAAGAGGGCATGAGGCTGGGAGTTCCCTTTATACTGACACATATGCCTGTGCTACAGAAGGCATTAGAGCTTATGAAGGGAAAAATCTCTGATAACGGTGCACGCAGTGCTCACACATCTAACATTGAATGGACGTGAGCAACACATCTCAAAGAACAACAGTTACGAAAGAAACAACGAGAGTCCTGTGGCACTTTATAGACTAACAGATTATCTTCGGCATAAACTTTCGTGGACTATAACCCACTTGCATCTGACAAAGTGGGTTATAGCTCACGAAAGTTTATGCCGAAGATAATCTGTTAGTCTATAAAGTGCCACAGGACTCTCGTTGTTTTTGGCTATACACAGACTAACACGGCTACCCCTCTGGAAATTTCTACCGTGCAAGTTACAAAAGGTCGGTAACCATTTGTTTCTTACGTTGTTTCCTGTGCACTTCATTCTGCCTTCTACGTTGCAAATTTTGGTTGAGCACACTCTACAGTTATTAGTGTGTTGGTTTTAAAAGTAATCAAATTGTAGTCAGTGATCAGAGAGCACCCTAAACTTACCAATTTACCAGCCAAATTGGCAAGGTCATATATATATATTAGGCAACCAGAACATGTGACTGTTCACATAGTTATTCTCATGTCAGATCTTAACTGCTATACAGCAATGACTGGAATGAACTGGCTCGAGTAAATGGTCAGTACATAGGCTATTGCCTGCAGTCTGTCTCCCTGTGTGATTACTTTAAGATAGAAAGTACTTGTTTAGACCACAAATAAATTTTCTGTGATGTCACTAATTAATGTTTCTTTTCTTATTTCTAGTATTATCAATGGTTTTGCTTTACCTCTTAAAGCAGAACATAAACAGTTTCTGGTGAAGGTGCTGATTCCCTTACATACTGTCAGGAGTTTATCACTCTTCCACGCACAGGTAGCAGTTATAAAAATATTTTCTGCTTGGTTAGAACAGGATATTACCCTTGGTTGCTTTGTAATCTTTCACTTAGTAATTTAAAAAAAAAAAAAAAAAAACCCACAAAAATCTTTTGTCACATAGAACAAAAATGCAACTGATAAAGTATATGATAGACAATGCATATTGTAGAATAAATGTCTTATTCCTGTATCGTATGAATTATAAAAGGATGATAAAGTAGGATTCATATAACCTCTGTATACCTGTAAGATATTGTCTGCCTCTCTGTAGACATCCATCCTAGTCACCCAGTCTTTCTGCTCCTCTTATGAGGCTATCTTCGCACTCATCTAGGCTCTGATTCTGAATCCAGAGTTCTCAGTTGTGTTTATCTCTTGCACTGCCATCTATTTAGTCATTTGTCTAGATACTACTTTACATTCTCACCCTCTCTGACCTTTAGCTCTAAACTGATCCTAATTTCTGTGCTTTGGCGTCGCTTTCCGAGTATTTTATGCCATTTTTGGCTGTGTTGGCTCATCTCATGTGAGTTGTCATGAGGCTGATGCTGCCAAAAGTATAAAAGAAACACATTCATAGAACAATGAGCCTTTCAAAATGTTGCCTGTGTGAGTACAGTTGGAACCCATAAAGTTCAAATGGTTTCAAAATGTACTTGGATTTATTCTTGCTTCAGTTTTATTTGTTTGTTCTTGCTATTAACTGCAGCTTGGACGGAAGAGCAAATTCCCCCGACTCTCAGTTTAAAATAGGATTTACAATTCAGAATAATATGTATACTGAGCTATTCTGATTCCTGGTTCTTTTTAATATTGAACGTGTCTTTTGCGTTCTCAGTAAAATGCTGTAATTTCATGTGTATATATATCTGTTTCTTTTTTCAGCTGGCGTATTGTATAGTACAGTTTCTGGAGAAAGATCCTTCACTTACAGAGCCAGTAAATATCCCTTGGGTATTTTTTACATCTTAAACATCCAATTTTCCCACCTGTGAAGTTGTAAAATTTAATGTAAAATTTGGTTTCTTTTTTGTAATTCAGGTCATTAGAGGTTTAATGAAATTCTGGCCGAAAACCTGCAGTCAGAAAGAGGTACGTTCTATGGTATTGTTAAGACTTAAGTAAAGAAGGATTTTGCTAGTTCTACACATAAATGTTAATGATACTTTTTTTCCCAGGAACATCCTGAGCAGTTCAGGTAAACACTACTCTTAAAAGCTCCGGTGGTTTTAATATCTCTCTAACTCCTTTAGGTGACTGTTCAAACTGTCTTATGTCGGACATAATTTTGGCTCTAAACAGAGGCCTCAAGCTCATGATAGTCATAGCGATAGCCACTATGGGAGCCTTTCCTTTGGGGAAGCCATGGAGTGCTGGAAGCTCCCTAGTAGTGGTCCCGTCTCCTGTTATGTTCTACCTTGTGGGAGCTCTTACTGCCCTTGGCCTCCTTGCTGTCCCCTCATACCCCCACGGGCCCCACCCCCAGGCCTTCTTCCTGCTGCCCAACCCCTCCTCTCTTGGGCTCCTTACTGCCCCCTCCCCAGGGATCATTCCCATCCTTTCCCCCATATCAAAGACCAGGAGGTCCTTGGAGGGGATGGGGAGAGGGCCAGGGTGAAGCTGGGGGAGGCAAGGCCGCTTGGGGATGCAGTGGCCTGGGGAGCTCGGATTAAGCTGGAGCTGGCCCTCAGGAGCTCCATGGCTGCCACCACTTCCCCTAGCATGGCTTATTCAGTACCCACTACTGAGACCTGTCAGGCTCCCACCACAGACCTTCAGGCTGTGTCCTGCCCTGAGCTCACCAGCTGACCACGTGCAGTGCCATAGACAGCCTGGAGATGCACTTGCAGATTGGCAGAGCTTGAGCACGGGAGGCAGGCAGGGAGGAAGAGGTGAAGTGGAATTGGGGCCATGGATGAGGCTCCAGGAGCCGCCTGACTCTTAGGGAGCTTCCAGCACTCCTAGCTGGCATGACGGCAACAGACTGATGGGCCTCCAAAGGGAGCTAACCTGTGCCACATCTGGTGTTTGTCCCCTGCATGGCCAACCTTTTATTATTTCAGGGGGGCTTAGCCTCCCCAAGCCTCTTACATGTGCCGCCCACGGTCATAGTCTCTATTGACAAGTTAAGCGTTTATTGTAGTATGACAATATACGTGTTCTTTCACAAGGAGTGACTCTTCATGGAAAGAGAGCAGAAGCGAATGCTGTGGAGCTATGTGGAAAATTTCTGCTACAAATTGCAGCAGATGAAGTGTCAGGCAGGAGGGTAGCCATGGGCGGGTTGGGGCCCACCCATTTGGCCCTGAGGCCCGCCCACCTCAGCCCCTGGCAGTGGTGCAAACTTGCCATCACAGGGTGACCCCAGCAACCAGTGGCCACGAGCGGGGCAGAGGCGCCAGCACTGATACCTCTGCTCCGCTCATGGCTTCGGGGGCTGGCAACGGCTGCAAGCGGGGCAGAGGCGCCAGCGCAGCTGCTCCACTTCCGGCTGCTGGCCGGCCACATGGCTGTAGCCGTGCAGTGGTGGTGATCATGCCGCTGCCAGCCTGGGCGCGGTGGCTCTCCCCTTCCCTGGGGGGGCGAGGGGCCGCCGGGCCCACCCTGAACTTGCAGAGGCCTGACCAGAAAACGGGGGCTGGCTACACCCTGGTGTTTGGCTTAAATTTTCAAAGTTGGACTAGATCTATTTTGGCTTCTGACATAGGTTGGCAGGTAGTTAGTTACATGATTACCTGGTTTATTCTTGCAAATCTGAGTTTACACATTGATATTTATAGGCACAACAAGAGCATGTTTATTTGAAAATTGGGCAAAAAGACAACCAATTAAATATGGATCATTTAATTACCAGAGTAAAATACTGGCTCACTGAAGTCATTGAGAGTTTTGCCTTTGTTTTCATTGAGACCAGGATTTAACCCTTGGTTCACACTGCCTGTAAATTCCTTAGGGCAAAGACCATCATAATCTGCAAACAGAGCACTAAGCATGAATTGGAGTTCAGCAAATAATAACAAGTTGAGGCAAGATTCAGGAACTATAAAGTATAGAATTAATCACTCAATTTGGAATTTAATACTACGAGATGCTGAGAACCTTTGACTCCCATGGGAGCCAATAGAAGTTGAGGATGCACAATACCTTGCAGATCGAAGTATTTTTCTACCATGATTTGAATGTAGTCTTGTCTTCTTATGTCCATTCTCCACTTAGCAGCCATTACTGTTTCACAAATACTTCAACACTTCAGAAAAACAACAGTCCTGGGGCACTTTTAAAGACTAACAGATTTATTTAGCGCATGAGCTTTCGTGGGAGAAAATCCCACTTCGTCAGATGCTTTGAAGATGGGAAACTTGCAGAATGGGAGGAAATTAAATGCAGGGGAGTGTATGACATAGGATCAGGTCAGGCTGTAACAGCAAATCAAAATAGGTGTTAGGATTCAAACACTGGGGAACAGCACATAGAGGAGGGTGAGGTCAAATCACATATTGTAATGAGAGAAAAATCCATAGTCCCTGTTTAACCCTAAGGCAACAATCAGATTTGCATATAAATTCGAGTTCTGCAGTTTCTCTTTGAAGCTGTGATTTGTTATTCATCTGTTTCAACACAGCTATTAACAAGTCGCCAATGGAGTGAGCAGAGTGATTGAAGTGTTCCCCTATTGGTTTTGTAGTGTTGCAGTTTCTATCAGCATGCCTTGACACTACAGATTTCCTGAGGAAAAAATCCAATACATTGGCGAACTTCCAGAAAATACCATCCTGGCCACTACGGATGTAGAGGCTCTTTATACCAACATCCCACACAAAGATGGATTACAAGCTGTTGGAAGAACTATCCAAGATGATGCCACAGCAAAACTTGTGGCTGACCTCTGTGACTTTGTCCTCACCCACAACCTTTTCAGATTTGAAGATAATGCATACCTTCAAGTTAGCGGCACTGCTATGGGTACCCCCATGGCCCCACAATATATCAACATCTTTATGGCTGATTTAGAACAACATTTCCTCACGTCTCACCCCAAAGCACCTCTACTTTACTTATGCTATATTGATGACATCTTCATCATCTGGACCCATGGTAAAGATGCCCTTGAAGATTTCCATAGAGATTTCAACAATTTCCACTCCACAGTCAAACTTATCCTGGAACACTCCACACAAGAGATCCACTTTCTGGACACTACAGTGCAAATTAGTGATGGGCACATAAAGACCACCTTATACCGTAAACCTACTGATCGCTATAGTTACCTACATCCCTCGAGCTTTCATCCTTGACACACCACACGATCCATTGTGTACAGTCAAGCCCTAAGATATAACCGCATTTGCTCTGATCCTTTAGACAGAGACAGACACCTTCAGGATCTCTATCAAGCATTCTTAAAACTACAGTACCCACCCACAGAAGTGAAGAAATTGACAGAGCCAGACGGGTACCCAGAAGTCAACTACTTCAGGAGAAGCCCATGAAAAAAAACAACAGAACACCACTGGTCACCACCTACAACCCCCAAGTCAGACCTCTTCAACACATCACCAGAGATCTACAGCCTATTGTACAAGATGATCCCTCACTCTCTCAAGCCTTAGGAGACAGACCTCTCCTTGCTTACAGACAGCCCCCCAACCTTAAACGGATACTCACCAGCAACTACAGATCATACAACAGAAACACTAAAGCAGGAACATATCCCTGAAACAGACCACGCTGCCAACTTTGCCCTCATATCTACACTGAAGACACCATCACAGGACCTAATCAAGCCACCTACTCCATCAAGGGCTCATTCACCTGCTCATCTACCAATGTGATTTATGCCATCATGTGCTGGAAATGCCCCTCTGCCTTATATATTGGACAAACAGGACAGTCTCTGCGCCAAAGAACAAATGGACACAAATCTGACATCAGAAATTGCAACACTACAAAACCAATAGGGGAATACTTCAATCTCCCTGCTCACTCCCTTGACGACTTGTTAATAGCTGTGTTGAAACAGATGAATAACAAATCACAGCTTCAAAGAGAAACTGCAGAACTCGAATTTATATGCAAATCTGATTGTTGCCTTAGGGTTAAACAGGGACTATGGATTTTTCTCTCATTACAATATGTGATTTGACCTCACCCTCCTCTATGTGCTGTTCCCCAGTGTTTGAATCCTAACACCTATTTTGATTTGCTGTTACAGCCTGACCTGATCCTATGTCAAACACTCCCCTGCATTTAATTTCCTCCCATTCTGTAAGTTTCCCATCTTCAATGCATCTGACGAAGTGCGATTTTCTCCCACGAAAGCTCATGCGATAAATAAATCTGTTAGTCTTTAAAAGTGCCACAGGAGTCTGTTGTTTTCCTACAATAGACTAACAAGGCTACCCCTTTGGAATTCAGTACTTCAGAGTAATTTGAATCTGTCTGTCCTGGGGAACAAATATGTCATAGGGTGAAAAGTGTGTGCAGGATTAGGACCTAAATTAAGGATTTTTTTTAAAGCACTTGTAACCTACAGAAATCTATATATTACTGTATGAATACAGCTATGGTTAGCCCTAACTTGATTGCTAACCGGCTACAAAAAAACTGGATCCATTGTTTAATTGTGTTTAGTCTTAAAATTTTGAAAACTGTTTCCTAATGTTGCACCTACTATTAATTATGGGAGAAAATACTAAAATGTAGATACCTTAACTATATCACTTCATCAGTAAATGAAGTGGATGACTACTTTCTGTAGTGTGTTCCTGTAGAATTAGAGGATGGTTTGAGGCCTGTTTGAAAATTTAGCTGATGAATTGCAAATACAAGAGTTGAGGAGTTCTGAATTTAGCAATTACTTGTCTCTAGGTCATGTTCCTTGGGGAGCTGGAGGAGATCTTGGATGTGATTGAACCGTCACAATTTGTCAAAATTCAGGAACCTTTATTTAAACAAATTGCCAAGTGTGTCTCTAGTCCTCACTTTCAGGTCAGTATCACAAGTAATTTTTTTTAAAAACAGGAGTATAGTTTCTAAGATCTCATGAATGGGATGATTTAGTGGGAGTGGTCCTGCTTTTAGCAGTGGGTTGGACTAGATGACCTCATGAGGTCCCTTCCAGCCCTATGATTCTATGATAAAATAGAATCCTAAATGATGAGTTTGCATTGTACTGATAAGAAGCCACTTGCTGTTTGTATATCCATGGATGGGCTTGTTGCAGTAGCAGTCACTAAAAAGAAATATTGAAATAGAAAAAGGGTGAGACTCTAGTGGTGAGATCTTGGATTCCATTCAAGTCATAGCAGAAAACTAGCTTTCCGGGACAAAGAGGTTAAGTCACTGTCGCAGACTCCACTTGGGGTTGGAACAGTTCCTAGTATCATTTAGGCAGCACTGTAAACTGTCAAAACTTCCTTCCAAGGGTCCCTCGAAGTCCTTGGCATGAGGGGAGGGGAGAGTTGGGGAAAGGGGATGTTAGAGGTGGGGTGACAGAATGCAGTGCTTCAGTTGTTCTAAGTAGTGTTCCTACCTCTAGGGATAGGCCATGGAGACTGCTGCAGCTAAGACAGCTCCTTAGGGCTTCTGAGCTGGCCCTTAGAGTGGCTTAAGATCAGGAGGGCACAATGGTGGCTTAAAGCCACCTTAGTCTAATCCTCTTCTGCCCTGGCCTTCAATTCTGTGCCAGATCTTGCCAAGTACTGAGCACCTCTTGTGTGATACTCCATACCGTGGGCTCCCTTTAATTTCTCTGGAAGATAAAGATTTGAAGCATGAGGTGGCAGGTTCTCAGCACTTTCCCTGTGGGCAAGTGATCTCAATTAGTGGTTTAGTTCATACATAACTAGAGCCCTGAGCAGATAAAAAAAAATGTGGCTCTGGATCTGATCCTCATCTGCCCAGTGTCAGTATCTAGCCAATCCATGATCCGCCTGCCAGGTTTTAGATGTAGCTGCATCCGAATCCTGGATTGGGCTCATTCATTCAGCGTGCTGGCCTTCGATTGGCTCGTTCCCCAAGCAGGTCACACCCACTTTTTCCTTTTCTTGTTTGCGGTTCACATGCTGTGCTGTCAATCAGGGATTTCCTTGACCAATAAAATCTCTGATTGAAAGCATGGCACCATGAACTGCAAACAAGAAAAGGAAAATGTGGGCAGGGTCTGTGTGGGAAATGAGCCAATCAAAGGCCGGCTTGGGGACGGAAGGATCCCAACCAAAGGCCAGCATGCTGACTGACTGTCAGTCTGATGGCTGTCAGACCGCAACAAGAGCTGAGCTGGGATTGGCTGGAGCGCTTCCTTTGTTCTCCTGTGTGCTGCTGACCCAGATCATAGCAGCAGCTGCAGCAATCAATTGCACCCTGGGCAGATAAAAATAGTATCTGCATCCCAATCTGCAACAAGGGGTCTATGGATAGATACCTGCGGATCTGAAGTGGATACCTGCGGATCTGTAGAGCTCTATACATAACCTTTACCAAATAAGAAATCACAATGAAATTAAACATTGAATATTTATACTTTAATTTGAACATTAATCATATTGTACATTTATTTTCAATTTTCTTTGTTTAACTTAATACAAGTTGTGCACTGGATAAAATAGAGAGTTCATTTTGAAAGTAATGATAGTCCATTGATTGGCCATGACTATTTGTTTTGTGGTTTGTTTTCTTTAAAATATAAGAAATATGTAACTAACTGAATTTCTGCTAACGGGTTTCATTCCTCCCCTCAAAGGTGGCAGAAAGGGCGCTGTACTATTGGAATAATGAATATATCATGAGTTTAATAGAGGAAAACTCCAATGTTATACTTCCCATCATGTTTTCCAGTCTCTATAGGATTTCCAAAGAACACTGGAATCCGTAAGTTTTGGCTTGATCTTTTATCTCTCTATTTGCTAAAAGCTGTATATTCAACTCTGGAAATTGCAGATAAAGAAAATATGAACTAGAGAGAGCCAAATTCAGGCCTGATGGAAACAGGTGCCTCTCTATTAAAGCCAATGGAATTTAAACCAGAGGTGAATTTGGCTCAGAATATTGTTAAACGATTGAAGGCCTGGACAAAATCTAAACTCTATAAGATAAAAGGAATTCAGGTTGTTTTATTTCTCAAATAAGTTAAAACAGCTACTGTATGTGGTGCAAATATTTTTAATACTTTTGTATTTATTTTTCATCATATATATAAAACCACTAGAATTAAAACATTGTATAATTACAAGAAAAATATCAGGCACCAAACATTTCTAATGTTCTGTCAATACATTTCCGTAAGCTGGTTTACAGGATAAGGCTAACTATAAATTGGCCAAAGACGTACTACTTGATCTTAATACATCTCTGTGGATACATACTAATATTTTGAGTGTTATCCTGTGAACACTGGCAGCAGCATTTTTCTGAATATTAGTAGGAATACCCACATTTCAGTATGTCCTCATCTTAGATCATTTTATAATTGGATTCAAATACAGTGGCAACCATTAACTCAATGGTTAGCTCACAGTGAAGTCCAAGTTATTTTCTCTGATAGGGGAAACCTGCATTCTCAAATTCTCCCACTGCTGTACACTATTTTTTTTAAAATAAAGACATGACATCTTCACTTGATCAAAAATATGCACCTCTCCTATTTATCTGGGGCTTTTTGTTTTGTTGTGTTATTTAGTAGTTTCAGGAAACATTTAATGTTCTTTGAGGAGTGTCCCTGTAAGTGGTCTTCTTTAGGTGTCTGGGCACCCTGCATGCGAGATCAAACATTTACAGCAGCAGTACCTGGTTGGGCGCACATGTGCTGTCATCGTCTCATGTTATTTTCAGAGGTTACATAGCGCTCTGCAACCAACCATTCCTTAGTTCTTTCTCTATCATCTTTGGCTTGAGTGGAAACCCACAACAGTGCCTGTCTTCTTAGATAACTGATATGTAGTAGTTAGTTGTTCTTATTAGAAACCTAATAAGTTCTAATTTTTTTTTATTTCTCCCTGCATTTGAAAAAAAAAAATTATTTTCCCTATCCTGTTTCCCTGAAGTTTCCCCCCTGTTTCTGCGTATAGTTATAGTTAGAGAATAGAAGAATAGGAATATTCATGACAGACAAAAAAAAAAAAAAAAGCCAGTTCTGCCTGGTTCTCCAGGATTCATGCAGTGCCTGACCTGCAGCTTTCCATTCTACTTTCAATCATCAATCTGCAGTGTGTCCATGGCCTGAGGGAATTGCATATCCCTCAGAAGTGCTCTCATGGCCACAACTAAAGGTGAGAGCAAAAAGGCAAGAGACTTTCAATTGAAACTCCTTTTAATGAAGAAGTCACTGTGAGACCTGCATCAGAGTTTGAACCAGGGTCTTCTCTGAGCCAACAGTCACCCTTGGTAGCCTCTGACTACCAAGTAATCTGGTTTTAAAAAGCGCCCTCCAAAAAGCCCTCTGCAAGCTCACCTGGGAGGGAATCATCAAAGAAAAATCATGCATCTGACGAAGTGGGTTATAGTCCACGAAAGCTTATGCCGAAGAAAATCTGTTAGTCTATAAGGTGCCACTGGACTCTCGTTGTTTTTTGCTGTACAACAGACTAACATGGCTACCCTTCTGGAAAAATCCAAGAAAAAGCATCTCTCAGCTGCAGAAACCACTTGGGTACCAATGGCTCTGAGCACCTCAGTTTATGAACCCATAGAGATACAGACCCTAAGTAGGCAATCTCTGACAAGAAAAAGGGCATAGGCCCGGTACCTATCGAGCCGAAAAGGCGTCAGCACTATCCACTTGGACAGCACAACAGCCTATGCTGCTGCCTACAGTACCAATGAAACCTTTGATACCAATGGCACTAATACTTGCACCAATGCAGGTACTGACCTTCTCGGCACCACAACAGTTTCTCAGGCAGAGTGATCAGGTAGTCTCAGCAATACCAGCCTCTCCCCTCTTTGGTGCCAACACATTCTGTTCTGAGCCACAATATTACAACACCACCAGCAGACCAGTTACTTCCCAGTGATGATGAAGAGGAGGAGGGACAGTTAAATGCGTTCACCTTGCCACTCCTTTCCTATGCATTCTCCCAAACCAGGACTGTCCCACCACCCAACATCCAGTTGGTACAGACATCTGTGGGTACCTCTTCCTATGCCATTCATAGAATCATAGAATATTAGGGCTGGAAGGACCTCATGAAGGCATCTAGTCCAACCCCCTGCTAAAAGCAGGACCACTCCCACTAAATCATCCCAGCCAGGGTTTTGTCTAACCAGGCCTTAAAAGTTTCCAAAGATGGAGATTCTGCCACCTCCCTAGGTAATCCATTTCAGTGTTTCACCACCCTCCTAGTGAGAAAGCTTTTCCTAATATCCAACCTCGACCTCCCCAGCTGCAACTTGAAACCATTGCTCCTTGTTCTGTCCTCTGTCACCACTGAAAATAACCTAGCTCCCTCCCCTTTGGAGCACCCCTTCATGTAGTTGAAGTTTGCTATCAAATCCGCCCCTTAGTCTTCTGCAGACTCAATAAGCCTAGTTCCTTCAGTCTATCCTCATAAATCATGTGTCTCAGCCTCTAATCATTTTCATTGCCCTCTGCTAATTTGTCCACATCCTTTCTTCAGTGGGGAGCCCAAAAGTGGACACAGTATTCCAGATGCAACCTCACCAGTGCCAAGTAGAGGGGAATAATCACATCCTCTGTCTGCTGGCAATGCTCCTACTAATGCAGCCCAATATGCTGTTGGCCTTTTTGGCAAGAGTATACTGTTGACTTATATCCAGCTTCCCATCCACCATAACCCCCAGGTCCTTCTCTACAGAGCTGCTACTTAGCCGATCAGTCCCCAGCCTGTAGCAGTGAGGAAAAGTGGGATTTTTCTGTCCTAAGTGCAGTACTTTGCACTTATCCTTGTTGAACCTTATGAGATTTCTTTTGGCCCAATGCTCTGATTTGTCTAGGTCTCCCTGAATCCTATCCCTATCCTCCATCGTATTTACCATTCCCCCCAGCTTGGTGTCATCCGCAAACTTACTGAGATGTAATCTATCCCATCATCAATGAAGATGTTGAACAAAACTGGCCCCAGGACCAACCCCTGGGGCACTCAGCTTGTTACTGGTTGCCAACTAGACATTGAGCCATTGATCCCTACTTGCTGAACCCGATGATCTAGCCAGCTTTCTATCCACCTTACGATCCATTCATCCAACCCATACTTCCTTAACTTGATGACAAGAATGCGGTGGGAAACTGTATCAAAAGCTTTGCTACAGTCAAGGTATATCACGTCAACAGCTATTCCTGCATGCACAAAGTCAGTCATCTCATCATAGAAGGCAATCAGGTTGGTCAGACATGATTTGCTCTTGGTGAATCCATGCTGACAGTTCCTGATCACCCTGTTTTCCTCCAAGTGTTTCCAAATGGATTATTTGAAGACCTGCTCCATGATATTTCCAGGGAATTAGTGATTGGTCTATAGTTCCCCGGATCCTCCTTTTTCCATTTCTTAAAGATAGGTGTTATATTTGCCTTTTTCCAATCATGTGGGACGGGACCTCCCCTGATTGCCACAAGTTTTCAAAAATAACTTTCAGTGGCTCTGCAGTCACCCTTGGCCATGTGCAGGACCCAACGCTCAACGACCCTAAGTCCACTAGGGTCAAGAGTACCACAGTCTGACATGACAACAATTTGTCCACCTCTCTCTGAACCACAGGAGAAAGTAGCTGAGGACTTTGATGTAGCATCTGATCATGAGGACACTTCTCCAGAATTATTATAATCTTCTCCAGATAAAACCATAATGCCTCTATGAGCAGCTACTGGAGACGATTTCAAACAATTCTAGAACCTCTTCAAAAGGGTGTTGGAGGCTTTCGAAATATTCCTGGAAGAAGTACCTGAAGCATGCCACAAGTTGTGTGACATATTACAGACTGATGCATTACTCATTAATGGTGCAGTTATGGAACCTGCAAGAACCATGTGGCAGACACCCATCACTGCATTGCCTTCATTTAAATGCTCAGATAAAAAAATACAATCATCCCTTCCATAGATAGCAAGTTCCTGTTTTCCCACCCTGTACCAAACTCTTTGGTAGCACAGGCTGTGAATCAGCAACATAAACAACATCAAAGCAGAGCAACACCTTACGATAAAGACTGGAAGAGACTAGACTCTTCAGATGCAAAACGTTCTCGTTTGCCACACTTCACTTCCACATAGCTAATTATGAGGCCTTATTGTCCAAATATAACTGCACAATCTTTTCTAAACTGGCATCTTTTGTTGTTAGGTTCATGATGAAAAGAAAGAGCAGTTTAGAGCCAGTATTACTGAGGCCCACCTTATCCTGTGCACAGCATTACAGGCCTCATTTAACTTGGCTGATAACAGTGGCTCACTCTATGGCCACATCAGTAGTCATGCACCAGGCTTCATGGCTTTAATCTTTTGCGGTTCCCAAAAGAAATGCAATCAACGATAGAAGACCTGCCATTCAAAGGCTCGAAGCTATTTGCAGAAAAATAAATGAGTCTCTTCAGTCCCTACAGGCTCCTGGGCATTTCTCAAATCCATGGGAATCTACGCACCTGCAAACAAAAAGAAACCGGGTAGGTTTTACACTCAAAGATTCCATCCACCTCATGCCCAACCTCCTAGACAATTTGACCAGATGTGTAGAGCATCAAACCAGAAAATGCCCAATACAAAATCAACCTTCAACAAGCCAGGAACCCACATCAGGACAACAATTTTGAAGGTCTTGTTGAGAACACGAGACTCACCTATCCCTCCCTCCCCAACAACATACTAATAATATGTGAAGTACTTTCCATCTCCACATCATTCAGAGACTGATTGTCACCATTTCAGAATGTCTGGAGAAACTTCACATCAGACAGATGGGTTCTAGATATTATAGAGAATGGTTCTCCATCCCATTTATGCCTGTTCCATCTGCCTACCTCCCTTCCCCATCCTTCTTCAGGAACCCCTCTCATTAGACCCTGTTACAGCGGGAAGTACAGCACCTCATAGAATTGGGTGCAGCAAAACTTGTACTATTACGGTTCAAAGGGAAGGGTTTCTAGTCATGCTATTTTCTGACACAGAAGAAAACCAGCAGATGGAGACCCCTCTTAGATCTAAGAAAACTCAACAAATTTATCAGAACCCAACATTCCAAGTTGGTGACACTAGCAATAATAAGCCAGCATTAGAAAAAAGTGATTGGCTCTTTGCTCTCGACCTCCAGGATGCATATTTTCATATTTCAATGCATTCATCTCACAGAAAATTCATGAGATTCACTTTAGGAAACTAACACTTTCAGTACAAGGTGCTTCCATGTGGCCTATCCTACAGCCCTGAGAGTCTTTTCAAAGGTGCTATCAATGGTGGCAGCACACTTACGAAAGCACGGAATCATGATATTTCCATACTTATATGACTATCTGATAAAGGCAATAACACTCAAAGATGGATACTATTCAAGGAGCAGTAACCTAGTTCATGAAATTAGGGTTACAAATAAATGAACAGGAGTCAACAATGACACCTGTTCAAAAACTAGAATTTATTGGAGCCTACTTAATACTCTGGAGTCCAGAGCTGTACTACTTCAACAATGATTTATCACACTAACGAATCTCATAACAGCAGTGATAGACAACCCACAGATATCCACCAGGACGTGCCTGCAACTGTTAGGCTACGTGTCTGCAACAACTTTCGTGGTCAATCATGCCAGACTTCATGTGAGGGTCTTTCAGGTGTGGTTTTGAACAGTTCACTTTCTTCAGAAGCATTTCAATAGACTCCTTACAGTACCATCCAAAATAAAACTCTCTCTAAAATGATGGACTCCTCCCAAAAATGTATGGGCAGGAGTCCCTTTCTTCCAAAGGACCCTGATGCTAACAATCACTGCAGATGCCTCCATATTAGATTGGGGAGTGTACCTACTTGATAACGAGATCCAAGGCCAGTGGTCCAAATAAGAGACCAACTTCCATATAAATCTGCTAGAGATTTGGAATGTATACAAATACTTCCTCCCACTAATGAAGAACCAATCAATCGGGATCCTAATGGACAATACGACATGCATGTTTTATATAAACTGCCAGGATGGTAAAAGGTTGCCCTCCCTATGCATGGGGGCAGTTCACCTCTGAAACTGATGCTTCAGTCACAGTGTAGACATAATGGCATCATATCTTCCAGGCTTATTGAACACAACAATGGATGCAGTGAGCAGAGACTTTGTACAGAACCACGAATGGGAAATGGATCTGGTAGTAATCAACATGATACTCAGTTGATGGTGCTTCCCTTCAGTAGACTTATTTGTGACAGCACAGAGCACCAACTGCCCATGGTTCTGCTCCAGAGCAGGACTAGGTTCGAACTCAGTAGGTGATGCTCTCCTCATCAAGTAGGAGGCATCCTAATGTATGCATTTCCACCCACACCACTACTAGCCAGGGTCACCCACAGAGTCAAGGAGGATAGTGCCAAGATCATACTCGTCTCACCTACCTGGGGCATGCCTGGGTTCCCTACCTTCTTCATATGGCATTGTGCCCAACACAGCACCTCCTAGAAATGCCTCCTCTCCTCTCCCATGGCTTGGGACATATTCATCGTCTCAGCCTGATGATCCTACACCTAAAAGCATGTCTACTTCAGAGCTCACGGAAAGTGAGTTAACTTTTTTAGAAGTAAAAGACATCCTGTTGAACAGTAGAAGACTAAATGTGAGAAAAATAGACACCTACAAATGGAAAAGATTCTGTGCCAGGTGCAATGAAAAATGTCTCAATCCAGCTTCTTTCCAGATTCCACAGGTACTAGATTACATATTAGAATTGAAGAAAAGCATCCTTATCATAAAATCCATTAAAATCCATCTGGCAGCCTCCACAGTAGATGGCCCTACCATATTCGCCCATCCAATAATTAAATGATTCTTCAAGGGCATTGAATATACTTATCCAGAGATGAGAATCCAAGTCCCTATCTGGAACCTCAACATGGTTCTACACATGCGTATGGGACCACTCTTCGAACCACTAGCCATATGCTCCTTATTGCACCTCTCCAGCAAGGGTGCCTTTCTTATTGCCATCGCATCGGCTAGATGGGTAAGTGAACTAGATGCATTAATGGCCTCTCCTTCATATATGATCTTCCTTAAAGATAAGGTCACCTTGAGACCACATTAAAAATTCTTACCTAAGGTTATTTCTTCTTTTCACATAAATGAACCTATTTACTTACTTGTGTTCTTTCCAAGGCCACACGCAAACAAAAGGGAAGCAGCATTCCGCACTCCTCATGTCAGAAGAGCACTGGCCTTCTACCTAGATAGGATAAAAAGTTTTAGAAAATCACGGAGACTGTTCATTTCTACCACTGAACAATCGAAAGAACAGACTGTCTCCAAACAAAGGCTCTCCAAGTGGGTTTCAGAGTGTATTCACCTCTATTATAAAAAACGAAAGAACAGGCCCCAGTTGGGGATTCACATGCATTCTACAAGTGGTCTCTTGACATCAGTGGCATTCCTTAATAATATATCTACCATAGACATTTGCAAAGCAGCTACTTGGACATAAATGCATACTTTCTCAAAACCTTATGCAATAGAAAAACAATCAATCTCAGATTCCTTTGGACTGTTGGTATTATTAACAGTACATAAAACAACTCTGAAGCCCCTTCTATCCATTAAAGGGCACTACTCAACAGTCACATAAAGTAGAGCACCCGCAGGGTGAAGGAGAAGAAAAAGAGAAGGCTGCTCACTCTGTGTAGTAACTGAAGTTCTTCAAGGTGGTTGTTCCTGTGGGGTGTTCCATTTCTTTCCTTCCTTCTCTTTACTTTGTTACATGTAGATATAAATTATGCTTCATGATAAAGCGCAGTTAGTCGCACTGTGCTATCTTACCCCCAAAACAGTGCGAGGTGACAACACCACGTGTGCAATTGAGCCAGGCACTGCTGCCGAAAATTGCCATCTCATGGCAGGACACTTAGACAGCTAAAGAGGGGGGATAACCATCTTGAAGAACGTCAGTCACTGTACATCATGATTAACCGTTATAATTATGTCACCCGTTTACTACCTGGGTCACAGACCATATCTGGGGTTTGGTGGGTAATATTTAGTAATTACATCACAAAATTTATGTTGGGATCATTTTTAGCATGTACACAGCACTCTTTATTCAAGTCCATAGAATCACAGAATCCATGCTTTAAACATTTGTGATAAAAAAAATTTGTATCTTAAAAGTCCTCCTCAAAGATTTTTTCTTTTTCCAATGGACTTTTCTTTTTTATATGTACTAAAGTGAAATGATCATGAAATATACAAATCCAAGGGAGTCTTTCACGTCACTTGTACTGCTGCATATTCAGCTTTCCCTAGTCTACTGTCTGGGCTTCAATTGCATCTCTTTTCTGTACACAGGACCTCATTAACTGGCCTCCCTCTCCCCTCCGCCATTGCTGGGAGAGAGGGTGGAACCCTGGGGCCAGAGGGTGCTCCTGCCCCATCTGTTCTGCCGGGGGTAGGCTGGCTGGCACACAGAACAGCGGCCCCTGATGCCGTCCCACAGGGCCAGGGGCTCTGGAAAGCAACGCTGGAGCAGAGACCATGTTAGCTGGTCCCATCCTGGAGGGAGTGAACAGGCACTAGCCTGCCCCCCTCCCAGGGGTGGACCAGCCAGCCCAGGGGTGGGGTGGGAGCACAGAGCCCGGCCTCTGGCTCCAGGGTCCTGCTGCCCCCACCCCCACAGCGCTGGCAGGGCAGGAGCACTCTCAGCACTCCTTTCAGCCAGGTCTTTAGCCCCTGCAATAATCCAGCCCTGTCTGTAAATCGTTCACGTCTGATGTTTATATTTTAATTACTTTTGTTAGAATAACAATTTTAACCATTGGATTACATTCAGAATTGCCGCAATGCTTCGTGAAGTATGTGCTAGCTGTCTCTTGTTACCTGTAATAGGTGGGGATTTGTTTTCCCTTGAACTGATAAAAAGTGACAAGAGAACCTGATTCTCACCTCACATCAGTGTGGAAGTCAGGAGTAACTTCATGGAAGTCAAAGCAGTTACATCATTTTAACTAGCAGGAGATCAGAATCAGGCCCAGCAATTCCAATAAGAAAAGTTCAGGAAAGCATGTAAATTATTTTATGTTCTTACTCAATTTCAACCAAAACAACTAGATTCCTTATCTTATTAAATTATTTTCTTTTCCAGGGCTATTGTGGCATTAGTCTACAACGTGTTGAAGGCTTTTATGGAAATGAACAGCACCATGTTTGACGAGCTCACAGCCACTTACAAGTCAGATCGTCAGCGGTAACTTTTTAAAGCTTTTTTGTCGGCTGTGCATAAGGCCCACTGTTTGGTTTTGTTTCCTCCCACTTTGCTGTGATTGCAAAATTTCACACACAATTGATTGCAATGCCTCATTTTTTTTTTCTGCATGCTCATTAGCCTTGTCCTTGCAAGATGCCGGATAATATCATGTATAGGTGGTTGTTTTCCCCCTATGAAATACAGTACCCATTGCATAGCTTGTGAATCTGCATTCCTCACAGAATTCCTTTTGGCGCCAAACTTCAAAAGACTTAAATGTATCAAGATTTTCAGTAATAAAAGAAGAAGGGTTTAAAGAAATCACTTTGCTGAAAGGCTTCAAGAAGGGTGGAGGTTGGACATGAGGGATAACCTCAACACATGACTCACCAGAAGACCCACCCTACTTGTCCTGCATGTGATCTTAAGGCTAAGTGGCATCTTTCAACCCTTTCAGTTTTTTTTCTTATTCACAGATCTTGATACAGCTGAGACCTTTAGAGTGGAGGATCCAGTAGAAGCACTATTCATTAGTTGCACCCCAGTAGAATGTTTTTTTGTCTATTTTCTTTAATCTTCATTCTCCAATTATAGTGCATCATCTTTTGTCTAAAATTTCAGCTTATCCAAAGCGGCAGGTGAAAAAAATGAGGAAACTTCGGGAACTCAGGGCAGTTTGCGACTTCGTTTAAGTCGTGCCTTTTGTGTGACTCGGGGTTCCCACAAGCAAAGTGAAGGGTACTGTATGTCATCAAACCTTGTTAGGTTAGTATAGCCTCTGACATCTTTTGGAGGCCATGATACTGTTGAATTGTGTGCCCAGGTTCATAGTTCGCCTTCCTTTTGTTTTGCTTTGCTTTTATATATAGTAAAATGCAGTGTTTTCTACTTGAAAAATGTACAGTTGATGAGTTACGTGGTGCACTGAACTAGTGGTCACACTAATGTGTTATTTCTGGAGTTCTGGGTTTAAACCTGAGTTAAGTCACAGGTGACTTGATGGCTTTTGTTCAAGCCCTGATAGGCAAGATTCAGTCTGTCCGATAGATTAGCTAACATCATGGCTGTACAGTCTGTAGTGTGGGCAACACAGAATCCTAGACGTAAAGGGTCTGATCTAGCAAGGTTCTGAGATGCCTCAGCTTCTACTGAAATAAATGGATGCTGGAAGCATTCGGCTTCTCATGAGGACTTCCAGTGTTTCATAGGATCATACCATGCCATACATGTATGTTGCAGGTAATGGCTGAGGTGTATTAACCAAGCTGTGTGGAAGAGTTTTCTTAGCACCTGCTTGCACGGCATTCATTATGGCTAAGGCTGGCACTGGTGATCTTTTACAAATCATTATTTTAAAATATATATTGGGATGTTAAAAATGGGCTAAATTAACTTCAAATACTAAACTGTGTTTAATATTAACAATTAAACAACCACAATTTGCTGAGATAAAGAAAGACTTCTTAGGGTTCTGTGGAAAAATATGGCCAAGTATTTGAACATCTTTCCATAGTAGGCTTGTTTTCCATTACTAGGTGCTGGTTCAAAATGCTTTAGTGTTGTAGTTAGAAATAGAAAATGATTCCCTAAGAACTCAATGGATAATGGGAACCTTCAGAATGAAATTCCAGTGAAAGAATACACATTCCAAAGGGGATAAGTGAATTGTAGTCCAGACCAGTCAACTTATTGGATCAGGGCCTAAGAATGGGAATAAATTATAATAGACTTAGGCGGGGTTCCCTAATAGATCAAAGTTTACAAAAATAAGAGTGAGGTATTGGCACCTAGTTAGAATGTTCGGTAATAGTGCAAACACGGGAACGAATGAGGTAACCTACTGTAATACTTTAGAAAGATGGGGCACATGATACAGTGGTTAGATAATAAAATGATACATTTCTGGTAAGTATATTCACCAGTTCTTATATTTAATTTTGAATATTTTTCAGCAGCTGTGTGTAAGGAAAGTAGAAATTCTGGATGAAAACAGATGTTTGTTTCTTGAACCAATATTCCAGGGACTTAACCAGGAATGGTGTGATAGATATTCTGCACCAAGCCTAACCATATGACTAAATCCTGACCATATAGATATTCTGCATCATGACTAAACATATGCCATGAAGGTGATACAAATTTCCCAGCTAGCAATTTGTACTAGAATAAAGCTTCCAAATCAGTGGAATATTTTGATGACCTCTGCCTTAGTTGTCCATATACCCATGTTCCCATTGGTCCTAGCTGGACTTCAATCTTGTCACTCAGGTTTCTTTATCTAATCAGCCAGTTCAATTTCTTATTCAAGCAATATTGCACAGATTATTTTGTAGGGATTAAACAGAAATAAAGATAAATGTATTGAATGAGGGTCAGATCCTGCAACTGCACTCACACTAACTGATATCTGCATTGGGATGGAGCACCACTGAAGTTAATCTGGCCTCGTTTGAGAGAATAGGCTGGATTTAACATTAGTGAAAGGAGGAGAGATGCTAATACTCTTCTTTAAACAAATAAACAAACTTGAAATTGTTAAATAGAACTTGGCCCAAAAAGTTTGTATTAATTCCAAATGTAATATATTTGTCCATAAAATTTTTTAAAGGTAATTCTATGTTCTAGCTATTTTTGCTCTACTGTAAAATAAACTTCATTAAAGACTTTTCAACTTTATTATATTCATCTTCCATTTCCCTTAGTTTTGTTCAGCATTTGTGATGTAGCTAAATGAAAGTTGGAGTAAAAAAATGTATGCTGAAAATAAATATACATTAAGGAAAAATGCATGTGCATTACAAAAATAATAGCTGATCATTTACATCAAATTAATATTGTTGGACAGATACTGTTAAAGCTTCCTTGCTGTTAACACTTCATTTTATTTCATCTGCCAGTGAGAAGAAGAAAGAGAAGGAACGTGAAGAACTGTGGAAAAAACTGGAGGATTTGGAGTTAAAGAGAGGTCTTAGACGTGATGGAATAATTCCAACTTAACAAATGAAAGGAAGCAGCATTATTAACCTGTGGAGTCACACATTTATGTAGTAGAAGATGGAGCAACAGTTTTCTGTATTGTGCAACTTTACAGTAGATTTCACATTTGTTTCATTATTACAACAGCACTGTATATAACTGTCTCTAAGTAAAGGAAAAAAATAAGGACTTTAATCCAAAGTTTGGACAGCAGATGGACTTCTCAGAACTTTGCAAACATAATCATTGTTTTGACCCTTCTTTAAAACCAGTCTTCAAAGGTCTGTTGATGAAAATTGCTATGTCATAATTCCATTGTCAGGACCTGTTCCTTATTTATCGTTAGCAGAGAGTGACACAACTTTCAAATGTGAACAATCTTAAATTTAGCTTGCCTTTCTGCTAAACTGTTAAATGTATTTATAGTAAAAGAGAAAAAAGATTGTCATTTCCTTTCGCGTTTGTGTAACATCTTCCTTATCTGGATAACTTTACTGTAATTTGACATTTTTTTCCTTTTGCACATCTTCATAAGTTGAATGTCCGTGCAGATCAGGGCCATGAAAAATATAGGTCCCCGAGGTTTTGTTTACTGGTGTGAGCATCTTTCTGGTACCAGGCTAGCCCTGGTACTCCTTCAATTTAAACATTAGGATCAAAATAAAGGGGTAATAAACATAGTAGGGAAGGAAATTTTGGATTTATGCATCAATTTTTTGCGAATCCATACTATCTTGAATCCTTTGAAAATGGGCAATGGTAGCACTGTGAACGTCAGTATCTATCCAGTATTAGTTACATGGCATTGGACACACACACCAGAGCTGTTTTCGTCACACTGGTGGCTAAGTGATTACAATATATATAACTTTTATTGGACTGTTTTGAAATCGTAACAACAAACACTAAACAGTACAAGCATGAAATTGGTCTCCAGCGGTTATGAATCTAACTGGGAACAGAGCTGAGCAAACAGTTTGGCCTGTTTGGAGTTGTTGCCTTACTTTTTAATATGTATTTGTAAAGTATTCAAGTAAAAGAGGATGTCACCTCTGAAAACCACACTCAAGTGTTCGTGACTGTAGTACTATTACTCATCACAGCTCCAGCCTATGGTTTGAGCTGGAAAGGATTCTGGATAATAAACTTCTGCATTCTGAAGTGGATGCTCATTCCTAACTACTGTATTTGTTACCAAAAATGGTTCTACAAATGCTACTGAAAAAAAAAATGTGGAAATCCTAATGTCCGGAGTATTAATAATAAAGTTTAAAATGCTTTTATATCAAAGGTGACCAAATTGTTGAAAAGAAAAACAAGAGGGCTGTATTATAAGTATGCATTATTGGCTATCTGCTTTGTATTTAAAAGTGGAATCTTACATCTTTGGTCAGTGAAATGCTGGTCAGACTTATGTGCCGTATACATTTTGCTAATGCGGTTGCATTATTATATACCGAAAGGTATGTGTTTTGGGATTGTTCTCCAGGATGCTTTTGAACCGTTACAGATATATGACAACAGTGAGTTGATAATCCAAACCCATCAATCCAGCAGTATTTACGGTATAAAGCTGACTTGGTGTTCATGAGTGTTTGTTATAGTTGCAAACATGAATTTATGACTGTTGCCATTGATAGAAAAACAGTGTAAGTACGAGCTTGTATATTTTAATTCCTACCATTCAAATAGACAGTGGAATTTGAGATTTTCTTGTTTCCAGTCACAAAAAGAGTGGGGAAGGAGAGGGGAATCCAATCCCAGATTACTGACTGTTTCAGGATTATCAAGTCACACTTTGCACACATGGATCTGCTCACTGGATGTTGTAAACGCAAGAACTTTGTTAAAACTTGACACTGTTAATTCTGAAAAAAGCAGAAGTAAATTAGTCGTATGCAACACAAAACACCACAACATGATTTAATGGGATTAATATAAGCCTTTTATAAGAACACTGACTGGAACTCAATGTAAACTTGGCAGATACTGTCATAAGTGAAACATTTCATTTTAAAAGTGCTGGAACAAAGGCGCAAGCTCAAATACTGAAGATTAAATAAATTTATAACAAATGATCCCTTAGCCCTTTGATTTTCAAAGCCTTTTTGTTTCTACTACAGCTTGGGGTTCTATTTAGTAGTGTGATAATGTCTGAAATTAGCATACTGTGTGAGAGGGTGAATTTAGCCTCATCCCTGACTAGGCTGTGTTAAATTGTCAACGATTGAACTTTTATGATGGAAAGAAATCTTGGTGTCTCCATTTTTGGTTCCTGCCTGGTGGAATGAAAAGCAGCAATCTGAAATTAGAAAAAGACACCTTGTCCTATACTTAGAATTTAGGTGAGTGTTGCCTACTCTTGTATGTTCTTGGTTTCAGCATGATACACTGGAATTGATGATACAAAAGTGAGGAGAACCTAACTGGTTGCAATATTCTGTTGCCTTTAATGTGGGGGTGGTGGGCAGTACCTAAAATGATTTTCACTTCCGAGATGGAATGTTTCTTTACATTGAATGAGGTAATGTGATGTTACTCATGTGACTAAAAAGGTGAGGTCAGTCTGACATTGTCCTTTGTGATGTACTCAAAGGAGTTCTCGCCATAGTAATCCCTCCACATCCACACAATCCACTGCTGACTACAACCCATAGGCAATATTCCCCCCCTGTTCCATGTCACTGGAATCAATGGCAATTCTATGCAAAGAGAAAGGCAGCATAGGGAAGTCAGTCAATTGTGATCGGAGCAGCTATTTAATGGTGGCTTTGCTTGCTTCATGGTTTCAAGAAACTAATTTTTTGGTTAGTTTTTTGTAGACTGCAAACATTACAGTTGATGGGAGATACTTATGTCTTGTACCATATTGGTTTCAGGGCAAAGGACTGAGGGTTGTCATATACTCTGTTTTCAAATCTAGGGCATTGCATCAGGTTATGGGGATGTAACAGCTGTAAAAGTTCCCCTTGCGTACTTTAAATTGAGCATGCATTGCTTTCTTCAACTTGCAAGCTTCCCTTATTGTCCTTTAATTGCTTTTGAGTGTTTTTTGTGTCTCTTCCAAATCTTTGAATGCTTTAAATAAAAGTACTCTAATGCCATTGGAGTATTCACAAGCAGGGTTACAGTAAATTAATCTTGGGTTTGTTAGCATATATAAAAGGATTTAATTTATTTTTACCTCCTTCTATATATGGAGCAATCCAGGATGCAAAGCCAAGAACTGTTTGAGCTAGAATTGAGGCAGCTGTACTTGTACATGTGTCAAGTATAGCCTCAGGCGCTCTTACACTATGGAAAAAGAAAATATATTATGAGCTTTAAAAGCTTTTTTTATTGTTTTGTGGGCAAGTTGGAGAACTGGATAGATATCATGCACCCCATTTTCTTTTCAGTTGGAGCACAGAACTGGCTTAGAAGCAAAGATGCCCTTTTTATCCTGTTACAAAATGAGGGTAATAAACTGATGCGATGAAAGTGCTTTTATTTGCTCCTGAACATTTTTATTTTTGTTTTTCATCTTTCCAAAATAGCTCTATGATTAGCCACAAGCTAATTTTTCTAGGAATTATTGGCAATGAGTTTTCTATTACCCAATATTTTATTTTCAGAGTCTGTACAAAAGGATTGTGTGTCTTGAAGCAAGATTCAACTAATTTTGATTTAGAAGGTTTTATCCAAGTGCAGCATCTCTTTAGATATGCTATCATGACCTCTCTGAATACAGGTTTATTTTTTGGATCACTTACTGTAAATACGTTATACTAATAACCTCCTGTATCAATGAGGGGTTTTCAAATATAAATAGTACCAATACATTTCTTCCTGTCCCATTTTTGATTGTAGTATAAAGAATGACTTGTTCATGCTTTTTTGTTTAAAGATTAGCATTGGAGTCATAGATTTCTTGATATTTTAGTATTTCATTGTTTAAACAGGAGAGGGCAGCAGAAGTTCATTTCACATCACCCACCCCTCAGAGAATGCCATGCTGTTTTTAAATCTAGGTGCAGTTCACATTTGGGTGGGTGGGGAAATAAAACATTTTTTATATATGAAAAGTTGCTTATGAAATATATAGACTGGTCTAACTAGACTGAAAATGTCGTCTTCTCTATGTCAAGGTAATAATAAAAAGAAAACAAAATCTTCCATCTCTCTGGGTAAAGTGAAGCGGGTTTTAAAGGCTTGGATTCAAAATATTCTTTGGACATTTACTTTCCTAAAAATGGTATTAAAGAAACAAACTCAGATTCAACGGTGCTCCCAGAGATAAGTGTGTAACCTTCCTCTTTTGCATATGCACAAGAGGCTCTGTACCATGGGTGCATCTAATAAAGAAGCAATGAAGTGTTTCCCAGGTGCGTGGCTTTTATTTCCCTGTCTAAACTTCACATGCCTTTTCAGCAATGGTCTTCTAGCCATTAGATATCATTACTTGTGCATGTCAAACATTAATATCTTTCCATTATTGAGATACCTCGAGTTGGAGAGTCAAGTAATGTTAAGGGTCTGTGAGAATTTCCATTACAAGTTCCCAGTGGTGATTGGCATATCTGAGTCTAAAGAAGAGCTAAAAGCAGTGGATATGGGATCACAGGCCTTGGCTCTGCAGGATGCTTCCACTAACCCCTGTCGAGATTGAGCTTTGCAAGTGTGGAAAGGGCAAGGCTGGTGGTTGCTCTTCATGATACCATTCCACCCCTTCAATCTCTGGTCTAGTCTGTGTTGTATTCAGTTCTCCCACCAGAATCTTCAGTTCTTCACAAACACAGCCCCTGGGGAGGTGGGGAAGAGGGCACAAGCAGAGGCCAGTGAGGAGGGGGGATCCTATTAGTGTGTGGCTCCTACAGGAGCTGTACAGCCATGGAAGCCAAAATACAACAAGCAGTGTGGAGGAATGGGTCCATTCCCGATGGCACTGGATTCAGCTAATCTGGGGTCTACTGATTGAAGCCCTTCTGTGTTCTCTCAAGAGGGCAGGGCAGTGGATAAGACTGCAATTAAGAATGATAATTTGTGCAGTAATCTTAATGTAGAGATTTCAAATCCCTGGGTAAATTGTTCCACTGGTTAGTTGAACTCGATTAAAACTCGGTGCCTTATTTCCTCTCAATATGTCTAGCTTCAAACTTCCAACTGTTGAGTCTTGTGATGCCTTTTTCTGCTAGAATGAAAACTTTGAGAAGCCTTCTATCAAAAATCTTCTCCCTGTGTAGGTTCTTACAGATCATGGTCAAGTCATCCTTTAATTGTCTTTTGGATAAACTATATAGATGGAGCTTTTTTAATCTCTCATAAAGTGTTTTCCAGGCCACGGAAGGTTTTCCAGTCCAGTTGTAAGAAATTAAAATCTTCAGTGTGTTACTCTTCAGTGTGAATTTCTCTGTTCATACTGTGAAGATAGAAAATAATCTTTACAGAGTCAGGAGTATTTAAAAATACCTTCTTATTTGGAGTGCCAGCACCATAGGGCTTGTCTACATGGCCCCGAGGTTTGGATTGTGGGGCCAAGAATTGCTGTGCACTTTAGAGTAGTGGTTTTTGGTGTGCCGTGTGAACTGTCCAAGCGTGCCATGAAATTTTGTACAAAGGTAATGAAAATCAATGTAAAACATTGTTTCAATCCTATCCAACCAAAATTACAACTTGTAAAACTCATGAAAATTAATCATCAAATTAAAAGCGAGGTATCAGGCTTTTGAGTCTAAAACATGAACTTTCTAAAGGCAGGTGGCCAAAGGGTTAAATTGAAATGACGTGTATTTTTTCCTTGTGGATTTGAAACACTAATGCATTTGATCCTTCTTTAGCTTGTTGTATGCAGTATGTTGCAAACCTCTCTAGTAAGACAGTAACCATAGTAAATGGAAGTAAATGTGATATTTATGAGCAATCAATTCAGCTGAAAAAAGTGGGTGTGCCGTGTAGTTGTTTTCTCATTGAAGTGTGCCATGTTACTGAAAACGTTGGGAACCACTGCTCTAGAGTGTTGCACTCTATCTGTGGATGCCTCTGGTGTAAACCTAGAGGTAACTAGCTAATGCTAACTTGGGTCCCTTTTAAACAGGACTACGTCAGACAGGTGTCTCTTAGTTTGCACCAGCAGCATCCACCAGCAGCTGGGGCAGTTACAGCGCAACACTTTGGTGTGCACTACAGTCCACTGCACCACAAGGTAGACATATCCCTTGTTGTTCTGCTAATTCCCTCAATCTCAAATTCCTTTCCCACAAATTCATCATTTTCTCAGCCAGCAGCAGACCTTCACTATTCCATGTTAAATGCAGGATTGTCACAAATCATGGGCTGCCCCCACATAAACCTAGCGGTGCCTTTGTGCTGTGTGGTCTTGCACTCCCAGAAACCGTAATTCTGTATTTAAACATTTTCCATTTTATGCACATTGTAGTGTCACTAATTTAGAAATGGACTAAAGGGCTTAACGTTAGCATCTGAAATTTATCTGCTTTAAACAATTAAATACTGAAGCTGAAGTAAGTGCACTCTAAATTTGCTAAAGACATTTTGAAAGAAGCCTTGCTAACAACTGTATGTTGTCACCTGACACTTTTTAAAACAGAGCTCAACAAATCCTGGGTACCAGGTCGCCATGGCTCCCAGGGTTTGTAGCCTGGCACTTAGCTCTGCTGTGGAAATGCAGCAGAGGAACGCCCTCTGGAGACCAAAAAGAAAACTGCCAGCACCTTCATCAGCCACTCGGTGGCATTTCAGCCGGGAGGGCGGGGTGTCCTAGGTATGCGCCGCCTTTTGAAGCTGGGTGCCAGTTTTGTTGAGCCCTGCTTTAGAAGGTGATTATAGCCCAGTCACATTACACCAAAATGTTGTATTTTCAGTTGTTTCCTCAGTGTTTCCATTATTTCAGCGCTTTCGTTGTATTTCAGGCCGAATCTACACTGCGGGGCTAAGTCGGTAGGAGATACACCATCTGCGTGCCATGGAATGTGCATCTTCCATCAACTTAGTTACTTTGACTTACCTCCGGGTCTTCACTCTGCTGTGTCAACGGGCAGTGCTCTCCCGCCGACGCAGTGTTACTCCACTTGGAGGGTGGAGTTACTGCATCGACAGGAGAGAGCTTCCGGGATGGATTGAGTGGGTCTACACAGGCCGCTCAATTGATCCCGCTGTGTCAATCCATGGGGCTCGACGCAGCATTTTCAGTGAAGACATGGCCTTAGTCTAACAAGTTTTCCAATAAGCTGGAAATGCCTATTTCCCAAATGCCAGAGTTTTTTTTTTCTCAGCCTGTTTTATGCAAGAAATAATCCATGCTTAAGTTTGACTGCTGCACTAGTCAGAAAAGTGTAGCTCGCTTTTTATAAAAAAGACTGATAAAATCATCTATTTGGAAAAAGCTAGCATAAAAGCACCACGCCACGCATGTTAAATTGCTCATTTTTAACCCTCGTGGTATGTGTGACAAACCGTGCGTCCCATTCATTTCTTGTATTGGCTTGTGGGTGTCTTCTCAGTATGTGCCTCTGGAGGTTGTCTGTTCCGGTGGTGCCAGGCACTAGCGCAATAGATGATTAGGGTTGGAAGGAACCTCAGGAAGTTTAGTCCTATCCCCTGCTCAGAGAAGGACCAACCCCAACTAAATCATCCCAGTCACAGTTTTGTTAAGTTAGGTCTTAAAAACCTCTTAAGGATGGAGATTGCAGCACGTCCCAGTCCCATCGTGGCTTTTTACCCGATGCAGCCAATCACAATGCCCAAGTGAATGCTCATTTGTGGTCAGACTTAGGCAATGGTAAGCTGTATAACTCCCTAGCAGGGGTATAAATAGCAGTAGTGATGGCAAGGCATTCATTCGAAGAGTAAAGACCAGTCAGAACCCCTATGCTCTCTACCCTAAACACTCAACCGTATCTACCCTGCTATTTTTAGTAACAAAATGTCTCACTGCTGGATCCTTTCTCTGACACCTCTCCGCAAGAACCGTTTGTTGCCACGAGACGCTCCATGGCCCTTTGCGGGCAGTCTGCTTTTCACAGCAGCATGTAGATACACTTAGCCTGCATGCCACTGCAAAGGTAGACAGACAAAGTCTTCAGTGAACTGTATCCTCCAGCTGTTGATGGGTGGAACATTTTCCCTGCTGTTTATCGGTTGCCTGTAGCTGAGAGGGATGGGGCTTTGAGGGCCGCTTGCACCAGTTGCTGTCAGGCTTAGCCTTCTCAGTGTATCAATGGCCACTGGTTGGAAAGGTGGGAGTAGCACAAACTGTGGTGAGTAGAGGTGGAAATTGAATAGTAAGGTGGGGAAAGGATGTTATCTTCTTGGGCAGTAAAAAACGAGAGTCCTGTGGCACCTTAAAGACTAACACATGTCTTAGGGCATAAGCTTTCTGATGAAGTGGATTGGAGCCCACGAAAGCTTATGCCCTAAGAAATGTGTTAGTCTTTAAGGTGCCACAGGATTCTCGTTTTTTGCAGTATACAGACTAACATGTCTACCACTCTGGTTCTTTGGCAGTGGGATTCATCTCTGCTGTTCTCTCCTCCTCCTCTTCACCCTCCTTTTAAGGTCCTGCATCAACATGTCCATAAAGTCAGGGAACAATTTGCCAGGGGAGGGTTCAGAATCCTTCAAGTTTTGTGTAACTGCAGGGTTGCATATAAGAATTGAATGATTGATTGGGGGCCTAGATCGGGATTTGGCTCTTGTATTTATGGACCAGCTTTTGGAGTAAGAAGTTGAGGACTGCAGGTTTGACATGGATTGACCATCAACCCATTTAGTTGGAAGTTTCAGGTTCACCTCAGCTTTTACTGGTGCATCAGGCACATCTGATTAGTCTGGTTACAAATGGACACAATTGCATTTCAAGTTCCAAAGGGGTGGCCATGTTAGTCTAGTGCACGAAAACAAACAAAGAGTCTGGTGGCACTTCTAAAGACTAACAAATTTATTTCATGAAAGCTCATGCGATAAATACATTTGTTAGTCTTTAAAAGTGCCACCAGACTCTTTGTTAATTTCATTTCAGATATCTTTTTACCAGTAGTACTACACAACCGCAGGATGTGATCGCCTTATTGCTAAGTTAATGGGACGTTATGATCATCTGTTGACGGGGCTAATCAGGGGAGGAAGGGAGGGCAGGAGAGCCTTTTGGCCTGGGCCTCTAGCTCAAAGGAGACCTCAAATTTAAACACTTGTTCATTTTTTTGTTAGCTGATATGCCTTACTTTGTTTTCATGTGTTGTCATTTTTTATTTTTATTATGGCTGGGGTCTCAAAAGCTGGAAGTGGCCCAGGCCTCTCTGGATCTCTGAGGGGGGGGCCTGTCTGTTGATGCAGTGACTCCCAAGCATTTTTCACAGAGGTCCTCGTGGGTATATAGATGAAATGTTTGGGATGGAAGGGTTGCAGATTCAAATGAAAAGATATACCAACCCGGACAGTTTTTGAAAGTAGGACAGACATCTAAAGTGTAAAATATTTGGAAGCTTGGATTTATTAATAAAGCTGGTACACTTAGGGCTGCTGTTTGTTGTATCCCAAAGTAAACTGAAAATTGGCAGGAAAGCATTCTTGGTTTGCTTGACTGAAGAAATGTGGAATTCAGACAGTGTTAATTAGTTAGTTCACGGGCTATTTCACAGGCACAAAGGGATATTATCACCATTTGCTGTACGTGACACTTCTCAGACAATAACCGATTCTCCTAGTTCGTGATCATACAGCAGATTCAAAGTGTCAATTATAATTGAACTAATATTGTTCTTAGGAGTCTGAAGGAAATAATGTTTCCTTCTGCAACTCTGTAATGCACACCATCCCCTTTTGCTACTATGCCATTAAATGACATACATTCAGCTAAGTTCTGCAGACAGATTTTGAAAACAGTGCTGGACCAAACAAATTGAAGCACATGCAGGTACCTGTGGCCACATGTCAGCAGGAAGAGGGTGTAGGTGAGGGAATAGTTCAGGTATTTGGTTATCTTCAAATCAGATGGGTCATGTAGTTTGGTTATCTCCAAATTCTCCTATTATGTAGTTTAGTTGGTTTCATTGCTGACAATTTGAAAGGTTTTGAACACCAAGATTCCCTTCAAGAAGTGGCATATGGCTTCACCAGTTCCTCCCCAGAGAAATTCCTCTGAGATGGCTTCTTGGGCTCCACCATTAAGCTTTGGAAATTGAGGAATATGAACGACAATTGCACTTGGCACTCAATGGAAAGCTCAATTTTCTTGCATCTTCACTGTTGTGGGGAAGGTTTCTCACCTCCATGATTTTTCTTTTGTTACAGAGCAAACTGCTGTTATGACAAGCATGCTCTACGCTAATGCCAAACCAAAAAAGGACACAGCTTTTTTCAGGACCTGACATTTATAACTTCATTCCTGGAATAAGCTCAGGTACGTTCTGCCTACAAGGCTGTTAACTGTGTTTTACATCCTGTTTAAGCAGGAAGTCTACAGACATCTGTCTCTAAGGCTAGGCTGATACTGACTCCATGCCCTGAGCACCTCTCACTTCCCTTAAGCCTTCCAGGAACATCATGGCTTTCTCCTTGTCAGGGGTGAATAATAAGCTGTGGTGTTCTACTGAGTCACTACATCAGGATATAACACACAGGAGCCTGGCAGGGCACTTGGCCAACTGCTAAAGTATCTGTGATGAAAATCACCAGCTGCTGAACATTGAAATGATTTGCAAATACAATATGGAGAGTCAGAGTTAGCGCAGAGGAAAAGTCTTGTGTTGCTGAGCTCTATTTTCAAATTAAGAGAGCGTCAGAGGGGTGACAGCGAGGTCTGGTGCTGTTCTAATCTCACCTCTGTGTGCTCTGTAGGTACCATTCTGTTAATATTTCTCTTGTTAAAACTCCACACAAATCACATTTTATGTTTTCTTGTATGAGAAATTTGCATGCACTCTTACAAAAGGACAAAAATGGTGACTACAGGTTTGTAGTTGGGGTCTGCAAATGGGGTCTGGTCTAGAACGTCTGGATCCAAAGGAAAATACATTATTTCAGCAGCAGCTCTTTGGTTTATATCAAGGACTGCAGATTGACTTTCAATTCCCTTCATTCAACCAAAAGCTTGTTCATAGGGCCTGATTCTGAGCGGGGCCAAACATTCACAACACCCCACTCAATTCAATAAGAGCTGCGAGTACTCAACATCTTGTTAGACATGCTCAGCATCTCAGCGTCTCCAAGTCTCATTCCTAGGAAAAGAGACTAGCTAATCCCTTAGCTCATAAAAGACCCACCCCCACTTTTTCCTTTTAAGCAGTGCGTAAACAATAACCCCTATAAATCCACAGCCATCAAAGCTGCTTTCTGTTTTCCCCTTTTAAAATACGAAGCCAATCTTGTATCCTTGGCAATGAAATATGCACAGTCTATCACTTAATGGAACAACTTTCAACTCATTATCAGGATTTGAAATCCAATAATGAAATTCAGATGTTTGGCTTAATTACTAGGGAAAACAGAACCTATAAATAAGCTATTTAAAGTCATAATGGTATTTTCTTTTGATGAGGTTTCAATTAGTCACTAATGTCAGAAATCCTGCATTGCCGAGTGGGAATGTTAGCATGGAAGGATGGTGGTTAATAAATAATTCAATTTCCAGTGTTCGTCTCCATTTTCAACATAAACATGATTTCAAGGGATAACTGGTTAATCAGCCTTAAGAAGCTATAAAAGGGTAGTTCCTGGGCAGGGCTGGAAAAAAATAAACTGAGAATATTTATGAAACAGATCAGAAATATCAGATTAAATGTAGGCACTTCGTGGTGAACAGACTTTTCCCATATCTGGTTTCTCAGTGTCCTAATCTATTTTTCTCCATGATCATTTTGTAAAATGAAAGGGTTTTCAGTGGCATGCACCTTAGACCATGTCCCTCCATTTCTTCATTGCGATGCCCTGGGATATAAGTTTTTAAGGTAAGGTGCTATCTCCGTAGCTCTGCTGTGTGAAAATGTATCCCAGATATCCAGCACAGTACTGCTCTGTATGTGAGATTAAGCTGTTTTAATCACAAGAATAGAAAAATGCAACTTCCCTGTTGGCCAAACAAAGAAGAAAACCTTTACTTTGTTTGAGTTGCAACCACTAAGGTAGCTATTCTCAGGCAGTGTGTGATAGGGAAGACCAGAGAAGAGATCCTTGATGAGAGAGGTCTGGAGCAGCCTTTTCCGGGACTCTGGGAGCAGTCCTGCCCTCATTGAAATAAATAGTAAGAGAATAAAGGCCTGGGACATTATGGGATCTCCTGTTCACATGGGAATGCCCTGATACAAAATTAACTAAGCTCTATTCCTTATGGAAACAAAGTCCAAAAAAGTGGACCGGAAATCTTGCCTTTAACCCTAACCCATGCCCAGAGGCCTGCACTGTTAAACCAATGAAAGCAGGATACACATGTAACATCACCCGCTACTCTTGTGTATGCGTATCTCTTGTGTATGTAATCAGTCCCTGCATGTTTTTTCTATGTATACAAAATTCACACTGATTTAGGAAACCTGCCTCACTCATGGCGTATCTTACAACGTGCACCTGACAAGGCTGTAGAAAAATGAAGTGGCAATAGATTGCAGTATTCTTCTTCGAGTGATTGCTCCTGTCCATTCCATAGTAGGTGTGTGCGCGCCTCGTGCACGGAACGCCGGAATTTTTTCCCCTAGAGATCCCGTAGGGCCGGCTGTAGCGCCCCCTGGAGTGGCGCCGTTGCGGCACCTCTATATAACCCACAGCCGGCCCTACCCTCCCCAGTTCCTTCTTACCGCCCTGACGGTCGCTGGAACGTTGGCTAGCTTGCTAGCAGTACCCTAGTTTTTCTTTTTCAATTGTTATTAGATAGTTTCTAATTGGATAGTTTGTCGTTCTTCCATCGAAGAGCCCCGTTTCGGGGCCAGGGCATGCCAGGCTTCAAGGCTTGCGGGGCCTGTCGCAAGCCCATGCCCCTGGACGATCCGCACCGCGAGTGTCTGAGGTGTTTGGGAGAGTCCCACCTTCGAGAGCGGTGCAAAATTTGCCGGGGGTTCCGCCCGAGGACCCAGAAAGAGAGGGAGCATAGACTCAAGCTCCTCCTGATGGAGGACGCTTTGCGGCCGGCAAGCGCCGGGGGTGCCGGGTCTAGCGCGGCACCGTCGGTGCGGAGCGCTCCGGAGTCCACCAGTGAGGTACCGAGACCCACTAACCTTGCGAAGGAGCCACGGCACCGGCTCCCGCCGCCGGCGCCGAAGCCTTCGGCACCGCCGCCACGGCACCGCTCCCTCTCCCCGGGCCCGGCTAAGAAGAAGAGGCGTTCGGACAGGGGGAGATCGCCTGTCAAGCGCGCAAGGCAGGGGGCGGAGATGGTACCGGGCTCGGGCCGTCAGCTCCTGGAGCCTCAGGCTCCGGCCCCGTTGACTCCGGGCCGTGAGAAGGTTCCGTCGAGTCCGGGGTCCAACGCCTCGCCCACCAGGGTTATCCTGGATGAGGATCTCCAGCTGCCCTCGACGCCAGAGACATTCGAAGCGGCACGGGAGCTCATTGCGCACACGGCGCCGCGTGCGCCAGAGGCTCACCCTCCGGCACCGCAGAGGTCGGTGCCGTCGAAGGGAAAACCGGCGCTGCTGCACCGGAGCCCTCCACGGCACCGTTTGCCATTGGAGCAGGCGCGTCCCTCACCCGCCGGCCTGGCCCACGGGGAGCGCTCCCGGTATGTTTCGCCCCCGGAGCGGCACCGATCGCCCATTCCGCCAGCGGTGATAGTGGCAGCAGGGGCCCCGCGGTACCGGTCCCCACCAGAGCGCCTGAGCCGTGATTCCTTGCGGCACCGTCGTCCGTCGGCACCGCGAGAAGTGATTCCCGCGACAGGACGGCAATACTCGCCGACCCGCGGCACAGCCCCACCTTGGTCGCCCCGGAGCAGGTTCTCCTCCGAGTCGGGGGACAGTGTGAGCTCCGCCAGGCGGAGCAGGAGCCGATCGGGGAGAAGAGACAGCCACGGCCATTCCCAGACCCGGTGCGGGTCCCAGTGGCAGGCGCCTCAACAGTGGCCATTTTGGACCCCATGGGCGTATCATCAGGCCCAGGGTCCCTTGTCAGAGAGGCCGCCCTCCACCCTTTCGTCGAGGCATCAGCCGTCATGTACGGCGAGCGCTCCTCCAGAGCTGGGGAGGGCTCCAGCCCGGGACCGGGCAGGGAAAGCCCTGGACGGTCCGTCAGCGACGGAGGGTCCGCAGTCCACGAGGGCACTAGACCCCCATCCGGACCCCGCCGGAGAGTCGTCTTCGTCCCCACCGGATGAGGCGGTGGCAGGGGCAAAGCCGGCCACTCTCCCCGATGACAGCAGGTCTCATCAGGACCTACTTAGGAGAGTGGCAAAGATCATGGGCCTACAGGCAGAGGAGGTCATGGAGGAAGAGGATCCCATGGTCGATATCCTCCTCCCAGAGGGTCCGTCCAGAGTGGCCCTGCCCCTAATTAAGACGGTGCAGAACACAACCAAGGCCCTGTGGCAAACCCCAGCCTCCATTGCTCCGACAGCCAAACGGGTGGAGAAGAAGTACTTCGTCCCCGCGAAAGGCTACGAGCATTTCTATTCACACCCGGCCCCGAACTCGCTGGTGGTTGAAACGGCCAATGAAAAGGAGAGGCAGGGTCACCAAGGTCCTACACCCAAGTCGAGGGATGCGAGGAAAATGGACCTGTTCGGCCGTAAGGTCTATTCCTCGGGGGGACTCCAGCTCAGGATCGCCAACCAGCAGGCGATCCTCAGCAGGTACACTTTTAATTCATGGGCGGCCCTCGACAAGCTGTCCGACAAGCTGGACCAGGACTCGAGGTCCGAGCTGGCAGCTATGTCAAAGGAGGGTAAGGTGGTGTCTCGAGCCCTCCTACAATCGGCCCTGGATGCAGCGGACGCTGCAGCTAGAGTAATGGCCCCTGGCATCACAATGCGACGGAGTTCTTGGCTCCAAGCCTCGGGCCTCCCCGCCGAGGTCCAGTCCACCATCCAAGACTTGCCCTTTGAAGGACCGGAGCTGTTTGCGTCTCAAACAGACTCCAGATTGCAATCCCTTAAGGACTCAAGGGCCATGGTGAAATCGCTGGGCCTTCACACCCCGGCGTCGCAAAGAAAGCCCTTTAAGCCGCAGGCAGCGGCTCGGCCATACCAATGGCGCCAGGACTGGGACAGAAGGAGAGGCCGTAACGGGCGCAGGGCGAGCCGTCGCCCCCCAGACCAAAACCAGGGAGGGCAGCGTCATCCCTCCGGCCCCAAGAAGGCCTTTTGAGGGTACGATCGGGGACGACGTACCAGTCTTCGCTGCGGATCCAATTCCTTTGCCCTTCCTCAACAGATTATCCCGGTTCCACCGTGCCTGGGCGCTAGTTACCTCGGACCAGTGGGTGCTCCGCACGGTGCAGCATGGATACTCGCTCCAGTTCTCTTCACACCCACCGTTCCGCCCCCCCCCTTACCCCGTCCCTCTTCAGGGACCCATCTCACGAACAACTACTGGCCCAAGAGGTTCAGTCCCTCGTGGAGAAAGGGGCGATAGAGGAGGTGCCTCAGGACCTGAGGGGGAAAGGGGTGTACTCCAGATACTTCCTCATTCCCAAATCGAAAGGGGGCCTTCGTCCCATCCTAGACCTGCGGTACCTGAATCGTTTTCTACGCAAGATCCGTTTCCGCATGGTCTCGTTAGCCTCAATTATCCCATCCCTGGATCCGGGAGATTGGTATGCCGCCCTCGATCTACAGGACGCCTACTTCCACATCGCAATAACCCCACGACACAGGCGGTTCTTGCGTTTCAAAGTGGGAGACAGGCATTTTCAATTCACGGTCCTTCCGTTCGGGCTCGCCGCGGCTCCCAGGGTTTTCACCAAGTGCCTGGCAGTAGTGGCAGCCTTCCTCAGAAAGAGGAGAGTTCAGGTCTTCCCCTACCTGGACGACTGGCTTGTACGGGGCCGTTCGCCAGCGGAAGTGTCTCACCATCTGCAGATCATACAAGACGTGTTCAGCCGTCTTGGTCTGCTGGTCAACCAGCGCAAGTCCTCCCTCGTGCCAGTCCAGCGGATAGAGTTCATAGGGGCAGTCCTGGACTCGACAGTAGCGAAGGCATCTCTTCCTCGGTCACAGTTCCAAGTGATCCGAGATACCATAAGGGGATTGCAGAGACATCCATTGGCTTCGGCAAGAATGTGCCTGAGATTGTTGGGGCACAT
This sequence comes from Pelusios castaneus, assembly GCA_007922175.1. Classification (NCBI taxonomy): domain Eukaryota; kingdom Metazoa; phylum Chordata; order Testudines; family Pelomedusidae; genus Pelusios; species Pelusios castaneus. The sequence continues at coordinate 9,268,349 of ML685781.1, forward strand.
GGCGGCATGTACCTACGTAGTCAGGCATGCTCGACTGCGTCTCCGCCCCTTTCAGCTGTGGCTAGCGTCAGTTTACCGCCCGAGCCGGGACGATCTGGACATGATAGTGTCCCCTCCCGCGCAGGCCCTGAGGGACCTAGACTGGTGGTGCCAGGAGGACCAGGTCTGCGCAGGGTTACCCTTCCAAGCCCCGAGCCCCTCCATTTCCCTCGTGACAGATGCGTCAGATCTGGGCTGGGGGGCACACCTGGGCCAACTGCGGACCCAGGGCTGCTGGGAGAGCGAAGAGCTCCTATTCCACATAAACGTGAAGGAGCTCAGGGCAGTTCGTCTGGCCTGCCAGGCATTCAAGGAGCACTTGAAAGGGAAAGTAGTCTCCGTCCAGACGGACAATACAACAGCCATGTTTTACATCAACAAGCAAGGCGGTCCCCGCTCCTCCCATCTTTGCAAGGAAGCGCTCATCCTCTGGGAGTTTTGCATCCTCCACTCAATCCTGCCGGTAGCATCCTACCTACCGGGGTCGCAGAACACGCTGGCCGACGACCTCAGCAGGAAGTTTCTAACCCACGAGTGGTCGATGAAGTGGGAGGTTCTGAGAGAGGTCTTCCAAAGGTGGGGGACTCCCCGTCTGGACCTCTTCGCGTCAAGCTCCAACACGAAATGCGCGCGCTTTTGCTCGTTCAGGGGGCAAAGCCCGGGCTCCATAGCGGACGCGTTCGCGATCCAGTGGACGGGGGAACTTTCCTACGCCTTTCCCCCGACGCCATTAGTGAACCAAGTGCTTCTAAAGATCAAGCACGACAAAGCCACAGTGATTCTGGTGGCCCCGGCATGGCCCAGGCAGCATTGGTACACAACCCTGTGGAACCTCTCATCCAGAGCCCCGATAGATCTACCTTTGTTGCCGGACCTCTTGTCGCAGGACAACGGCAGACTCCTGCACCCGAACCTCCAATCACTCCACCTCAAAGCGTGGTACCTGAGTGGTTGACCCCGAACGAACGGCTATGCTCGGGGGAGGTCCAGGAGGTCTTGCTTAACAGCAGAAGGCCCTCTACACGCTCCGCTTATGGGGCAAAGTGGAAACGGTTCTCGTCCTGGATGTCAGACAAAGGGATCGCTCCGGGATCAGCCCCACTCCCAGATATCCTTGACTACCTGTGGCATCTCAAGTCGTCGGGCTTGGCAACCGCTTCGGTCAAGGTCCACCTGGCAGCCATCTCAGCTTTCCATGTGGGAGCGGAAGGGGGCACAGTCTTCTCGGCCCCGATGGTGAAGCGTTTTGTCAAAGGCCTTGATAAGCTCTTTCCTCCCACCCGTCCACCGGTGGCGCAATGGGACTTAAACCTGGTCCTGACCCAGCTGACAGGTCCGCCCTTCGAGCCTCTAGCTTCATGCTCACTGCTGTGCATGTCTTGGAAGGTGGCCTTCCTCGTGGCCATTACATCGGCCAGGAGAGTATCAGAATTACGGGCCCTGACAGCAGATCCACCCTACACGGTTTTCCACAAGGACAAGGTACAGCTGCGCCCGCATCCGGCCTTCCGTCCAAAAGTGGTGTCCCTTTTCCACACCAGCCAGGACATTTATCTACCTGTGTTTTACCCCAAACCACATGCTTCGGACAGGGAACGCAGGCTGCATACTCTAGACGTGCGTAGAGCCCTGGCGTTCTACATAGACAGGACAAGACCTTTCCGCAAATCCACCCAGCTGTTCGTGGCAGTAGCGGACAGAATGAAAGGAGAGCCCATCTCCTCGCAGAAGCTCTCCGGATGGATAGTCGAGTGCATCCGCGAATGCTACAACAGGGTGGGGGTTACACCGCCCCCGATCAAGGCGCACTCGACAAGGGCACAGGCCTCCTCAACGGCCTTTCTGGGGGGTGTGCCGTTAGTGGACATCTGCAAGGCAGCCACCTGGTCCTCAGTCCACACCTTCGCGGCACACTACGCGATCACTCAGCAAGCGAGAGAGGACGCGGCAGTCGGCAGAGCCGTCCTGCTCTCAGCTAGGCTGTGATTCCGACCCTCCGCCTCAAGGTAAGGCTGGTGATTCACCTACTATGGAATGGACAGGAGCAATCACTCGAAGAAGAAGAAGAGGTTACTTACTGTAACTGGTGTTCTTCGAGATGTGTTGCTCCTGGCCATTCCACTTCCCGCCCTCCATCCCCGCTCGGAATAAGAGCAAGAAGGAACTGGGGAGGGTAGGGCCGGCTGTGGGTTATATAGAGGTGCCGCAACGGCGCCACTCCAGGGGGCGCTACAGCCGGCCCTACGGGATCTCTAGGGGAAAAAATTCCGGCGTTCCGTGCACGAGGCGCGCACACACCTACTATGGAATGGCCAGGAGCAACACATCTCGAAGAACACCAGTTACAGTAAGTAACCTCTTCTTTGAGAAATTGCGGTGATCATGTAGTTGGACTGCAGTGTAATGCATCAACATCAGGGAGTTTCAAGCGGATTGTCAGTTTTATTGAGCTGTACGCAGACAGCCTATCAAACAAATGAAAAGATGCCTGCCTGCAGAAAGGACTCGTTAGCGAGCAGGAAATGATTGGAACAAACTTGCGTTTTGGCAGCTGTGTGACCCGAAAGGAAATGACGTAACTCTCCTTTATGTGATTGTCACTATTAAATGTAAGGGAGTCTCCCTTTAGGTTACATGGAGCCCTGTCATTTTGTGAACAGATACAGAATGCTACTGAGTCTTTCTTTCTTTCTTTCTTTCTTTCTTTCTTTCTTTCTTTCACCCAGACTAAAAATGAGCTCTTTAGTTTTTGGTGTAAGGCACAACAAAGCGAGATCTTCCCAGAGAGTGTGGGAGAGGGAAGGCCATGGAACAGAAACCTTATAAGAGAGGTCTCGTCACAGCTTGGCACAGGTGAGAAATTGCACCACAGAGTCCTGCTGACGGAACTTTATGGTCCCTTTTTTATACCTTCGTAAAGGACCTAATTTTGGACCATTTGATGTTAGCAGCAAAATGATCATTGACCTCCGAGGTTCAGGAACAGACCCAAGGAGAGAAATGTCACATTCATAGTGTGGCATAGAGAAATTCCAATGTTTTTTCTGTCCCATCCCATGCTTGCTTTTAAAACGTCTTTTCTGTTTTGAGAGATTTCACTGGTTCTCCCATTCCCCATGTTCTATGTAGAGGACATCTCTTAAACTAGGCAAAACTTTTCCTGTGACCTCTGAAGCAGCACATCTAGCTGTGCATTTCCAACACCCATAGGGCAAAAACCAGTTAGACTGCAATTTCTAAAGGCAATCCGTGCTGGCCTAACTCTGCCTCCGTTGATTTCAGTGGGAGTTAGGATAAGTCAGAGCTCTTTTGCAAATCTTGCCCATGATGTATGCAGCTGCTGAGCCGTGTGGAAAATCCATCGGATATGGGAGGATCCACAAGTTCAACAGCAAAAAACCACCATAAAACCGTAAGCAAGAAAGAGAGAGAATTTTTAATATACTCAGAGCTGACACTCCTTGATGAGCTGAATTATAACTTTGACTTTCCAGTGTTATTTGCAATCTCAAGGATAGCATCTCAGTACTTTCCCACTGTACAAAAATCAGAGGCCACTTGATGTTGTTGATAGGCAGCGGGTTTAATACAAACAAGAAAAATACTTTTTTCATACAACACACCATTAACCTGTGGAACTCATTGCTATTGGATGTTGGCCAAAAGTATAACTAGGTTTGCTAAAGAACTAGATACATTCATGGGAGGATAGGTCTATCAATGGCTATTAGCCCAAGATGGTCAAGGATGTAACACCATGCTTGGGATGCCCTTATGCCTCTCACTGCCAGAAGCTAGGAGGGAAAGACAAGAATGCAGCTCTTCAAATTGTCCTGTTCTACACACTCCCCTGGAAGTTCTGGCCCTGGTTACTGTCAGGGACAGAATACTGGGCTGGATGGATCATTGATCTAACCCTGCGTGGCAGTTCTTAGGGTTTCCTAATCTTTCAAGCTTTCTCTGTGTGGTAGCCACTTATAAAGTCCTTTCATTGCCAAGTAACCTTCGGATGCTTTCCTCTATAGTTCAATATGGCACATAGAATTTTATCTTCTAAGCGCCCCTCAGATTTCATGGGACTCGTGTGGTCATAACTTGGGGCGTTGCTTTGAAAATGTAGCTTTTCATTTCTAATCTGAAATCTATATTGGGGCTTTGAGCAACAGGTTCTGGGGTGTGTGAGAGCCACACATTACCCTCTGGCTATGGCACACTGATTGCTACATTGGCCCCTAATTTACAAGGTTGACCTTTAAACACAACAGAATAAAGCAGAAATTATTTTGGGAACAAATAAAATATAAAACACTCTGAAGCAGAAAGCGCCTTGTTAGACAATCACATTTTTACAAATTAATCTCTGGTTTGGTAGTCTCTTTAAATGACACAAGCATTCTGTTCTTATCAGGTTTTTTATCTGTGTAATATGATTAATTTAGACATAATTCATAAACACCACTGACTATAAGATGCACTTAGGAGAAAGCAAAGGTGTTTAGCAACGGCACCATGAAATTGAATTTGCAGTTCTCTTTCAGTTAACCTGTGAGCAAGAGACAAAAATTGACTTCTCCCTAACCTCCAGTGCTTGTGCTCAGAAAAAGCAGATCTCTTGAAATCATAGCTAAATTATAATCAATGGTGTGTTAGAAATGGCATAAAAACCTCCCAGAGTTCTATTTATGGAACTACAGCACATATGTGTTAACTCTTCTAGCCCAGCATGATGGAGTTGTCAGATGTGATCACTCTTGAGGGATCAACATAAGAACAGCCATACCGGGTCAGACCAATGATCCATGTAGTCCAGTATCTGGTCTTTTGACAGTAGCCAATGCCAGGTGCTTCAGAGGGAATGAACAGAACAGGTAATCATCAAGTGTTCCAGCCTGTTGACAATTCCCAGCCTTTAGCAAACAGCAATTCCTGCCTATCCTGGCTAATGACCATTGATGGACCTATCCTCCATGAACTTCTTTTATGAACTCCATTATAGTCTTCTTCACAAATCCTCGGTCAAGGAGTTCCACAAGTTGACTGTGCATTGTGTGAAGAAATACTTCCTTTTGTTCCTTTTCAACCTGCTGCAAATTAATTTCATTTGGTGATCCCTGGTTTTTGTATTAGGAGTAGGAGTAAACAAATCTTCCTTATTTACTTTCTCCATATCAGTCACGATTTTATAGACTTCTATCATATTCCTCATTAGTTCTCTTTTCCAAGTTTAAAAGTACCAATCTTATTAATCTCTTCTCATAAGAAAGCTTTTCCATAACCCTAATTATGTTAGTTCCCTTTTTCTCTCTTTCCAATTCCAATACATCTTTTAGATGGGGTGACCAGATCTTTGCACAGTATTCCAGATGTGGGTGTACCATGGATTTATAAAGACGCAATATGCTATTTTTTAATCTTATCTTATTTCCCTTTCTTAATAGTTTCCAACATCCTCCTTGCTTTTTGAGCTGCCACTGGACATTGTGTGGATATTTTCAGAGAACTATCCACAACAACACTAAGATCTCTTTTTTGAGTGCTAATACCTAATTTAGATCCCATCATTGTATATGTATAGTTGTAGTTCCCATTATGCACTATTTTGCATTTATCAACACTGAGCATGGGGCATGGCTCACTTGCTGGTGGATTCTCTGTATCTTAAAGTTTTTAAATCATGACTTGAGGACTTTAATAACTCAGTCATAGGTTAGAGGTTTATTGCGGGAGTGGGTGGGTGAGGTTCTGTGGCCTGCATTGCGCAGGAGGTCAGACTAGATGATCATACTGGTCCCTTCGACCTCAGAGTCTATGAATGGCCGTTTTGTTGCCCAGTAAGCCAGTTTTGTGAGATCCCTTTGTAACTGTTTGCAGTCTGCCTTGAACGTAACTATCTTGAGCATGAACAACCAGAGTGCAAAATGTTTTGCAGGCAGCACTGTACCTGCTAGAGGTAATTGGTTTGGAATTGGCTTCTCAGAATGGTTTGTAACAGCTCGGGGTTTTATAACAGCTATAACGGTGAACGGTGAAAGATGCTTTCAGTGTGGCCTTTGTGTGCTAGTGTCTAAAGGGGCACAATGAGCTGGCTTCAGTGGAGTTACATCAGCATAAACCTGTAGTACTACAGAGGTGAATCAGGCCCAAAATTTTTTACATACCAGAAAAGGGCACTCAAACCAGCATTTTTTTAATGCTTTGTCCTAATCTACTCTCCTATTTTTTCCTCAGTGTTTCATTGGTCTATAAAACATATTGGGATATTCCTTGAACACATTTTCTATCCTTTCCTACTAATTTAAGGTCAAATTCTGTTTCTCCATATTTAATACTTATTCTTGCTTCCTAACCAGTAGATAAGTCCTTACGCTATGTCTACACTAGAAAAGTTGTCGATTTTTGTTAAGTCGACTTTAATAAGGTCGTTCTGCCCTGCCCGGGCTGCTGGCAGGTCCTACGCCCCACCATTGTTAATCATAATACTTATTGTGTTATGCAGTGTTTGCTAGTTTGTCACAATAATTGCTATAGACATAAACGCAATATAAAATTATAAATATTGTTATGGAGCAATAACTGATGCATGTGGTACTGAGAAGTGGTTGCAAATGCCTACCTGGGCTGGGGCCCACACATGCATGAAGGAGGCCCAGACAATATGGAAAGGGGGCCTGGAGATTAGGAGGGTTCCAGGGCCCATCAAATTATACTTTAACCACTGAAGGCCCCAATTCTACAAAATAATCTGTGTAGGCTGCCTCCTGTTCCCACATGGAGCCCTATTGATATCATTGGATTCTGTGTAGGTACCTTATTTCCCACCAATATAGTGGAACTTGTAGGGTTAGGGACTTAAACTGGAAATGGTCTGAGCCACCAAGTTTAGGTTGAGATCCAAATTTCCCCAGAGATTGGGGGTGGCCAATTGGTTCAGTCTGTTCTGGAGAGTCTTGGTCTATTGCTTTTTTGGGCTATGGCTGCTTGGAGCCTGGATCTGAACCTCTCCAGAGTCTGGGGCTGTTCACAGATCTACTTTGGGTTTTTTTTGTGTTTTTTTTTTTTTCCCTGACTGTGAATTTTTATAGTAGCTTTCTGAGCTCATTGGATTTGGAGTCAATGGAGGAGACAGTTAGTAGCTTTGTTTCAAGGGGCCTCACTTCCAACTTTGCCAGTAAACTTCACTGATCACCACGGCAATCTAGAAAACAGAGCATGAAAACCAGTGGTGATACATGTCAGAACAATGTGTCTGTTTTCCAGTGCACCGGACATGAACAATAGGGAAATTAATGAATTAAGATAATGTATCTTTGAACTTCTGTAGTTTGATTATGGAGCTTCAGCTTCAACTTTTGAGCCTACAGGAGGGGATTATTGGAGTTACGTGATTGCCCATCAGGCTGTCATAAAAGCCTAGCACTCTCCTTTCAAAAGACCATTAGCGGAAAGCTATGGAACGCAGAAATGATTTGAGTTAAATTGTTCGTTGTCAGTCAGGTATAATTTACATAGTACCTACAGTTATTTGGCAATGTGTTCCAAGTTCCAATGAAATGGAAGTCGATTTCTAGGTAATTTTATGGGTTAGAACAGTGCACTCAATTCTGATTTTTCTCAGTTACACACAGGTTGAATTGACCTTTTGAATGACACTAGACTCAAAAGGGGGCCAATCAGAAATGTGGCCAATGAAAGTCAAATAAAACAAACAAGGGAATTTTCCTGCAAGTCCATCAAGTTTAAGTGACTAGAGCATCTCATAAGTTGGAGACTGGGGATGCCACGGTCTCATTTCATATAGCGCCCAATACTTCAATCTATTACATTAGTACAGGTTCGATAATTATAGAGATGAACAAGAAAACACAGCTGCAATGCGTAAGATTTATACACCAGTTTCCTAAAAATAGAAAACTAAATAAAACAAAATGTTACAATTTGAGCATAATTGTCCATTCTTCTTGACATTTGGCGTTTTTTGTTTAGTTTTTTATGGCCATATGAAGCATGTGAAAAATGGCTTCAGTACAGTTTATTCAGGAAAAATTATTGTTCCATGAAATTTTCCCATTGTTACAATGATCCTTTGGCCCTTTTGGCAACTGGTGGACCTAACTCTGCAGGCATTAGTCCCTGTTGAGTTTGCTTCATTTCAGGATCAAGCACGAAATAAAGAGCAGCATTAATCTAGGAGGCTTAGGTTTACAGGGTCCTTTGGTTTCAATGCCCCCTAAATTTTGCTTTGAGTTGTGGAGTTTTTTTTAAAAAGCCCGAACTTCTGAGGACAGCAGGAAGTTTTGCAAGGATTTGATGCAAAGCAGCAGTCAATCTAATTCTTTTGAAAGGTTTGCAAACCTTTAAATCCTGACTGAGTTTTGAATTTGTGTCTAATTAGGTCCATTTTTCTGTGGTTTCAGGGCACATAACCCACCCAAACACTGACGAGTTTCTGGTTTGCTTTGGGGATGTTGAATGCAGGAAAATTGGTGAATATTTTTATAGTATTTTTTCCCTTGAATGGTTTCACAAGGTGTCATTGAAATGTACAAATTATGCACTGAAGAGCTGGAGGAGAAATATGGGTTATTTTTTGAACTTTACACATTATATAGGCTGGGGTAAAATGTTCAAAAGTGTTCAGTTGAAATAACTCTGTACAAAGCCCAATAACTTGTTTGACTGAAACATATTTTGGCGGGATAGAAGGGGTGGGGGGCTGAGTGGGGAAGGAGCAATTTAAAATACCCCAGCCACAGCAAAACTTCCAGGCACACGGCGGTGGGCCTTGACACATGTCTGGAAGCTTTTCTGCAGCTGGGGCATTTTAAATCTCCTGCCAATATTACAAACTTTTTTGAGAATGTTTTCATCAGGTGTTCTGTGTAAAGTAATTAATACCTTTAGGTGTTCCCCAGTCCACTAAAGGTTGAGAAACACTGATTTACATAACTGAGACTAACCTCCCATATGTCAGAGGTCATTAACTTTCATTTAGCCCAATAATTTGTGTTGACTAAAGTATATCTTCCAGAAGGGTATTCAGTCTTGATCTGAAGACATCGATACGTAGAATCCACAACTCCTCTTGCCAGTTTGTTCCATTGGTGAATCATCCTTCCTGTTAAAAATTTGTGCCTAATTACTAATTTGAATTCTGGCTTCAGCTTCCCGTCATTGGTTCTTGTCTCTGCTAGATTACAGAGCTCTTTAGTACACAGTACATGGAGGTACTTATGCACGGTAATTAAGTCATTTCTCAATATTTTTGATGAACTAAATAGATCGCTCTCTTTAAAGGTATGCCTTTACTTCAACATGGAAGTGTAGTTTCCAAATTGAGGAGACGTACCTCTGATTAAAATAGAAGTCAAATAGAGTGTTGCTGCAGCATCATGAAGCATGGGAGAAGCTAGTCCACCCAACTACGTACCCAAGCAACACACTCAGAAACACTTCCCCATTCTGTAGGTCTGATGCCAATTCCTTGTTCCTAGATACATAATGTTGCCTTTAGCTATATTAAAATTCATTTTGTTAGAATGGGCCCAAGCTATCAGGTGATCTTTGTGGCTACCCTGTCCTCTTTCTTTACCATGTTGCCATTCTTTGTGTCATCCACAAATTTTATCAACACAATGTTTTTAGATTTACTTCCAGTTCATTGATCAAAATGTTGACTAATGTTGGGCCTAGAACCCCACTAGAAACACTCCCATTCAATAATCATTCAATCAAGTTTTGAGATCTAGAAGTTAGTGTTAACCCAATCTTAATTCATTTAAAATGTGCTCTATCGATTTTGTGTAGTGCACATTTTTAATGTGAATCTTGTGAGGTATTATGTCAAACACCCCACAAAAGTCTAAATACTTTACATCTATGTAGTTCCTGTTATCAGCCAAACTTGTCATCTCCTCAAAGAATGAAATCAGGTTTCTTTGATAAGACCTATCTGCAATCGAACCATGCTGACTGGCTTTAATTGTATTTCTATCCTTTAATTTTATATTGATTGATTCCCATATCAGCTTTTTGATTATTTTGCTCAGGATTAACGTCATGATAATTAGCCTATAGTTAATTACCTGGGACATCCCACTTGCCCTTTTTTAATACTGGCACATTAGTACTCTTCCAGTTTTCTGGAATATCCCCTGTGTTACAAGATTTATTAAAAACTAACACTAGTAGTTAGGATCCTCCAACTTTTAGGATCCTTCGGTGCATGTTATCTGGCCTGCTAACTGAGAAATATTTATCCCTAATAGATGTTGTCTGATACCCTATTTAGTTACTAATAAGTTGAAAATACCTCATCATCCTCATATAATATGAGTATATCATTGCCTTTACCGTATCATTAACAACAGTTTTACCAACTCCATATAGTAATGAGCCTATGCAATTACTAGGGTTTCTATTGTTCCTAATTTACTTAAAAAATTTCTTCTTACTGTCCTTAGCCCTGGCCACCATGGATTTTTCCAATGTCTCTACTTCCCTTAACAATTTTCTGCACTTCATAACTTTTAACTAATGTTGATTGCTATCTATTTCTCCCTTTTGCATTTATGTGATGCTTTTTTATTTTTAACTGATGCTTTCACTTTGCTACTGAATCAGAATGGACATTTACCCAAAATTGTCCTTTTTCTTCAGTGTGGAAACACAGCTTTTTGAACACCTAATGAACTCTTCTTAAAGAACTCCTGAAACACACATGGGGATGCTGATGTTCAGCACAATTTCCTCAGAGCAGCATCTCTTCATTTGGATTTTACTCTAATTTTCAGGCCCATGGGTTTGGCCCATAGAAATTAGAATTAATGTATTATGGAGCCTTTGTCTTCTGTAGGTATAGAAAACTAGCATCCAGACTGGCATGGCACTGTCAAAGCAGCTGTTGATGAAGTACCATTTAGAAACAATTCTGTAAGAGGAGGTTGTATTTATGATGATCATTATTGCTATTTATCACCACTCAAATAATGGTTCTGGTCTCAACTTCCTGTTCATCTTCTGCTTTAACATCGTAGTTTGTCCTCTTTATTCAGTGTCACTCCATATGGATGTGCTCCACTTCCCAATCCCACCTCCAGACCCATGTCTGTTGTGATGCCAACCAGAAACTAGGCATTAAAGGGTGGGTTGCTGAAGACAATACCAGAACTGCTCAGAAAATGCATCACCCATGAAACATTTCGATGAAAACAAAACAAAAAAGTTAATTTTTATCAACATTTTTCATAGAGCATTTCAACTTTTTGTTTTAAAAAAACAAGAATTTTCGATCAAGAAGGTTGGAGTTTGGCTGAAAAGTTTTCATTCTCAACAAAATGTCAACATTTTCTGTGGAAAGCAGATGCCATTCACATAACATCTAATAGCATCAAGAAATCAGTTTTCCACTGAAAAACAATTTTGATGGAAAATTTCAATCTGACCTAGCTGTTCCCCAGAATACGTCTGATGGGCAAAATCATTTCCTAGACTACCTTTCTTACACATTGACACTCCTTTCCCCCTTCCTTTTGCCCATCTGTCTGTCTCTTTGGACTGTGAACTTCTCAGCACATGGAATACCCATCCTTTGCACAGTGCCTAGTATGTTTTTGGGGTCCACTGAAATATAAACAATAATAATGCTATATGCTGTTGGGGTAGGCATGTTAAGACAGGATGGGCCAGAAGGAGACATGAAAGAGGGACACAGAATTTAAAAAGTCTCAAAACCATTTGAGAATTGTGCATCCAAAAAGTCAGCTGGAAACATCCCGGCCTTGGACCTTTCTGTTGTATTCTGTGGCCAGGGTACCACAGGCAAAGGCATGGGTGTGAGACAGGGTATGGCTTGCGATGGCTGGCTGTGTGTGCAACCCCCTAGATGGCACAGAACCCAGCCCTGTGAGAAGTTCTAGGTCTGTACCTCAGTTAGGCTCCCTTTCTGTCATGGAGATCCCTTTTGGTTGACTGAGTGTTGCAGAGAAGGTTTAGTCCTCAGAAGATACTTTATGGAATGTCTTTAGAGCACAGACCCCCAGGGGTGTGTGTGCGCTTAGGAGCTTTGTTAGCTGGTGAACTATGATTTGCTGGTCATGGAACAATAGCATCCTCAGCACCTTGTAGGACTGAGCCCCAAATGACCTCTGTCCATGATGAGTGTCCGGAACTCCTACTGGAGTCATGGAGGGCTCAGGCCCCCCCAGGAAGTTCTGGGATCTTGTTTGATCAAGGTCTTAGTAGGATATTTCACCTGCTTTACCAGCATCTACATCATTCATTGCTATAGGATGCTGCAAGAGAGGTGTGCTGGCTTACAACAGTTTAACACATACTATAGAGAGCCAAAGGAAACTGGGTGAGCATAAATAGCTGCATGGCTGGGACATGTCTTCTGCCATTTTGGGTTAGTCTCCAGACTTGGTTCCCTAGCTGCTAAGCATACGTACGTGGAGTTTGGGGATGCTGGGCCTTTTTCATAGCTGTTTTCATGTGGAGGTTGGCTTTGCTAATGCTGGCATTTGCATTTCTTTTTAGCCATTCCTCTTGCAGTGACAGTGGTCAGGCCACGAGCTGCTCATGGTTTGTTGATGCCTTCAGTCTGCTATTTGATTCCTTTGGTCTGGGTACACAAAACTCTGAGGAAAAGTCCAGCATTTCTTGGATGGAGGGGAGCAGGTACCTAGTAAAAAGCCTTCTGTCATTTGAAGTGGAGCTCACATCCACACCTGATCTCACTGGCATGTGGTTTTCTGCCTGCACATCTGTGTCTATAACTAACTCAAGAAATGTGTGTTGTTTTCTGTGTCAATCTGTCACTTCAGCTCCTCTCTCCTCAAGTCAAAATTCACTCAAAGTGGCTGCCATAATCCTTCTGTGTGACATTCCACATGTGCAAAATGGTTCACATGAAGTTCAAAGGCAAGCTGTGACATTTTGGATGTGGAGAGGGTAAATTTCTAAATGAAAATAATATTTGGAGGGTCAAAAACCACAAACATTTTTGGGGAAATCACTTCAGTGCTCTGTGCCTCCATTTCCCCATCTGTAACATGGGGATAATGGAATTGCCCTTTTTTGTAAAGTGTTTTGAGATCTGCTGAAGTAAGGTGCTATATAAGAAGTATGTGGTGGAGGTGTGACATTCCCTGTTCTGTCCTTAGAGAAGTCTTTCATGCCTCAAGCAAATGTATTAAAATAGGCTTTGCATGGTGCCCTACAAGCTTAAACTCTGCTTTCATGGTTTGACAAGGAGAACAAGTTCCAGTATCAAAGACACTCTTTACCAAGGACATGCTCCCTTAAGCTCCACCCACAGCAAAAATCTGGGGGCTCACAGCCTCATTCAGTTTGGAAGATGATGCCCGGGGAAAGATGGGGATCTCTCATGTGGGTGAGCCTCTTTGATCGGCTCAGAAAAACTGGCATTGTTTCTTCTTGGCTGTTTTAGGTACTTTCTTCCAGAAAGTGTGTGCTTTTCTTGGGTTTGAAAGAGGAAAATGTGTTTTGTGGCTCATTAAGCGCCTTATCGTTTCTGTGCGGGCAGGCATGTCTGCCATGCCCTCCAGGAGTATGTGGTTCAAAAAGGGGACAGTTGGGGAAAAGTCAAACATATTCTTATGTAGCAGCTAAGGTATACATCCTCCTTCATTTGAAATGATCTGAGATGGTTGGGGAAAGGACCAGATCCCTGATTTTCGACTGTTTGGGGAAAGCTTTTCTCTCTCTCCTTTACCCATCCACCCGCCAAGAAGTCCTGCAAGTGATTATTTTCTTTTCTATTCAGTTAAATAATAATAATAAAGTTTCCATGGCAACTACTACATTGCAGGACAGTGATGTTACTCATGAGACATGACACATCTCCTTAAACGCCAGCACATGCCCCATAAATAGCCATGGATTTTGGGACATGGGGAGGGAAGGAGGGAATGGGTTTGCAATCGAATGGAATTTGTTTCTAATTTGCGACCACTTTATTTTATTTTATTCTTTTAATTGATGCAAATTCTCAGGTAGTGGAATTCCATGGGGTGAAGCCAATTTACAACAGCTGAAAGGTCCAGCCCTCCTTTTTCTGATCACTGGAGCGAGGGAAATCTGTCAGAGGGTCAAGTCTAAAATCTGACCCGTTGTTTCCTTTTTCTGAACATTTGCTAACGTGGGCTAATTTTTAAAGTTTATTTAACCTTTACTTTTGTCATTGAAAAAATGGCTTTTTGAATCCAACCATGTCATTTTGTGGAACATTTTCATTTTGGTCAATAATTTTCAATAAAAATGGTATATTTTTGTAAAAAATGTTTCTGCAAAAAAGACTTTTTTGTTTTTGTTGAAAAAAGAGTTTGAGCTGATTTTTTGTGTGTGTGTGTTTATAGGGTTTGCTTCTTAAGTTTTCTGTAAAAAAATAATTGGCATTTTTGGATCAACTCTAAGCTGAGCCTTTTCTTATGAGCTGTCCAGTCTTCCCACTGATGGCATTGGGACTTAAAAGTTCTCAGCAAGGCTCAAGATCAGGCCCCTTGCAAAACAGGAAAGAGCCTGGGTGGAAGAGAGAGTAAGTCAGATTTTGGGCCTACCAAATTTATCAGCTTCTACTGATTCCACTTAGAGATGTGGTTGCTCAGCATTTCTGACAATCATGTCCATGTAGGGCTCCCATTAACCAAATGTTTACATATTTTCTCTAACATACAAATCAAATAAAAAGCAGAAGACTTCAGCATTCAAGAGCAGCAACAATTACATTAAAATGGCTCCTCTAGTCTACAGATGAATTTTCCCCTCAAAGACATTAAACGAGAGCAAGCTGAATGGGGCATTTTGAAAATGTTTGACTTTGGGTTTCAGTTGGGTTGATGTCAATAAATGAGGGATGAAGTTAAGGGCAGGACATACCCATATATTGGTACTTAAATTAAAAATCATCTGGCTCTTTTAGGTTCCCTTTATGGTGGGCTGTTTGGTAGCCCATGAGAGGAAAGATGGTCATGTGGTTAAGGTCCTGGACTGGGCCTCAGGAAATTTTTGGCTCTACCTGACTCTGTGACTTTGGGCAAGTCCCCTTCATCTTTCTGCACCTCTGTTCCCCATGGGTCTTTCTCAGGCTTGTTGTTTGTCTTGTCTATTTGGAGTGGAAATAGGTGGTGTGGGGACTGTTCTCTTCCTACAAATATGGTGTCTAGCACGATGGTGCCTCACTCTGGGCTGGAACCCTCTAGCACAGCACAACTACTGTTAATAAACAATAGTTTGCTAGGGTAGCTTCAAACATGTCTTTAGACAAAATCAAAGCAGTTTTGAGCTTTCAAGTTAAACTCCTGTTTGCTTCCCACAAAATGCCCCTAATGTTTTTTAGTAAGTAAATACATTTGCAGCAGAACCAAGCAGTCCTAGTTCTGTATCCTCTTTCATGACAATACATAGCACTTGCACAGCACTTGTCAAATACTAGCTGTCTCCTGGTTCAGGATTGTTTCAGAGGAAAGTTTGGAACCCCCCAGAGGATGCAGACAAGCAATCACTGTCTATTTCACATTGGTCACGGCATGGAAACTTTCAGAAACCAGTAGTGTTCACAGCAAGCAAGATGCTAAAAGAGCACCTGCTGTCCCTTCTAGCGAACGCTGAGGGCCAATGGTTCTCTGCTGTTTCATGTGCCAGGTAAGGGATGATAACACGGAAGGACTCTGTTCCTACAATAAAACTGGTTCTTCATTAAGACAACTATTTACAGAGATGCTGCAATTACAGCTAGGATTTCTGGCATGTCCACATGAGCTGACTTCCTAAGGCCTCCTCCAAATTCTTCCGTTCTGTAATCTATGTGCCTACCTGGCGTGATGAGGCATGGATCCTGCTGGGGATTTCGAGATGCTACCTTATTAATTATTTAAATATTCAAGAAAGCTGCAGGTCAAAGGGATAAACTTTGGGGGGGGAAAAAGCAAGGAGGAAAAGAGTTGATTTGATTCAATTTTTAAAAAAGGCTGCTCTGGCTCAGTTTGGTTAAAGCATCTGCCTAGTAAAAAGGGCATCCTGGTTCATATCTCACTAATAAGTGGTGGAGGATTTTGTTCAATCTATTTTACTTGAGACAGAAGATTAAAGGCTGACTTGATTACAGTCTATAAGTATCAAAATGGGGGATAAAAATTGGATAATGGACGTTCTAGTCTAGCAGACAAAAGTATAATGCAATGCAATGGCTGGAAGCTGAAGCTAGCCAAATTCAGTCTGGAAATAAGGCATCAGTTTTTAACAGTGCGGGTAATTAACCACTGAAACAATTTACTAGGGTCTTGGTGGATTTTCTATCCCTGACAATTTTTAAACCAATATTGGATAATTTATTTTTCAAAGATTAAATCTAGTTCAGAAGGAATTATTTTGGGGAAGTTCTGTGTGTTTTACAGGAGATCAGACGAGATAAACACAATGATTCCTTCTGGGCTTGGAATCCGTGAGCCTGTTCTACATAATTCAGTCCGTGGTAGCAGACCCCACTAGACCATGACCGTTACCTGCACGGCATCTTTCAGGGACAAATCTGCAGATCTTGGTTGGATGCTAATGGGATTCTTGCCTGAGCAGGGATGATAGAATTGGATTCCCCATCTAATTTAAACATAGGAGGCTAAAGTCAGTAGTATTGTGCGTCGGGATTGTTCCTCATGTCATTGGCAATGAATATAAACCGGTAGGATGCAAGAAGGTTAAAGGTAACATAGGGAGACCTTGTTTCCTGCATATTCTAAAAGACAGTAAAATATGTACAGACACAGGCCCTGCGTTGGCTGCTGACCTGTCACATGGACTCCTGTGCCTAGCGTACTCGATGTGCTCCATATGGACACATGATTCTGCCCTTGTGGATACAATTGTTGTTGTGGCATCTGTATTATTGCTCTAGGAAAAGTGTGGTGAGAACCCTGAAACCCAGATAGACCATTCAGAGTGTTGTTAACCTGTGTAACTTTACTTACTTGCAAATTGATGGAGATCTCGCTTGCCTTGTTAGGTGTTGAATGTTAAATGATTAATAAACAAAGCATTTATTGACTGACTTCTAGCCGGTCTCTCTGGAGGCACATGTGCCCCTTATCCAAAGGGCATGCAAGGCAAACAGAAAGATCACCCCCATGCCTGAGAAAAGAGATGAGATTTGCACTATGTCCTGGAGGCCAACAGACCTTGGCTTGTCAAACCAGTTGTGGTTCAGTTTTGGGGCAAATTTAGGTTGAGGGCCTTCTTATCCAAGGCTTTTTTGTCTCAAGACTGGGGATCCACTCTAGGGGCCACCTGATCCTTTTAGATTAACAGTGGGCTTGATGGGCGTGTTCTACTAACTGGCGCTTGTAGAGTGCTTTTCTGAGATGCACAGATCTCTGAGCACTTTGCATAGGTGAATGGTAAAGAGGTGGAAAACTGAGATTGCAGGGAAGAGAGACGACTTCTCCAGGGTGGGAATGGAACTTCCAAATCCTGGAAGTTTTACACTGTCTTGCTGGCCGGACCCTGTTCCATGTTGCCTGTTGTTTCTACCCCATGGCTGGCTTAAACCTTTATATGAGGGGCAAGAGAAATGAGCATTTCCCAGCGTGAGTCTGGGCACACGGATATATTTGCGTAACTCTTCAGGAGACTTTTGCTTTCTGTGAACTTTCTTGCAAACAAAAACCGTCACTCTTGCCGATGACCTCAGGAAGTATTAGAAAGGGTCATGCTTACACTCAGTGTGAATTCCAGGTTTTGTGTGCATGACAGTTGTGAATACATCCTTTGTGGCGACTTTGGGCTAATGATTACCTGAATCTCTGACTAATTGCAAGGGTTAGAGATTTCACTAAGGCAGAGAAGAGCCATCTTGCTCCAGTGCATGCTCATTACTCCACTAGAATTATGTCATTCACCAAGATCCTCCTTTTGTTTCAGTGGATGATGTTATGAAACAATACACTTTAAGTTTCATCAGGAAAGCTGAGGCTTGCTTTATAGTCACTTTCTTTGATGTCTTCAGTAGTTCGTGTAAGGATCTGCCTCTCTTTTGCTTTGATTGACAAGCCCTTTTCTATAAATTTGAGCAATTAAGCCGCCCAGTAGCAGCTACTAAGAGCCAACCTGACACAGACTGCAGTCCCGACCTCCTGCCATTCACTTTGACATTCTGAAACACCACCTGCAATTTAAAACTGCACAGGCAGATTTGTACCCGACAAGTTAGGTAAGTGTACTTCTGTGTTCACTGTATGTTGTTGCTCCAGCTCAAGATTAAACCACATCTTGCTAAAATGGCAGACAATAAATGTTCAATTTGTACTGAATTTGATCACTGATATCTATTAGAAAATGTTCCTATTTAAACAAATAAAGAATTTTAAGGTGTGACGACATGAGAAACACAAGATTAGCTCATGCATACATATATTAAATATAGTTTGTGCATATAATTGGTATAATATACATTAGATGTTTATACAGAGAGAGAATCAGTGTGTGTATACATACACATTAATAGGAAGTTTTCTGGCACTGCACAGTGCTTTGTGGAAAACTTCATGCACTGATGTTAAACTTTGGAAAGACCTAACAAGTCTGAGTGGGTCACTTAATGGGACTTTAGTCAAGATTCTACTTAATATGCCAGAACCCCCACTGATATAAACTAATGTAGCTCCATTGATTTTAGTTGATACTGGTTTGTACTTGAGGATCCGGCTCAGTGGGTACAATACTATTTTCTGTATGGGTGGCTATGCACCCTCCCAAGGTTAAATTTCAGTACCTGGAGTTTTTCCATTGAAAGCTTTCCATGAAATATAAAGCTTGCGAGTTACAGTATGACTGTAGTGGTCTAGAGCGTGATTGACACATTTCGTGCAGTTTCTATCTCCCTGCTCTGGGAGGAGAAGCTGCTTTTGGGGGTGACTTCCCCACCCTTGAAAGGGTGAGTGGTTCCTTTCCCAATGGATTTTGCTAGGGGGAAGCAGGTTTCAGAGAAAATTGGTTAGTGGAGGTTGCTTGCAAGATGTGCTGAATCAAGGCATCTTCCAGGTGGTTGGCCCTGCCGTTTCTTGACTAGCAACTTCCCCTTTCTGGACTCCACTGACAGGTTAGCTGCCCTGGCCAGCTCTGTGTCCCCTTGTAAAGTGCACGGATGGCAGGAGTTACTCATTACTGCATCCCTTCTGCCTGGGCTGCAGCCCTAGGGAGTGAATTAAGCATTTACAGTGTGGTGAACAAATATGTGTGCAAAATGTTCAGGGTATTCTTAGTAAGAGGGATATTGTGGTAATGCTTCCTCCCACCCCCGAATCAGGACCAGGGTTTACAATCTGAAGACAAGTGACATGTAGGACAGAGGGGTGGGCAGAGAAGACAATTCCTCTAGACAAAGGTACATTTGCGATGGCTTCTTGGCCAATTGCAGATGTTTAGAGTAAGTCCCAACTGTCCCCATCTATGCCTGATACCATTATGACTGGGCCGCTATTTGTTTTTCCAAGCGTTGCAGCAGAGGTGAGCCCCGAGGAGGGCATGCTGGCCCTTCAGGCACCTGTGGGCCCAATTGCAGCCAGCACCTGTGTGCGACCAGCTCAGGGCCATTGTGAGGGTCCTGGTTCCACCACGCAGGCATTGGTGACATCTGCAGTCCTAGTCATTCCTGGTGGGCAAGGGCTGCTTCTGGCTAGTGACCCCAACCACCCCATGGAGTGGAGCTGCATTCACGCCCCCCGTCTGCACGAATCAGCTTAGCAGAGCACACATTGGATCCCTGTGAGATACATGATGGATCTGATGGAACAGCTTCTGCACTTCCACCACCTAGTTGGGCCAGGACCCCAATGGTTCTGAGCACTACGTCTGTGAGGGTCTTGTACCATGAGGGGATGATCAGCGGCCACAGCCATTTGCCTGAATCTGATGTGTCGTTGCCTTGACTTCCCCAGGGCTGTGTAGGGCCTTTGTCGGATGTTTGCTTCGTATTAACACTGCAATAAACTTCCCTGAGATTTCACTTTCTTGCAAGCACCAACTTGCATGTTTTGTACCTTCGGGCAACAGGTTTTGTCCTGTCCACAGAGGTTACGGTGAGTCATTGGCTGGGTGGCTAAAGGTTCTGGGACTTTTGTGACATCCATGATTTTTTCCTGGCCCTTTCTGCTCTTTTCTCTGTGATGCTTCCTTGTTTCTGGCAGGGCTGTCCAGTGAACTGGTGCCTCTCTCTCTCACTCCCCACCCCTTTCCTCCCCTCTGAGGGAAGCCGGAGCACAGCCTTTTCTTCTGCTTTGCAAAGTTCCCCAGCGTATTTGCCAGGCTCAGGAGTGGGGAAACCAGTGTCCCACCTGGCCTGACAGAGCCAGGTGAAGCTTATGTGTTGAATCACAGAAGTTTTAGCACATCCACCCACTGCCTTGCATAACGTCCTCACACTGCCCGGCGTGTCCAGTGGGAGGAAAGAGGATGCACCATTGACTCACTGCTGGACGCACAAGGGAAATTGGTGACTAAGAAGGGATAATGCCATCCCCTCCTTTGCTCTTCCTGATCTCTGCAGAACCGGCACACTTGCTCAGGACCAAGTGTGTTACCTCGCAAAGCTCTTTGTCTCCTTTGTGTAGCATGAAGCTCCATCACATGGTCCTGGGCTCCCTCCCTCTCCTCATACTGGCTGACTGCACCACTACACTCACGGCTTCCAACATCAACCTGGGCACGTTCATTGGCTGCGCTGTGCGCGAGTTCACCTTCCTGGCGAAGAAACCGGGCTGCAAGGGGATGCGCATCACCACAGATGCCTGCTGGGGGCGCTGCGAGACTTGGGAGGTGAGCAATACCTGGGGGGCAGAGGTGGCCTAAGGAGCGAGCTCTACACAGGGCCCGTTTTGGTGTTGCTTTGCTTTTCTCCAGTGGAGATCAGCAGGTGAGGCAGGAAGCATCTCACGATTATTGCTCTAGCACCAGGGGGCGGGGCTTGTGGCCGAGCCCTTGAACGAGGGCTCGGGATGTCTGCATTCGACTCCCAGCTCTGCCCCAAACTGTGTGTCTGACTGTGGGCTAGTCTAGCTGTGCCTCAATTCCCTGACTATAGAACCAGGATATTTCCTTTCTCCCCATAGCTAAATCCCATGGAGAGTGTCCGTTCCTTGGAGGCAGGGAATGCCTTTACTATGTGTTTTTACAGCCCCGACCACGATGGAGTCTGGAGCTCAGCTCGGCCCTCGATGGACTATTGGAGTATAATACAAAGATTGAGGGACCCTGATGAGAAGTCCGTGCTTGGAACTTGACCAGTCCGAATGACGGCAAGGCCTCTGTTGGTCTGGTAAATGGCTGTCAAAATGCAAGTGCCAGGGGCTGACACATTGTCCTTGAGTTATTCATTCTAACCATTGTTCATGAGAAACACGTGCTCCATGTGGTAATATTTATAAAGGGCTTACGTAATGCTCTCATTATGCAATTGGAAAGCCTCTTACAGCTTAAACACTTAGGGGAAAGAGGCCTTAATGACTTTACCGAAAGAAAATTCCTTTGAGATTAAAATGGGGCCCTCAATTCATGGGGAATATGTTTTATTTCAAACAGCAAATCCCAAAGAGAATGTCTTTCTATTTCTGACCCGTTTAAATCGCAGCCTGGAATGAAAATGAGGTAGTTCTGTTGTGGGTGGGGGTGTGGGGGTGAGTGGGTAAGAGAGCAAGTCTACACACATTGGAGATCAAACTCCTGACTAATTTTAGCTTCCGGTAATGTAAACATTTAACGGGCTGGATCCTTATGTCTTTATTCAGGGAAAATCCTGTTAATGTCAGTGGGGTTTTGCTGAGTAAATTCCAAGCGTCCCCTTGTCCTGAAAACTGAGTGGGGAGAAGAAACTGTTTTTGAGTTTTGGTTCAGACTTTCTTACATCTTTTTCATTGCCTGGGGGCAAGGAGGCTGGGCCTCTGTTTGCTACCCTTCCCCATGGAATAAACTTGTGAGTGTGTCTGTATGTGTGTTGGGGGAGGTGGGGCGGTTTCCATCCCCCTAACCAAAGGATCCTGTGAGATCCGCATGTATCTTGCCACTTTGCTTCACCAGCTCCCAGTACTCCTTAGAGAGCACAGACCTTGCAGAGGCCTTTACTAGCCTGTAGCTGCTGCTGGAGTGAAGTGAAGCTAAATTCGTAAAGTTCTTGGCCCTCCTGTTCCTAGAGGGTTCCAGGGTATGTTGTATGGGGGACTGAGTAAAATGAGGGACTTGTGATCACTCTGCCTGCCTACCTGGGACTCTGCCCCGAGGAGCGAAGCAGGCCCTTTAAACATCACAAATGAAAAAATTTAACTACTGTCATGCTACACCAGCTTCTGTTGCTTCCCCATGTGGGTTGGAGGGGACAGGAGAATCAAGAGGAGTTCAGCTGGCTCCCCCATTTGCCCTCCATCCTGTCCCACCCTCTCTTCCAAATGTCTCATGAGGGGTAAAGAGGACTCATGCTGCACAGGTATAATTTCCCGTCCCCATCTGTGAGCAAAAGCTGCATTCTACTGGCAAGATGGAGCTGTGGTGACTGTAAGGCGGCTCTGGCCAGGCTGTGTCAGCCCAGCCCAGCACTAGAATGGGTCAAAAAAGGGGCTTTTCTTGCCAGAGAATTTAGACTTTTCAGTAAAAGTCAAAACTGGAAATTTTTTGGCCAAAAAATGAGGGAAAAGAAATCTATTTGGAAATGCCACTGTGTTGGCTCATGGGTGTTGTACCACATGCTTTGCTTTCCCTTGTGGGCTGGCTAGACGACCCCTCCTATGATGCACCATCGTCTCCCCTCTTGCTGAGACTCAGTAGGGCAGTCAGCTGGGCAAGGAGTCTGGCACATAGAGGAGATTGCAGCATCCAAATGAGAGCAAGTCCTACACACAGCACTTTTTTGAACAGTTTTTGGTTTTCAGCTGTTTAGACTTTTTGATGAAAAGTCAAAATTTCCCCCAGAAAGCCGTGTTGCTTTTGTGCAATGTTTCATTTAGTAGAAACCCCAATTTCCTGCCAAAAACCAGGTTTGAGAGGAAAGGTTTTGACTAGCCCAAGCCAGCACCTATGAAGATGTGCTAGTGAAATGATCATCAACAAAGAGGAACTAGTTTACTGCAGATCTGGGTCCCGTACAGTGCTCAGAATGATGTCTAGAGAGTCCTTATGGGCCTGGTCCCACCAACCAATAGTCTTTACCTTTGTGACTAATCCCATGGAAGTAACTGAAACTCTGGATGTGAGCAGAGGATGCATGGACTAGCCCGGAGCTCGTACGGTCTGTTCAGAACCATCCTGTGTTCCTCATGCCTTTGTCTAATGTTAGCATTTCTCCCCCACTCACAGAAGCCTGTGCTGGATCCCCCGTACATCAGCGCGCACCATCGAGTCTGCACCTACAACGAGACTAAGCTGGTGACGGTGAAACTGCCCAATTGTGCTGCGGCCGTGGATCCTTTCTATACATACCCTATGGCCATACGGTGTGACTGTGGGATCTGTTCCACTGCAATTACTGAATGTGAGACTGTCTGAGTCCCCCGTCTACTGCTGCACAGCTGCTCTGGGTATGATGGGCCAAACTCAAGTGTAACTGCGGGAAGGCAGGCAACGTAAGTCTGCGCGGAATGGAACCATATGGCTGTAACACGTCTAGTCATTGAATCTTCTATACAGTAGAGGAATAAGCATCTCCTAGCAGCCAATTGTTTAAAGATCTATTTGATGTAGTTATGTAATAAAGGGCTTCACAGCAACGTATCCTATGGAAAGTATTGACGCAACCTGCTTTAGCCACAGGCACGTCACAGTATGCGAGCTTGTCTTCAGCACAAAGAACACACTAAATAAGAAGTCCTAGCTATGTTGAAATTGACAAGAAGAGCATTCAGGTATTAGCAACAGAGAATTTGTATATTTCAGCTTTTATTTCTCCCAATCCTGAGCCCTGAAAGCAAACATACTCAGCTGAATACCCTCAATACCCATTAGGGCGGTTTTTCTTCTAATTTACATGGGTGTAAATAAGAAAAACCACATCAAAGAAAATGGAATACAAGGCATCACGACCAGTATCAGTGAGACCAGAACTGGGTTCCCAAACACCTGTAATATTAATGCTACCATAATTAATTACCTTGATCCAGCAAAGCACAGAAGCACCTAATCACATTGATTAATAGACCTGGGCTTCGGCACTTGCTTCAAGCTCGCGTGTTTAAGTGTTTAGCTGAACTGGGCCCACGGTGCATGGAATCTTAAGCAAATGCCAACTCATGAGACAATTCCTTTAAAAAAAAAAAAAAGAAAAAAGAAAAGAAAAGAAAAAATGCTCTTCAAATCTAAAAGACAAAATTCAACATTTGTTCCCCTTGCTGGTTCTACTTGGAAAGGAGACAAGGATTTATTTAATGTAAATCAAAGTGGCTCTCTATGGCTATGGCCTGTGAGGCTCTTTTGATGATCTTGCTCAGTTGTCTAGATGGTCCCAACCATAGTGCAATGGTTTTCCTTCACAGCAAGGCCAGGCCAGAGAGGGGCTCTATAGGCTCACTCCACAGCTCCTGTGCAGCTTAGCTCCACAGAGGTCTGTTATGTTGGAGGAGGCCCATGCTGTGTGCTGGGGTAGTGTGGATAGGATACTCACCATGAAAGATCTGGAACTGAGCTTCTTATGACCAGCTAGTATTGCCGCCATAGATTGATATTCACTGCATTTAGTGCAGGAGTTCCATTTAGTTACAAAGACCATAGAAAAGTTTCCAGGAGTGATCCACAACTGCTGAGATCCACTGGTCACAAGATGGGGAGAGGGAACAGGAGGGCATAGCTGTTAGTACACCCCAACCATGACCTCTGACACCTGCACAGATGCCCTGTGCGCCGCTCCAGGTTGGAGAAGAGGATTTGGTGTCTTTTATTGCAGAATTGTTCCATGCTACAAAAATTGTTGGTTTGGATTTTTGTGAGAAAGAGAATTTTGTCCAGTAGGAGCTGTTAGCAGGAGCACATCGGATAAAGCAACTTTCCAGCATAGTCATTGCGATAGGATTTCTGAACTGATTAATGTCAAACCCATGGATTAGGGCTTGAAAATCAGGCAAATCAAACAGTCTTGTTTCCTGGTTAGATTTCCTTCCCTTCTCAAAGAATGCATGCTTAAAAAACCCCCAGCAATAAAGCTTACTTGAAGTTCCCTCTGCCTTTTGAACTCCGTCTTTTAATTTAAACTGTAATTTATTAAACTCTGTAAGTTTTTGTCTGTTGCATTGTTACAGCTGCATGCCAGTTGTATAGGAATAATGGTAGATCTGTGTAGCTCTGCCCTGCAGATCCTTTGAACAGGCATAGTAGCAGTTTTCTGCTGACAGGAATCTTCGCTGCCTTTAACAATTCTATCTTTTGTTTCAAGGTGCTGCTCTCACCTCTCCAGCCGGGGTGGTGTAAATAGTATTGCACATGTCATGAACAACTTCCAAATTCAGCTCTGTCCTTAATAAAACCAAAAGCATACTCTGGGTTTCTGACTTCTTGTTTGGTTAAGCTGCAGCAAACTGTTCTGGACACCTGCTAATGACTCCGTGAAGCTCAGATTTGGGTCATTTGTCTCATAGACTGACACCTGACCATGAGTCTGGTTGCCATGTAGCTGGTAGCCACAGGATTGGTAGTGAGGTTTGAAAATGGTGAAGGACTCTTCGGAGCCAACAGGGAATTCAGACTTCTCCCAAATGTGGGAGTGGATAACACGGCTGAAGTATCAGACAGTGCTAGAAGGAGACATTACATCCCACGACTAAACGTTCCAACTGGTGCTGTAGGACAGGAGATGGAAGAGCGGGAAGAGCTGAGTGATTAGAATCAAACTACCACTTGTAGATAATTTTTAAAGAAAATAGCAAAAACAAAGAAAGATGGTGAATGACAGGTAGCTGAGGGAGTGGGAGGCAAGAATATAATGAGACCAAGGCCAACAGTAGACTTCTTGTGAACGAAACTGAGCTCCTGCTAGTTAACTGTGGGCCCAGCTAACTTGGGATGGGCTCATGGTATCCTAGGCTATGTCTACACATGCTAAAATTAGTTTGAATTAGTTAGTTCAAACTAGCATGGCCACACTGGAATGTTAGTTCGAACTAAGCAAGCACTTCCTTAGTTCAAATTAGTGATCCCCATTCATGTCAATGGCTGGTTAATTCGAACTAAGAAAGTAGTTCGAATTAACCTGGCCACATTGGTTAATTCAAACTAATTAGTTTGAATTAACCCCTTAGTTCGAATACCCTATTGGAACTTATTAGTTCGAATTAAGGAAGCCCTTAATTCGAACTAACTGAAGCCTAGTGTAGCCATGGCTTTAGTTAGTTCGAATTAAGCCTCCTTAATTTGAACTAACTTGCCAGTGTAGACATAGCCCTAGAGGCAGAAGATACTATTGCTTAGTCTCTACACAATTAACTCTGGACATCATAGAGTGGACAATACCATGATAGTCATGTAAGGGGCTAAGCTCAGCATTGGGGTAAACAGGCATAATACTCTGGGTTTCAGTCTTTATTCAAACAAGTACCTACTGATCTAGTCCTTGGTTCAGCTGAGGATACCCTTGTACGCCCGGGTTGAATTTGGTCAGAGGGCCGCTCGCTCTCTTTTACAGAATTGTTTTGTAGAATACAGTGACAGTGGAGATTACAATTACAGTCACACTTGTCTACATTCTGCATCAGTCTTTAGCACAATATAGAGGATTCCCAAGTAGCTCTTGGCTGGCGTTGCTGGTCTGCAATGGGTTAAAGGAGGCCAGATGCATTTTGTGATCTGTGCAATACTGGATCTCAGCGGTACTCCAATACAGCCTTCAAGAGAAAATGAGGAGAAGGGGGCAAACACTTCATTATGTGATAGCCACAGCTCACTGGGGATCATTTGGAAGACCCTCTGGCAATAGTTGCTGGCAATAACTTTCCAAAATGTAGCAGAAAAAATGCATCTTTGTCAGAATACTCATGGCTGCCAAAATACCCAAAGAAGTTCTGTAAACGAATCTGAGTGGAGCCAGCTTGGTCTTCACTGTCACTGGGACGCACTGCCCAGGGCCTGCACAGTAGTCAGGTCCCCTGAGGCCAGAGGTTCAATTTTCAAATGAGAGTACACTCAAATCTTCATCCATCTCAGGTCCATAAACCGACTTCCCCTTCGGGGGCATTACACTTCTCTTTGTAACTATAGCGGTTCCTTGAATGAAAGAGTCTCTTTTACTGACCCACCTCCCCCCCATATGTTGTGGAGCACATTCCTTATCCTCCCCCCCCACATCCAAGACTATCTACTAGAGCTGGTAAGTCATTTCCAAATTAGAAATTTTGACCCCCTCCAAATAAAGAATACACTTACATGCAAATTTAATTTATCTCTGCTCAGCTCCACTTTCTGTTATGCAAAGCCAATGCATAGTGCAATCTGACTTTACGGATTGGATGCAGGGATTACTGGGTGAAGTTCTCTGACCTGTGATATGCAGGAGGTCAGACTAGATGGTTGCCATCCTCCCTCTTGGCCTTGAAAGCTATAAATCTGTGAGATGGAAAGGCCTTGACAAAAAAGGAAATGTCTTTTAAAACAATTTCTCGTTACTCTGCTGTGAGTCCTCAGAATGAAGGTCATCTGATTCCTGTTTCCAGGCCAGCAGAAAAGGGCTCCCTTGCCTGGTCTATTTTCCTTGCCCCTTTAAATATTTCCCTTCCTCCCCGCCTTGTTCAGGAGGAAGGTTATGTAACTAATCATCTGTCTTGTCGTCAATAAGCATTTGTTGGAGTGTTTTTATTAGCCCCTGGTGAGAGTTGTCAGCGAGCTGCAGAAAACGGACACTTCTGTTAGTTATTCATAGCAGCTGTAGCAGGAGCTCTCGAGCTGTCTGTTAGAGTCTTTCAAGCTGGCTTCTTTCCAAAGCGCCATTAATATTCACAGACTCGCACAACAAGCCTGTGCTGTTATGATGTTCAGGTAGAGACCTGAGTCAGTAAGGCCTTCACTCAACTCCTGCTCTAAAAAAGTATTGCTGTCAGCAATAGAGATGGAGCTCCTTCCCTGCTATTTTCTGGGTGTGACAATCCTAAGGTTGTATGAACACAAGACACCAAAGACACCTCTTACAATTCCAGGCCACTCACAGTTGATGAAAGCCGGGGGGATGGGAGCCTGGTTCAGGGAGATCCTGAAGGTCACCCTTAGAGAGGCCAAGCTGTCAGCACACTTTACACACTCTGTGGTCTATGTCTTGATCAAGAACACCAGCTTGCAGCATTAACTATCTTGACAAATATCACTTGGTCGCTCCCCTTCTGTTCTTCGTGAAAGTTAAGAAAGTGCTAACAGGCCCACTGCAGCATTATGTGATCACCTCTAGGCTTTAGATATCTACCTAAGCTTCACAACTGAGCCAGGCATGGAGATAGTGCTGGCTGAATGAGCTATGATCTCAGGGTTACCAGGCACTCCATGCCGATATTGATAGAGCTGACGATAGCCTGCAGTAATGCTGCCTGGGAGCTGCTGCTGATGCATCTTTGAGACCTGAATGAGAAGAAGGAGGAGAAAGAGATTTTATGATGGTTTCATACATGCCCTTGGAAGAGATCCTATGGCGTGAAGACCATTAGAATGGACCATGCTGGGTTGAACTAGCATCAAAATTTTGTCTTCTGACAGTGGCCAGTGCCAGATACTTCAGAAGGAATGAACAGCTCAGAGGTCAATTGTGACATGATCCATCCCTTGTCATCCAGTCTAGCTCCTGGCTTTGTTAGGAAGTCATTATTTTCCTCTGAGAATTCCCACCTGTGGAGTCAAATAAAACCTCAGTATCCTTGCCTCTTGTTCAAAATGTGTGAGGTTGTGGGGGGCATTAAGAGATAGTGTGGGTTCTATTGCCTTCTGGAGGCAACACTAGATGTTTTTGCAGTTCTTTTTGCTGCCACATCTGTTTACTTGAAATAGGCTGCAAACCAGGGATATTAAAGTCTGGGAAAATAAATCTAGAGGCACTGGAGACTTACTGAGACCCTTGCCAAGTGATATCACCAAAAGACTTAGTAATACATTTATTCACTTAAAATAAGCTATGTACAATAGAAGGTATTAATGAGTTGTGATAATATACAATAATTACATTTTTAAAGAGGGTAAGCAAAAGGAATACAGACGTCTTGGTTTTAAATAGAAAATGAATACTGTTAACATGAATTTTGGAATGAGCAAAATATGACTGCTGAAAAAATGCATGAACTTGGTTTCAAGTTTCTTCTTTAATTTGAATTTTGAAATGCTGAGTCGACATCCAGAAAGGCTAAGATACCTTAAAGTCAAATATAACTTTCTAGAACAAAGCTTTTGTTTTAACTAGACCCTCAACCCAGCAGTGCTGTGTATAGGATGCTTTTAGGAAGAACTTATAGCAGATACAGAAATTCAGTGCTTGTATGAAGCAATAAAGTAAATGCCCGAGTTTGTAAGCTGCTGTCTTCTCAGTAATTGGCTTTTAACACAATACAAGGAGTGGTAGATTCTGCTTTGTAACCGATGAGTATGTTTTCTTTCATGAGCAAATGTCACTACAATAAATGTTCACTTTTGTTTTTGACATTGCTAAAATAGTAAGGAAAAAAGAGAGAGGAAATTCCTTTGTCTGTTGTGTTCTCGAGGAAGCAAGGAGTTTTAGGTTTCAGTGAAATGCTTTTGTTTAACAACTGCGTCAACAACATAATGGATGAACTGAATTCAATAACCCTTACACTCAGAAGCCTTAAATCCTCCGTCTCCTTGGTGCTCTCTCGCTAGTCTACTTCCATTTTGATAGGTATAGGATTCACAAGGTGGTGTTATGCTGCATCACAGTGGCTACCTCTACACTTGTAAAGCTAAGTTGACTCTGTTAAGTTGATTTAACAAGGTTGACTTAAAGTCGATCTTGTTAAGTCGACTTAACAGAGTGGTTACACTTTAAGTTGACTTAAGTCTACCTTGTTAAGTCGCCTTAACAGTAGACATAGCCGTCCACACTGGTTTTAAATTGACCTAATAAGGTCGACTTAGCGCTATTCCTTGTCCACACTGACTTTAAGTTGACTTAAGGCTTAAGTCGACCTTCAGAGGTGGTGTGATTAAGTCGACTTAAGTAAGTGCTTAAGTTGACTTAATAAAAGCCCAATGTGGATGCGGCTTTGTGTAGGTTGACTCAAGTGTCCTTAAGTTGACCTAAGTTGCCAGTGTTGACGCACTCAGTGTGACTGTCAACTAACACAATATCTACAGGGCGTAGCAGTGTGTAGTGTACGTGAAAAGCAAGTTGTATCTACACTAAAGTTTCAGTGGCCTCCTCCTATCAGAGTCTTTCCTTGCAGAAAGGGCTGGCAAGCCCTTTCCCCACTGTCTCGCTCTGCCAGAGCCTTTCCCCTTCTGCTGGGGTCTTTTCCTGTGGCAGGGAAAGATTCCAACAGCCAGGAGGCAGTAACACGGTTACACAGGATTGTGTGGACAGGGAGGCACAGCATGGGTGTGTAGAGAGCTTGCTGAATATGTCCTTACTCAACTAAGCAGTGCCTCACTGGCTACATTTCTATTTATACCTGTGCTATGTACTCTAACACACTGCTGGAGGAAGTGTGCAGTGTAGACAGACCTGCAGGAGACTCTTAGAACTTAAGCTGTGGTCCTACTGTGCTGGCCTGTGATTGCGGTATTGCCGAAAGGAGTGGTTTTATAACCAGCCCTGTGAGATGGCCTATCCCACAACCATCGCTTCCCTCCTTTGGCCCACCTCATGAGAGAAGAGGAGATTAACTCCCTACGTAACAGAAGGTGACTCGGTCAGTGCCCTTTCTCCCACTAGCAACTTTTAAAAGTGCTTTAAAATAATTAATTTAAAAGTTTTAGGAAATTTGGGCTTAGGCCTCCTACTCTACACGAACTGGAGCACTTGAGCCTTGTTCAGCTGCTACCTGGTGGAGCTATGGAACTAGTGTGGACAGCTGGCATCACGGCCCTACTAAGATGAGACTGAGTCACCCTAAAAACAAACCAGTTCTACAGTCTCCAAATAACTATTTCTACCTGTGTCTCTTCACATGGTCTGTTACATTTTAAGACCTGGAGGTTCCAGCTCAGTGACAATAGCTGTAAATTACTAGGCAATCAACTGCCACTCAAAGTGCAAGTTAATCAGAGGTGCGGTTACAATTACCCCAGGCTGCATTCTGGCCAACCATGTAACAACACAGGGGTGGACCCCCGCATAATAACACACCGGCGGCAGAAGTGAAACAAATGTGACACCAACCAATCCCATTTCAGCCTCTGAAAACTATCTGGGCCTACGCCCCTTGGGGTATGTCTATATTGCAGTCAGACACCCACAACTGGCCCGTGCCAATTGACCAGGGCTCAGGCTAAGGGGCTGTTTAATTTCAGTGTAGACATTTAGGGTCGTGCTGCAGTCTGAACTGTGGGACCCTCCCACCTCGCAGGGTCCTAGAACTTAGGATCCAGCTGAAGCCTGGAAGTCTTCACTGCAATTAAACAGCCCACGAATCAGCTAGCAGGGGCCAGCCGTGGGGGTCTAATTGTAGTGTAGATATACCTTTAGCTGGTCCACTGAAGACCAGGCGCAGAGGGAGACACGTAACATACACCGAACAGCGGGTTACATTACGTTACGGTTAACCATGCTTCACACATCTGACAGTTTCATCAGTGAAGACTGTACAAGCCCAGTCCTGCAGACTTAACCCAGATAAAACACTCACTGAACTTGATCCCATTAAATTTCAGTGAGATTTTTCCCTGGGGAAAAACTGTAGGCTTGGGTCTTAGCTGACCACTGATGCAAAGGCCAGTGCTCAGCCATGGTCTATACCGCAGCGCGATTTTGAGTATCTCCCTCTGATCGCTTGCCACCGATATACTGCGGTTTATTCTGACTGCTGAGTCAGAGGGAAATGCCTTCCCTCCGACTCAGCACTATTCCTTCTGTGGGGGTGGTCTTACAAGATTGGCTTCCTGATCGGCCGAGCGGGTCTTCACAGACCCGATCAGTAGATTCGGAAGATTGATCTGATGGTGGCAAATTTGCTGTCAGTGAAGACCTGCGCCCTCAGTCTCCCTCCACTGTTCTGTTCATACAGTACTGAAAATGACAGAGGTACCATTTTCCTTTTGCAAAAGATATCCTGGTTTGGTTAGATGAATATTTGGTTTCTGGGTTGATGAAAAACCAGAAACCAAAAGTTTTTTCTTAAAATAATTTCTATTTTTGGATTTTAAAACAAAATCAGCTTCTGGTGCTTGAAAACCAAAATATTTTACCAGAAATTGATCTTTTTCAAAAATCAAAATAGTGTCATAAATCTGAAAATTGTTGGTAAGTTTTTTTTAAATGAAATTTCTAAAATGAAAAATAATTGGCATTTTTCTACCAATTCTAATAGAGCTGCATATCACTTAAGAAACTGCTTTTAAATTCTGGACATACAAGTAGATCAGAAGCAGTTTGCCAGGTGCATAGGCAAAATGAATAACCTAAAGTAGTTGCAGCTATGGTGGGGAAATCAGGGCACATCTATACAGTAAATAATATGCTACAGAGCATCTCTTAACTGTTCTGATGTATTAAAATACCTTATTAGAAGATTATTGGTGTATTCTTGGCTCAAATTCAGACCTTGTTTCACTAAAAATGAGGATGGAATTGGATCAGTCTATCTATCAGCTCAAAGGTTTGACAGCCACAACAAAGAAGGCTGAAGATGGAGGAAACCTAAAGAGAAGTTTTCAAATGCACTAAGCATTGGCCTAATTTGGCTCCCATTGACGTTTTCCATCGACATCATCATGAGCAGAGTTAAGCCAATACATAGCACCTTTGAAAACTCCATTCTTGACTCTTTAGTTACAGGATTCAACTGGAGACTGCATCACCATCTCCGTATGGCAGGAGTGGTCTGTCTAGCAAAGTGATTTTCTCAAAGGGCAGTAGTTACAAATAATATCTTATAATATTAGAACTTCCAAACTCAAGATGACTTGTCCTCATTTATGCCCACTCATAATGGCTTGGAATATTAAAACTAGATTTGTTAGATCTTTTTCTGATCCTAGTAATTCCATGCTGTGGTTCTTATCACTGCTGTGTTTGGATTCCCAGCAGTAGCCAGAAAGGATTACTTTTCCCCTATGAATCAGAAGTTTTTAATTGACATTAACAACAAATCCTGAAAGCATTTCTATCCATAGCAGCTGTTGGAGTCTCCCTAACCTTATAAAAGAAAAAACTTAATTTTGGGGGCCCCAATTTACTGATTGTGTCTTTGCAATGTGACTTTACATTTCAGCTCCAGAAAACTGTACTGAAACTTACCATTTGCCTAAAGTAGCTATTGCACTTTCACTGGATTTGTTACCTAACAGGCTTTTCTATTCATTTTGACAATGCATAAAAATGTTCATGCATATTTCATTATGTTCTTTGACAAAAACTGAGGCTGCAAACCAGCAATACTGAAAGTCTTTCCACTGACTCCAGTAGATCCTTATTCACCCCCCCAAAAATGGCATTTTACTGATTTTTTTTCTTCCTTTTTACACAGTACAAATATGTCTAGAAACTGTGTTTGATTGTTTTGCGCTCACTTCCTGCTAGAACAGATGCTGCTCTATCCTGCTAGTGCTATGAAACTAGAAAGAGTTCAGTCACTTATGGCTTTTGGAAGCACGTGAAACATGACGGAAACCCCCTGGGACAGGTTAAAATATAAAGGACAAAGCACTTGCAGCTAGGCTCCTGTGATCTAGTGCCTTATATAACAAATAGCACCTGTGTTGCTGAGAGCACGTGCTGTATTGCTTTCATGCTGCAGTGCAAATGAGATTTCAAACCAACCTGGTTTACCGGGCAAAGAATCAGCAACAGTTCAATTTAATTTTGAGCTGGTAAATTTTAATACTGTGAACAAGGAGCCATCTGTTTATTCTTTGTAGTAAAGAGGCATGAAAAGGGCTAAGTGCTACAACATTATATAACCCAAAGCTGAGCTGTGTTAATTAATAGCTATTATCCCAGCCAGCTAGGAGAGAATTTTTAGGCAGGAGCAGCCAGAGAGCCACTGAAGAGCTTTTCCTGCAGTGAGGGCATGTCATTTATCAAAATGGCAACACACTTTTCTAAGGCTTTGTCTACATGGACGGTGGCAAATTTGCTGCCATCAGATCAATTTTTCTGATTCGAATGAGCAGCAGTGAAGGCATGCTCCATCAATCCAGAAGTTGATCTAATAAAACCACCTCCCAAAACCCCATGACTCTGTGTTACTGGGAATGCATTTCCCATCAGTGCAGCGCAGTGGAAACGGCACTAAAGGGAAGTTGCAAAGTCAACAGGAGTTACGCAAGCTTTTCTGAGTAGCTTATGTAACTCCTGGTGACTGCAGCTGCATTTTGCCAGCAGTGTAGGCCAGGCCTAAGACTCTGTCCACACTGAGAATTTGCCCAAGTTTATAATCATTGCTGTTAACGCCAACGGAGCTACACCCCAGCCGGTCCTGTCAAAGTGTTCTGCTAGAAACCACAATTTGCACCAGTGTAGCCAACCCTGGTTTCAAGCAGGTCTTATTGCTCCAGTACACACAGCGGTTATAGTCTACGTTAAGGGTGTGTGCTGAGACAACTCCTTTCCTAGCTGCCACCAACAGCTAAAATCTCTAGTGGAGGCAAGGGCCAAGATTTTCTACAGTGGCTAGCGACAATGAGTGCTTCAATATCTGGGTGTCCAAAGTGAGGCACCTAAGAAGAGCCCAATTTTCAAAGATGGGTATTTTCTGAGACTTAGGCTCTTGAAGGGGGGCAGGTCTCAGACTGGGTTCCCAGAGATGGAGGCCCCCACACCCATGAGTCACTTTGAAAATCTTAGCGAAACCCAAATCCGACACTGCTAGTCATATGAGATGAAACACACATGCACATATGAGCTGATAAGTCCCTGAATACTGAACTATCCAGTGCCCAGTTCAGGTCTGTTTCCATGCTAAGATGTGGATTTTTGCCCACTGCAAAGTAAAGCTGCTCATAGGAACGTGAAGATGTAAATCATTCATCTCTGATATAACTTGCTTTGTTTTTTCTGGGTTGCATGGAAAGGGCTTGGTTTTACCCTGCCTCCCTCATGTTTCTACAGTCTACTCCTTTTTAGATCTGCAGATGTTTTGTGGAACCATTTTGGTGCTGTTAGTTGATAGAGCACAGTGCCACATGGCTTTCTGGGTAGGATCTTGGGGGAGGCTTATTCATAGAATCATAGAATAATAGGGATGGAAGGGACCTCATGAGGTCATCTAGTCCAACCCCCTGCTAAAAAGCAGGAACACTCCTATTAAATTGGGTTCGTTGATACTTTTTGTCACACAAGCCAACAAAGTTTATGGCCAAAGCTGATGAGTTATAGGGGATTTAATCAAATGGTTTATTCTACACATGAGGACAGCCACATCCTGTCACCCTCACTGACATGGAGCTGTGCTTTACTAAACCAGGTGGTCATGGGAAAGCAGTTGGAGTCAATGGCACACCTTGAAAAGTGTGAGGAAAGATGTCAAGACCTGTCTCTTTAAAACTGGAATGTTGAAGTGAATTTGCCCCTCGCTTATATCTTAGGGCTGATAAGAGTTCAACAGAAAGTAGCAGGACACAGTCACATGTTAGACTGATCCCTTCGTTACATACTGAAATGAAATGACAGAAAAGAAAGACAGAGATTTTTATGAGAGATACTGATCAAGCAAATGTCTTTAGTGTTGTGGCTTGTCTTTCAAGTGCCGGATCCTGTTCTTGTTGAACCCAATAGGAGTTTAGTCCCTGACACCAGTCAGAGGTGGGCTCTAGGGCTTCTTTTCTCAGCTATGTTATTCTTTAGCATCTAATTCCCAGATTATTAACAATACTGGCTTTCAGGGTTGAATCCAAACCCCTAGGAAGTCGGCGGAAAGACTCCCATTCATGTCACTGACCTGTGGATTGGGCCCTTCTTGAAGTAAAGTATGAGAGAAATATTTTGTTTCTTGCTCAGTTGTTACCAGATGGTTCTTTTCAAAGCGGGAGTTAGCTGTGGCGGCAGCTGTTTAAAAGGCTGAGCAATGAGAGTCGTGACTGTGCAGTAGCGAGGACCCACAGGCAAAAGGGAGGGACACACGGGCTCTGTGGAAACTGCTACTGCGCCTAGGGGCAGCACAGCACAAAGCGAAAAAGGTGCTTCTCATGCCCTCTTACTTCATTGCGCCGACATGTGGGGCAAGCCACAATCTGACCCACGCTACGTTGCATTCTCTCCTACGTGACCTGACAGAGGACATGGGCAACCTCTTTGAGTGCGTCTATACTTGTAAATTAAGTCGACTTAAACTTGCTTAAGTCAACTTAATTTACTCTGCGTCTACATTACACTTTCCTTAAGTCGACTTAAGCAGCTGCTTAAGTCGACTTAAGGAAAAGTTAAGTCGACTTTATAAAACCTAGTTTTAAGTCAACTTTTGACTTAAGTCGACTTTCTAAAGTCGCCTTAAGCCAGTGTAGACGTGGAGTAGCCCTAAGTCGACTCTAAGTCAACCTAGGGCTCTCCAGGACTCCCCCACTGCCCTCCCTGCCAGGGTGGCTGGCACAGGGAGAGCCTGGCATGCCCCCCCACAGGGCAGGGCAGAGCCCTGCCCACCCTGCCCCTATGCCCTGCCAGGGTCCCTGTCCCCCTTTGCCCCCTTGTACCCAGGTACAATGGGGCAAAGGCTGAGCCCCCTGGCACTTGGCAAGGGGTGCCCCCCCTGCCACTGTGGACCTGTCCCAGGTCGACCTAGTCCCTACAAGTCAACCTAGGCATCCAGTGTGGACGCTCTAGGTCGACTTTGTAAGGTCCCTCCAAAGTCGACTTAAAATTTAAGTGTAGACATGCTTAGTTGACCTAAATTTACAAGTGTAGACATAGCTTTTAAAACGGATCACTGGACTCCACCGGACAGGGTGCAACTGTTGAAGTTAGGGCCTGATTGGAAGCTCACTGAAGTCAATTGACAGGGTTCTAGCAGCATGACTGGATTTTGGATCAGGCCCCGCAATGGATGTGTGCCAGCATTCTTCTTGTTGCTCCGTATTCGATACCCCCTTGGTACGTTAGGCTGAGAGAGAAAAAGTTGCCTAAAGCAGCTGAATGCCCAATTAAGACAATTTTGAAAATCCTGAGTTTAGTTTTCCAGTCCTGGCCTCATGTCCCAGGCTCTGCTCTGAGTTTTATGGACTTGAGAATGGTTACATGTTACCGAGTGCCAAGCTTAACGAAGTTTGTCACTGTTGACAGCTCCAGTCAGAATTGCTCCAGTAAAAATAATAATTAAGATAAAAGCTTTTTCCCAAATTAATTAGAAAAGCACTTGAATTTTATTAGGCTGAAAAAGTTAATCACGGTGGAAGAAATTTCTCATGCAAGACGGATCAGCCCTCCTACTCAAAGGAATATACTTTGTTTAATACTAAATGCCCTGTCCTGCATTATATATATATGCATTGAACTGATGTTGCCATCTGTGCAAGTCCTATAAGCATTATAATTGTCTGGTCAGCCCTGGTATGATAAAGCATCAGTTTATTAGCATCCATCAGCAAAGAGCTCAGACACTAAAACTTTTGCTGAGGCCCTATTTACATTTTAGTTGTTAATTAAAACCAGTTCTTGATAGAATATGTAGGTTTTAAAACAATGCTCATGCTAAGATCTGGACATTCCGTTTAGTATCTGAAAACGTTTAAGAAGATAATAGGCTATTAACAAATTAGGTATGTCAGAAAATGCTTTGACATCAATTAGAACATAAGAACGGCCATACTGGCTCAGACAAATGGTCCATTTAGTCCAGTATCCTGTCTTCTGATAGTGGCTCATGCCAGGTACTTCAGAGGGAATGAATAGAACAGGAAATCATCAAGTGATCCATCCTGTTGGCCATTCCCAACCTCTGACAACCAGCAGTCCCTGGTTATTACCATTGATGGTCCTATCCTCCATGAATTTATCTAATTCTTTTTTGAACCCCATTGTAGTCTTGACCTTCACAACATCTGGCAAAGAGTTCCACAGGCTGACTGTGTGCCGTGTGAAGATATACTTCCTTTTGTTTGTTTTAAAACTGCTACCTATTAATTTCATTGGTGATCCTCCAGCTTTTGTGTTATGAGAAGGAATAAATAATACTTTCTTATTTACTTTCTCCACATCAGTCATGATTTTTACAGACTGTATCATATCCCTTCTTAGTTGTCCCTTTTCCAAGCTGAAAAGTCAGAGTCTAATTCATCTCTCCTCGCATGCAAGCATTTCCATACCCTTAATCATTTTAGTGGCCCTTTTCTGTATCTTTTCCAATTCCAATACATCTTTTTGGAGATGGAGCAACCAAATTTGCATGGAGTATTCAAGACGTAGGCATACCATGGACTTATAAAGAGGAGATATGATATTTTCTAATGATTTCCTAATGATTTCCAACATTGTTAGTTTTTTTGGCTGTTGCTTGACATTGGGTCGATGTTTTCAGAGAACAATCTAAATCTCTTTCTTGCACGGTAATAGATAATTATTTAGGCTCCATAATTTTATATGTACAGTTGGAATTATGTTTTCCAATGTGTATTACTTTACATTTATCAACATTGAATTTCATCTGCCATTTTGTTGCCCAGTCACCCAGTTTTGTGAGATCCCTTTGTAACTCTTCGCAGTCTGCTTTGGATTTTATCTTCAGCCATCTCCAAATTTTGCCACCTCACTGTTTACCCCCTAGTCCAGATAGTTTGTTAATATATTGAACAGCATTGGTCCTAAAAGAGGCCCTCTGGGGGATACCACTATTTACCTCTCTCTATTCTGAAAACTGACCATTTATTTTCTATCTTTTAACCAGTTACTGAGCACGGAGAGGACCTTCCCTCTTATTCCATGACCACCTACTTTGCTTAAGAGCCTTTCGTGAGGGTCCTTGTCAAAATCTAAGTATACTAGATCCACTGGATCAACCTTGTCCACATATTTATTGACCCTCTCAAAGAATTCTAGTAGATTGGTGAGGTGCTATTTCCCTTTACAAAAAACATATTGACTTTTCTCCAACAAATTCTATTCACCTATGTGTCTGATAACTCTGTTTTTTATTATAGTGTCAACCAATTTGACTGATACTGAACTTAGTTTTACCTGCCTGTAATTGCCAGGATCATCTCTGGAGACTTTAAAAAAAAAATTGGCATCACATTAGCTGTCCTCCAGTCATTTGACACAGAAGCTGATTTAAATGCTGGGTTACATACCACAATTAGTAGTTCTGCAATTTGACATTTGAGTTACTTCAGAACTCATATTGAGATAAAAGGACATTCATAGAATCATAGAAGCATAGAATCTTGGGGTTGGAAGGGATGTCATGAGGTCATCTAGTCCAACCCCCTGCTAAAAGCAGGACCTCTCCCACTAAATTATCTCAATCAGGGATTTGTCTAACTGGGCCTTAAATGTTTCCAAAGATGGAGATTCCACCCTCTCCCTAGGTAACCTATTCCAATGCATCACCACCCTCCTAGTGAGAAAGTTTTTCCTAATATCCAACCTCGACCTCCCCAGATGCAACTGGAAACCATTGCTCCTTGTTCTGTCCTCTGTTACTACTGAGAACAGCCCAGCTCCCTTCTCTTTGGAGCACCCCTTTAAGTAGTTGAAGGTTGCTATCAAATCCCCACTCAGTCTTCTGTTCTGTAGACTGCATTCTGCATTGTCAAGTAGTTTCTTGGAGTAATTTTTACTCTTTACTTATGATACTTAGCTTTAAAATATTTGTATTTATTATGAATTCAGGGGCCAATTTCCAGTAGACACTGCAGGTGCTTGTCACCTTTACATCAGGTTACTGTTCTCCGTGCTTTCAGAGAGCAAATATTTATTGTTTCTGTTGTTTCTTACTAGTGCTTGAAATTAATCTAATGTTTCTGTTTATTTCCTTGTTGCTGCTTTAGCACCATCAGTGTTGTCAGAAGAATGCTGGGGAAAGTCTTTGCTCATCAGTTCATACTCAATTGCTGGCTCCGTGGCAGAAAAACACAAGGTACCATGTCATCCTTAATGTCACCAATAGTATTTTTAAAGGGCATCAGCTTGTACCTCTAAAACTGACATCTACCCATGCACCTGAACTCCTGCCCTCAAAAATACATAGTGAGTTATACAGCTGGGAAGTTACTTGTATAAATGCCAGTTTGGGCATAGACAGGTATGCACTCTCAACTACAGGAGCAGGGGTGCAATTAAAGAGGCCTTTTGAAAATCTGGCCTTGTAGAATCTACATAAACTCTGGCTATATTTAAAGCATTTCTTTTTTATGGCGGAGAATTAAAAATTACATGGAATCCAGTGGCCATTTCTAAATGGTTTGCAGCCCTTCGAGTTTAAGTCAAATTTTGGTCATAAACAGCTTGAAAGCATCTTTTTAACTCACAATTTTATCACTTTGCAAAATTGATTTATTTCACTTTGTAAGTGCAAAGAAGTCTCATCATGCATTAATTAAAATATTTTTTCATGAATAATAATATTGCTCCATCTGCTTTCTCTGCTGTGCAAAAATTTGTACAGAGGTCTGTGGGTTTAATATATTAGGATATTAGCATTTTAACTTCTATTATCACAATATTTAGTTTCCAAAATTTCCTGCTGTTATATTAATGATATAATTGGTCATTTAATTTCTGATTTAATATGTCTATCATATGTCATACCATTAGTATGAATAGGCACCATTGATATTAAACAGTACACAAAACCCATAATTCGATTATTTGTGGCTTCCTCAGAGGCATGATGGGAATGATATAGTCCATTTTTCCAATGTTCTCATTATTCTATGATAAGCTCAGCTGTCAGTCTCGTGTTTTATTTTCCCTTCAATTTAGAGAATCTCTAACATTATCTGGCAGATGCAGATTCAACCTTAGGGGATGTATTGCAACTCAGGTGAAAGAGACTTGGTCCCCATTTCTCCCAGAGATGCAAATGCTGTATATCAACTCAAATTATGGGGAGCAGAATAAGCATGCCATCTTCCATTGAAATCAGTGCGATCCTGACTGAGCTGTAAACCCTTGATCCAATGTCCTTTGAAATAAATGGGGGCTTCATGGGGATTTGGATCAGGTCCTAAATCAATAAAATATTCCCAAAACATTGATATAGTCAGTCTACACCTAGCTTTTCTGCTGCACCTCTGATATCTTTCAGATGGATTAAGGTATCTGGTGTCCGGTGTACTTGCTTCCACACATTCTAGAAGTAACCCAGCAGAAGGAAATTAACACGTTCACCTACTTGGGATGCAAACCATAGTTCCTTTCATACTGAAGGAAATAGGATAGAAGTAGTAGATTGCATCCCCACTGTACTTCCTTTCTGATCTGATCTACATTTCCCATACTTTCTGTCAACATATTCTAAGACAAACCTTTTGACATGATGAAACCGACTACAGACTGGTCACTAGACATGTATATCCTGACTGTAAGGAGCTTGCCAGATTTTTCTTTAGCATCTCTGACTTACTACAACTTCATTTTCAGCCATGTCAACACACAGTGACACAATGTTTAGCACAATCTCACTTTGCAACAGTATAGCAAAAGATGCTAATTTACCAATTACTATGGTTAAGCATCACTTGTGCAACAGAGATAATGGGTGACCTGGACTGATAAAAACATTCTGGCATCTGATCCTGCTCTCATTAGCATCAACAACAAAGCATAAATTAGTGTCTGTAGGATCCTGGGCCTTTGAATGCTAGTGAGCTGCATTTACTACAGAGATATTGCTTCATTTACCCGTAAATTGCTGCCAATACATTCTAGCCATGCGCGTCCCAATGAATGGGAGTTGTGCAGCTGGAAGTCTTTTAAAATGGAAGGACAATGATCTCATATAGGAAACCCGGCTATAAATATCTGTTTACTAAAGACAACAGAGTCCTGTGGCACTTTTAAAGACTAACAGATTTATTTATCGCATGAGCTTTCGTGGGAGAAAATCCCACTTCACGAAGTGGGATTTTCTCCC
>ML685781.1:9320563-9419753 GCA_007922175.1 Pelusios castaneus
TCTCGAGAGTTGAAGCGTTTGTAGGGATTTTGCAATCTATGGGAAATGGATTAATGGGTCTGGTGTACAAACATATGGAACCTCACGAGCACTTCCTTGGACAAGTGAAATTCAAGTTTGAGATGCTGGGTGGAGGTTAGGATTTTCTAACTTTCCTGGAAGTGGTTAAAAAAATTAGTTGTAAAGGTACCTGGTTCCTTCCACAAATGTTCAAAAACGTAGCATGAGAAGGAATGATCAACCTTTGCCAGGGCTGGATTAAGCCACAGGCACTAGCCACCTGTGTCCAGGGCCGTCCCTGTGGAGTGGGGGTGACCCGAGCGGGGCGACCACCATGGGCCCTGCAGTTCGGTGGGCCCTGCGTCGCCTCCTGTTGTCTCCGGGACCTGTTCAGCGCTGACGGGGACCACGGACCGGAGGCTGTCCTTCCTGCGCTGCTCCACGTATCGTTCTGTACCCGCCCTGCCCCACCCTCTGCTGACTGGCCCAGGGAGTGGAGCAGGGTGGGTCAGTGTTGAGCTAACTAGAGCTGTGGCCACATGCCAGCCCGCCCCGCCCCTGGGGCAGACCAGCTGGGGGCGGGCCGGAGTGGGGCAAGTACATGATGCTGTGCCTCTCGCCCGTGGCCCTCCATAGCACTGAATGCCTCCCCCCCCCAGTGCTGGGGGACCCACACAGGCCAATTAGCTCTGGGCCCCGTGCCTGCCCCAGGGACGGCCCTGCCTGTGCCTACGGCCCCAGAACCTGGATTCCTGTGATTACATCAGAATATAAATCATGAATATTCTCATGGTGGTGACGAAAAGCCTGAAAATCCGAACTGAGTGTAATGGAGGCTGAGATACCCTTACAATGCCGCAGCAGGACCACTGTAGTGCTCAGTGAAGCCATTTCCTGTACCAACAGGAGAATTGCTCCCGTCAGAGGAGTTAATCCGCCTCCGCAAGTGGTGGGAGTTATGTCAACCGGAGACGAACTCCACATTGACACAATGCTGTCTAGAGAGAGGTTAGATTCATAGAACTACTGAATTATGCTGATATAAATTGCTAGTCTAGACCAGCTGTAGGCTGCAGGCAGCCTGAAGCAATAGCTCTGAGATGTGTGAACTGCCCCGTGCGTCTTGTATCACCCCAACAGGGAGCTCTGCATGGCGGCAGAGAAGAAAAATGTAGAGGAATCTGGTTGACCTCAATATCCCAGGTGCTGGAG
The DNA here is from genome assembly GCA_007922175.1 of Pelusios castaneus. Classification (NCBI taxonomy): domain Eukaryota; kingdom Metazoa; phylum Chordata; order Testudines; family Pelomedusidae; genus Pelusios; species Pelusios castaneus. Next base: position 9,321,776 of record ML685781.1, read on the forward strand.
ACAAGTAAGCACCAAGAATGCCTCACTGCTGCTGTTCCTGTCTCTCTCGGTAGGAGAGGGGGTCCTTGTTGCTCGCAAGGAGAGGGGGCCCCAATTGCCATTCTTGGGGGGGTCCCAAGATGCTGCCCCTGTCTCTCTTGGAGGGGAAGAGGGCCATCTGTCACAGCCACTCCAGTGGGGGCAGGGCTGCAGAGGGGCTTCTGTTTCATGGTTTGCCCAGGACAGCTCTGTCCTCATCCTCATCATATGTGGAGAGGGTCAGCATACACATAGGATTGGATCCCTACTTGCGCTTTTTGGGGCATTGGGTTGGCATTAATATGACACCAGTAGCTCTTACCCTAGCTCATACCTGGTAGTCTGCATCTCGTGTGGTCTTTCCCGGTTCTCAGGCAGTAGAGCTCGCTGCAAATTTCCTGTCAAAATGCACCCTCCCACTCCCCACCCCACCCAATGCAGAACTGCTTTTTGGACAAAAGCAAAATGTGGCATGGGGTGCGGGTGGGGTCTTCAGCAGCTGTAAACCAAACTGGGGCTTTGACAACCTCCCAAAATTGCTGCATAGAATTTTTCATGAAAAGATGGGAAAATGGTGTTTCCATCAAAAAAAATGTTACAAGGAAAGGAACGGTTTCCCACTCAGCTCTAAGAGGGAGCACAGAGATCTCTGTGGAAATGTTCTGCTGCTGCCTCTTCCAGGACTGATGGCTAGGCCACATTACAGCATAAACTTTCTAATGACAAATTTTTCCGCTATCCCTCAACTGGGTTATTCATTATTTATAACATAGTAGTGCCCAAAGTGTGTAGATTCACCTGCTGCTCTGCGTGGTGCCGTGTGTCCTTCTGCACTGAGTTTATGAAGCTGTAACAGGTGCTAGCTTGACAGCCTACCCATCATCGTAAAACACGGGAAATTAAGCTTTTAGCCCAGGAGGTTTCTGGGCCATTCCCTGGTATCCGCCAAGATGGCGGCCATCACATGCACACAGTACACACACAAAGGAAAAAACAGGGCGGGACAATGGGACACAGTGCTCTAGTGGGCTTTGCAGATTGCTGGCTAGTTCTGCTGGCTTGTAAAAAAGCCTAAACAATCCCCAGTGATTATTTACTGACTAATTTCTGGGGGGATCAAGGCAGATGGGCGATTGATGGGCAAGAAGGAAATGGCCTGGTTTATCCACTCAGGGGGGATGTTCCTTGCCCAGGGAATAGCACGGAAGAAAATGCCAAGACACTTGTGCGAGACTCAGCTGAACGAGGCAACCCGGCTGGCATTGCTGGGGGAAGCAGAGAGCAGGACATGAGGGATGAGAGGCAAAGCGAGGAGGGACAGGCATGTGCTTGAAGATAGCAAGAAGCTTTTGCTTGCTGAGTGAGGCACAGAGGGAGCTGCCATTATCTGATTAATGGAACAATTAGAAGATCTCGGCGGCTGAGTTTTGTGTGACTCGGAGGATGGATAACGGGAGTGTCAGAGGCCTGGTCACAGGCCAATCTTCCTATGCGCTATTTTAACCAATGAAATCATTTATCCATCAAACATGAATGCTGATGGCTTCTCTGTAAACATACGTATCCACACTCACTATGGGCTGGTTCTGGGAGTCGCTCAGCAAACAACTTTCCCATGCACTTTTAGTTTACTTGGTGCAAAACAGTTTTTCAGCATAACCACAAGGTGGCAGCAGATACTCAATGTATGTTTTTATTTGGGTTCTTGGCACTGGGCTAAATATATCTCTGTTTTTAAAAATTCAGGACTTGCCTATTTAGAGAGTTGAAACTAAGTGTACTGTTAAAAATCACAGACTCAAGGCTATGAACATTCTGCCTAATGGTGACAGCTCCTTTCGAAAGCTTCATTTAGTTTTATTTTGCTTGTCACGCTGGAGCTTAGCAGGACCGTTTTCATTTTATCTTTGCAGTATGGGACACTATATAAGCAATAGGTGGGAAAAGAAAGAAGGGATATCTGTAGATTACACATAAGCATCTAGGCTCCTGTCAGTGCCCATTGTAGCTCACACTGATTTACGGACACTGACAAGCATGGAGCATATCAGGGGACCAGTAGATTTATGGATCCCATGTTAGCCAACTTCCTGGGACTGCACGAATCATCATGGCAGATCAGATTTGTATCCTAACCAGGAATTCTGTGGCACTTTTAAAGACTAACAAATGTATTTATCTCGTGAGCTTTCATGGGAGAAAATCCCACTTTGTGAGAGGCTTTGAAGGAGTGGGATTTTCTCCCACGAAAGCTAATGCGATAAATAAATTTGTTAGCCTTTAAAAGTGCCACAGGACTCCTTGTTTGATTTGAATCCTAAATCTGACAGGGCCTGCTATCAGCTACTCATGGGAAAGTGGAAGAAAATTTGTAATAGACCATTACGGGATCACCTGCTCTTTATATTGTTTCGGATTGCAGCAGGAAGTTATTGAATTGAACATGTTTCAAAAAGGGATTGGGCATTTATCTGAATATGGGAAATATCCAGTTGTTCTTAGGGATAAAAATTTTTGGAAGGGTTATTAAAGCTTCTGTGGTATGGCTTCAATCAATCTCTATCTAATTGAGATCAGGATTGGATCTCTGTGGGGTTCAGATTACTTCACGAGCAGCTGGTGTTGGCCACTGTCAGAGGCAGAATGCTGAACGAGATTGACCTCAGGTCTGATCCAGTCTGGCAAGGCCTATGTTCCTGTGCTCCTAACTTGCCATTGGCTTTGTGCCCTAAAGCGTGGGGCATATCAACATGGTTTTATCCCAGTTAATGTAACATGCGTGCTCTCATTTGCTGTACACACAACTAACATAATGGCCCAGCCCTTTTCCCACATTGTGACCCCATGTTACACCAGCAAAACATTTCCGGACACCCAACCCACTCTGCCCCAATCTAGTCAGACAAATAGGGAGGGTGCTTGTGTGTTCCCAGACCTGTCTACAGGCCCCTCTTGGGACTGTAACCCACAGGCTGGGAACTCTTGATCTAAAGCACTATTTTACAGTTCATTCCCCACCCCTGGAGTGTCTTCGTTATCATAGGGTAATAAGCCCATGCTCTGAAATCTTGGCTTTCAGGATGATAAAGGGTTCCACTTGCAGCTCTTCTACTAGTTTGCCAGATGACCTTGGGCATGTCACTTCATCTGTTTGTGCCTCCATTTCCCCATCTGTCAAATGGGGATATTCCCTACTTTGTAAAGAGATTGGAGAGCTATGGATGACAAGAGCTACATAATACTTATATATAATGTTTTATAATAAGTATTATTATTACTTATTAAAGCGCCCCAGATAACTTTCATTCCCACACAATGTAATCACAGAACCACAGAAGTGTATGACTTGAATGGACCTTGAGAGGTCATCTAGTCCAATCCTCTGCACTCAGGGCAGAACTAAGTAATAACTAGACTATTGCTGGTGGGTGTGTGTCTAACCTGTTTCTAAAAACTGTAACACAATGGTCCAGACCTTTTCCCAACACTGTGACCCCATCTCAGCTCCCTGAGAAATCTAGGATGCATTTCATCTGGCCCTGGCGACTTGAAGACATCTAACTCATGTAAGTAATTTTTAACTTGTTCTTTCCCTATTTTATCTCATTTTTGCCGGCATTCAGTATGTCAGATGTCCATTCTGTACCAACCTTTTTGGTGAAAACTTAAAAAAAAAAAAAGAAAAATGGACCTATCCTGTCCTTGGTCTTCCCCTTGTTTCTAATGTATTTCTAGTACGTTTTCTTCTTACCCTTTCTGTTGTTGTCTTTGGAAAGCCACACAACTCAAGGAGGTGTGCGTGTGTTGGGGGAGGTGAATCCATATGATCTGTCATTACAGCTATAGCATGTGGGAAAGATCAACCTTCCAGACTCTGTTAAGATATGATCTATTAATCACAAAGTGATTCATGCTCCGTAGTGTCTTGACTCAATGTCTGTCTCCTCTGGACTGAAATATAAAATGGAAATGGTTCTGACAAGTCAGTTGCAGTCAATGAGTGTCACTGAGAGACAGGCATGCCTGGACTAACTTGAACTCAGTCACAGGAGATGGGAAAATGATTGTCAAGAAGTAGGGGGAAATACATTTCTGTCAGCTAGATTTGCAGTTTAGTGCTGTCTTTTGGCTCAGGAAAACAAATAAAAGGAAGTATTGTAGACAGAATGGGTGATAGTTGGAGCATACACAAAACTGTTAAAATAATGTTAAGGTTCTGGATTAATCTGAGCAAAGGGGTAAACTCTGGCCTGAATAAAATTCTGGCCAGATTTTTATAGCCCTGCATTTTTTAAGAAGTGTGCAAAATGTGAGTGCAACCAGAATCCCATAGCTGGATGAACTAACTATCCTCTGCACATGCAAATTGGGTAATTGCAGGTGTACATCCCTTAACTGCACATGCAGTTATTGTGAACTCTTGTTATTATTTATTACTTGTATCATGGAAGTGCCAAATGCCCCCACCAAAATATAGGGGCCTTATTGTACTAGGCAACATACACATACGCAGAGACAGACTCTGCCCTGAGGAGTGTATATTTTAGACAAGACAGATTAGAGGGAGGGAGGAGTGGAAAGAGAGGCCTTTAAAGGAGATGTGTTTCTGCCAGACTTGTGCAGGAGGTCAGTGTTAAAACTGGGACGAGAATCCAGATTTCCTGAGTCTAATCCAGTGCCCTGGGCATGGGATCACCTCTCAGGCCATGTCTACACCGACGGCAGCAAATCACTGCCATGAGATCGTTCTTTTCAGATCAACTTTAGTGACCAGTTACGACATGCTAAGGTGATCCTGAAATAGACTTAGTAAAACCCCCCCCTCAAGTGATGCAGCGCAGTCGAAGTACAATGCTGAATGGGAGTTGATGAGCGTTATGCAAGCTACTCTTCATAGCTTGTGTAACGTCTGTCGACTGCTGCTGAATTTTCCTGACAGTGTAGACCGGACCTTAGTATATGTGACTTTGGGGTGTGGCCACGCAACAGGCTGTGTGGGCTTAGCTCACTGTGTTTAAACATTTGCTTGTGCTGAGCGTCTCTCACTCAATATTAGTCCTTTTTAGTATTGATTTTTAGATTGTCTATTTCGGTTCATTATTTTTAGGTCCTCTCTTTAAAAAGGACGAGCAAACCAGAACAGATATAAAACTAGGCACTATAGCTAGTGTTCAGAAATTGCTGCTGCTCCGGAAGTATGAGCAATCAGTGTGGCAGGAATAAAACGCACAAACCCCAAATCAGGCAGAAGCAGAACCAGAAGGGACCCAATCTTGCAAGCCCCTATTACCAGCTTATTGCAGTGACCGCCTATGCCTATGTACTGCTTGAGCCCTCTGCATGTTACTGTAGAGTGTGTAGCAATATTCTAGGTACTTCTGTAGTGTCTGCTACGGCTTTTACTCTGCTTGGCAGGATCATATTCGTGCCTTGCCCTGAAGTTTGCTAGAGTGGGCTTTTCTTGGAGAACCAAGGGGAGGGGAGGTCCCATATTGAAGACGATAGTCTGTCAGTTCGTATGAGTCTTATCCAGGGCTGATCCAACCATATAGATGAACTAGGCGGCTGCCTAGGGCCCCAGGCTTTAAGGGGTGCCAAATTAAATGGAAGTGAATTTTTTTCTCTGTTTTTAAAAAAAATATATTAATATGTTATCTCTTAAAATATTGGGGGAGTCATAGTTCGCCTAGGGCACAAATAACCCTTGGGCCAGCCATGGTCTTATCCAGTCAGAAATGATGATCATACATACTAGTAAGATGCTCATACAAATGCAAGCAGGGCTGACGTGAGACCCACATGGTACCCACTACTTTGGGTGAGCCCTCTGCACCCCTCGGGCAGCAGCAGTTGCACTTCCCACTGACAAGTTACGTTGCTTTTTGCTCCCAATGTGTTCCTGGGCACGTGAGAATGCAGCAGTTGTAGGATTCCTGCTCATTTCTGAGCTGGAAGTATCCGCTAATCCAAGGCCTATTTCAGACAAGTTTGCTTTGGGAATGGATGGTTCCAGATGACTGGTGAAACAATGGCAGAGGGCTTGTTTGTATGTTGCTCTGGTTTAATTCCAGGTGGGACTTTAAAACTGATATAGTTAAACCAGTACAAGTTCTGTATGGACATAAGGTTTAGAATAGAAATTATTTCAGGAAATTCTGTGGAATATCAGTGCTGTTCTGTGCCTTGGATGGGGGGAAAAGTGTGAAAGGACAAACTTTTATAAACAATCAGAGCTGTTAGGTGCGTGTACTCTTCTAAAAAGGATGTCTGTTAGACCATGAAATATTCTGATAAAGGAAATGCTGAAAGCCTCCTAAATTGCACTATGCAACCCTAGACTGGACATAGACATGGGAGACTAAGTCTAAACAAATGAGGAGTCCTGTGGCACTTTTAAAGACTAACACATTTATTTATACTGTAAGTGACAATCTTGTACTGGTAGATATATGTTGAAGGTTATTTACATATTGCTGTCTAACAGTTAATAGCTGATGAGCATTGCCACACAGATTGTATTGGATATTTGCTGTTTTCTAAGCTCAGGATAGGAAATATTGACGCTAGCTGAGCTGCCGCTATATGATAACTATTGGTAAATGCTGACTTATTAAAGGAGAACCCTGCACATGTGACAGACATCAGACATGTAGAATATTCTTTTTACTTTGAAAAATTCAATCTGCGTCATGTTTTTGTGTTTTTCTAAACCAAGCCTGCATGAAGTCACAGCGTAAGAAAGGGGTATTCAGTTCACCCAGGACAAAATAGCACTGATACTTATTTTTTATATGGAAAAAGAGTGTGTAATAAAAATCAGAAAAAGAAAGCTGGTTAAATAACATTTTTTTTACCTGCCCTGCAGTATCATATAGCCCCAGCAAGTGCTGTTTGCCGCCGACAGCCACCGTCACTGGAAGAGAGAAACGAGAGAGAGGTTTGAGGGGGAAGCACCACTCAGTAGTTACGATTTTACATTGCTTAATTGTAGCATGCCCATGAACTCTTGTGCTAGGCAGATTAGCATGCGCCTTACAATGGGCACCCTAATCTCAGCCGAGAGACCCATCCCTAAATGAAGGCAATCTAAGTCACAGCAAAAGGAGAGGGTTTTGATTTTGAGTTCTTTGAGCTGAACCACAAGCATGGGTGGTGTTTGGGTGTTCAGAGAGCTAAGGACACTCATTAATGGCTATGAGGCTATCAGCTGATACCCACACGTCATTAGGAGTCTAGAGCAGGACTCTTCCTCCCCACTGAGTCTGTTTGGGTTATGTCTGGTCTTGGTATTTTCTTTGCTCAGATTTTCTTTCTTCCTCAATCTCAGTGCTACGAAACAATGATGTATTTGGACCTGGAGAGTTCTCAGTATGCAACAGTGTAAATGTATTACTTTTTGGCCCAATCTCTCCTTTTGTAATGTGGCGGCATTTCATACTCATTAATATGGCGATAATATTACAAATTGTTGTGCTTCATGCCCGTGTTAGAAACAGCAGGGCAACCGTGGGGGGTCAAACATTTGTCATATCACCAGATTTTAGAGTAAGTGGAATAAGGCTGCCGAATAGATTTATTGATCAAACTCTGTAGTTCAGCACAAAGGCTCCTATAGTCAAATCCAACATTGGCACTCTGGGCCTGATCCAAGTCCATTGAAGTCAGCTGGAGTCTTTCCACTGATTTCAGTGGGCTTTTTTTGACAATACCCCTTTTTATTTGATTCCTCTAATCAACGTAACTCCATCTAAAATATATATCCTCTGATTTCATAGTTTAGTTATCCAGCTAATGTGCTTAAATCATTAAAGTTCAGTGGGGGAAGAGAATTGGGAATTCAGTCCCCCATTAGTCAATAGGAAAAGATTTTAAGCAGGTATCAGGAAAGTCACATCTCAGAATAATGTTTAAAATCATTCACTGGGCATGTAGGATACCAGGATGTCTTAAAACATGCAGGGAGAGGGGTTCTGATAGATGCTGAAGATGTGGCTGAGTATGGCTAACTTTAAAGCCTATTTACTAATCATTTTCTAAAATGAGTGAGCGCTGGGAAAGATTAATAGTGCATGTTGAGAAAATATGGGATTTGAAATCATCACACAGGCCCTAGCTGATGATTTTTACATGAGTCTTTTGCAAGTGAAAAGTATCTACAGCACTTCATAAATTAACTCTCACTGCATTGGGGGCCTGTGATGGGATGTTGTCTCCATACTAGACTGGGAAGGGTTCATGAGACTCAGCAGGGACCAGTTCACCTGATAGGTAACACCTGAGGGAGTTGTAGGCTTGACAATCAATCCCTAATGGAAGATGGAGCCCAGCTGAGCAGAAAAGTCCTGGGACCCTGGCTCTGCTGGAAGGATATTCCTAGAGATGTGGAACGTGACAGAAGTGGAGTAGCAAGAGGTTCACGGAAATGGTGGAAAGATTTGAAAGGGTGTCTGTGTTGGAGTCCAGAGTAGTGGGTGAGTTCTGGCGCAGTCTGGGCAGTGAACTGGAAGACTGTCTGAGACGGTTCATGCGGAGAGACTTTGAAACAGTGGCATGTCTGGTGGTTCAAGCCACTAAGAGGGATCATTCTGACTCACAAAGAAGAAACCCAGCAACTCCTGGAGTGAAAGAGAGGTTGCAGCATGAGGGAGAGCCAGAAGGGGGAAGGCATCGGGCCAGGAAAGGGTTGCTCCCCAGGTGGAGCCACGAGGAGATGTGTCAGCAACGAGGGTACCCCTGCTACACAGCATGACTTGATATCATCTGTTACCCTTAAAAATCCACAGCGGTGTTGCTGGACAGGTTGATTAAGCAGCAGGTTTACTAGCTTGCAAAGCAATTGGGTAGTTCAGCTGAAGTATAAACTTAATGAAATGGACTCCCTCCTATAAAACACAATGGATCACACTGCTGGAGTAGTAAGGACCAGATTCTTGGTTCCAGCTAAGCTGTGGCTGGTACAGGAGCTAAAAGGGATGGGGAAGTGGCTCAAAGCCATCTTTTCACCCTGCATTCAGGGGAATTGGGGCCTGATTTGATCCTAACATAACTTCAAGGAGTCTAAATGCTGCTGGGCTTTCTCCCCTAGACAATCCTTTGCCAACCCAAGCCCATTGATATGCAACGTGATTCAGCTATACCCTCTCCTGCCACTTGCCCATCAAGGAATGTCCCCTGGGGCGAAGAACAGAGCTGTCTTGGCACCACTTGACACCACTAATGGACCCGCCATTTAAGAAAGTTTTGCATCAGCACTGCACTACCTGAACAGTACTATCGGGAAAGAGGTGGCAGTTAGAGCCCTGCAGATCTGTGGGTATCCATATCCACGGATCCATCATTGCAGATTGGACCTCAGCTCTGAATTCTATTTTTTACCTACTGAGGGTGCATTAGCTGCTGCTTCCTCTGCCACAGCTGGGAGAGCACTATTCAAATGTTAAACAGCACGGCAGGGGCTCTCAACAGCAACGGGAGCTCAGCTAACCAGCTAGTCCTGCTTCTGACTAGGAGCCTCAGCGGCCTGTCCCCACACTCCACCAATTAGCTGGTGTTGGGCAACTACTCTCCCACCACTTCCCATGCTGCTTGCTACCCAATCAGATGACTGGCAATTGCCACTGAACAGCTGAGTAATCTCAGCAGCTCCGACTTCCCTACCCAGCCAAGGCGGAATAAAAGTTGTTCAGATCAGCGCCAGGGGAGGCTCTGAACTGCATCTAGAACTGCCAGATACTCCCCCCTCCCCAGTCTCAGCTCAGGAAAGCTGTAGCAACCAGACAGATGCTCTGCTCCTATGCTCAAAGCTGGAGCTTCTGTGAGGTGGGATGGTGCAGAGGAGGACTGACATAAAACCTAGCATGCAGATCCCGGATCAGATACAGGCTGACACTGATCGGATGTGGATTGGATGCAGAACCACATTTCTGCATCTATGCAGGGCTCTAGTGGCAGTCAAGGATCTAATCCTCAGTGTTATGTTTAGAACTTAGACTCTGAAACAAAAAAGACACACAACCAACAATCACCTTATTCACTGTTGAGTCCTGTGGCACTTTTAAAGATTAACACATTTCTTTATCACATGAGCTTTCGTGGGAGAAAATCCCACAGGACTGCTTGTCCGTTTTTCTGAACTAGACTAACATGGCTACCCTTTTGGAACTTATTTATTGTTGGTTTTTCTTCAACAGAGATCACAAACCTAAAGTGACCGATGTCATCCCATTATCTTTCTGGCAAACAGGTAAGGTGGTGCAATACACATATTTTTCTATTCAGTTCAGTAATATGGTGTTGGCATGACAACCTATAGAACAGTTGGCAAAGTATAAACCAGACAGATACTAGGGTGAGCAGGTGTCCTGGTTTTATAGGGACAGTCCTGATATTTGGAATTTTTCTTATATAGCTGCTTATTATCTCTCACCCCCATCATGCTTTTTCATACTTGCTATCTGGTTACTTTAAAAGACGCCTCTGAGGAATCTGCCTTAAATTTTCAAAGGTGCCTAAGTTTCACTGAAATCAGTGGCACTAAGACCCAATAAGTGTTAGATTCCTTTTGAAAACTTCCTCCTCACTCTGCCCATGCTACACAGTGCATTTGGTATTTAATTCCTGTATCTGTCTGGATTTACTGTCCATTTGCAATTCAGTGGCAGGTTGTTATGTAGCATCTCTCTCTCTCTCTCTTTCTCCCTGTTGCTATATACCATCTTTCTTCTCCAAGTTTAGGCAGTTTTTTGTCCTCACTTGTTGAAAAATCTTTCATTGTTTCTCATCAACGGAGGCTATACCTTTCTTGAATACATTCCCACTATGTAACAGATTCCTCTCCCACTAAGAGAACTGATTTATTGACATGAATATAAATTAGGATTCGGGTAGTGTGCTGTACCTGGAATTCTGGTTTGGCTTGTCCCCAAACATGAGGCTTACCAAATGCTTATGTAAGCAGGGTCTCCTCTGACATCTCATGATGAGCTGGGGGAGACTGTCAGGAACTGGCCTTGTTTGCAGAGACTCGCCCACTACGCCTAGGTGCACAGCAAGATGGAGCTGATCTTCCCGAATAGTCACTTTTGGCGGGTGTTAGATTGCAAGTCACTTTGTTATTGGCTATAAGGGTAATAAAGTGTCCTTTTCTTTGTTGTGTGAATCAAGAGGAGCAGAACCGTGCTTGGCATGCTCTAGTGGATGGGTTCATCCTCAACTGAACTGTGCTTGCTGAGCAGGAGATTGGGGTACCAAAGGCCAGAGGAAATAAGAGAAGGAAAAGCAGCTTTTTCTATCTAAGAGCCCTAGATACCATTTAACTTTTCCTTCTCTTGTTTTCACTGTGTAATTGCAGAGCTAATTAAGGTTCATTTGAGAGTCTTTTGCTGTGGGTCACTACAGCTGAAATCACTAATAACCGGCTCTAAACTTTAGACTTGCTATGGGATAGGGTCTCTGGTAAAAGAAACTGCCCAATCTCTACTAGCAATAAGGTTCCTTGAAAACAGCTGAAATTACTGAGTGCTGTGTTAAGTGCTGGGACCTCAAGACAACCCAGAGGTTGCAGAAAAGAGCATGGAGGTGGAGTGAGTGATGGTGGAGCAGTTGAGGTCCCTTTCCTCCACTTTCCAGAGTGGGAGGTGATCTCGGGCAAATGCACCTCTAAACTCTTGATCTTCAGTGAGTGAGGACAACATCTGTGAGTGGGGTGCAGCGGAGATTTCAATATAGCATCAGTAAAGTAGAGGTGCTTTGGGATGAGACGTGAGGGAGGGTTGCATTAAAATGAACTTTTATTTGTTGGACTTTTTCACCACAAGGTAATAACTTGAGGCAAAAGACACTGCTCATCATACTCTGGGGTGGATGTTTTACTCATTATCATATGCTTACAAATCATGCTTGTGACAGTTCCCCAAATTAAAACTGGGTTACTTTCCCCTTTTCATGAACTTTCTTTTCTGCCCACTTACTCAGTGCTTGCAAGTAGAAAAGTATTCTCTCAAAGAGCCACCCAGGCCTGGAGATATGCAATTTTCCCAGATTACTGGGTGAGGGTTTGGGGTGGTGTTGCATTGTTAAATGGAACCCCTAAATATTGAACCCAGCCTTTGTTGCTGCTGAATCTGCCTGGCAGATGGCTTACATGTATAATCTGATGTCTCTATTAGGATGTTCTGGTACTAGGCCTTCCATCATGTCATGGACATGGTACGTGAGAAACAGACCTCAGAGGTGAATTAATTTGTCCAGTGAAGCGATCACAGGTCCTGGTGAGAGATGACTCAGTGTGTCCACTCCGTAGACTGTGGTCATAACAGTGACTACAGCAAGTAACAAACCTGAGCTGCAACTGCTTTTCCCAGATTCATAAACCCTGCTATTGGTTTACACCCTGCTATTAATTTACCTTTTCCTATTGCTTCTGCACCAGCTGTTCTTGGAACCTTCTCAATTACTTCAGTAAATGAAAACCAGCACATAATGCTAACAAGTCACTAGATATGGTACAGGCTCATTGAAGAAGTGTGAGCTGTAGCTTTGTAAAAGTCTGAGGATAACAATACCTAAATAAAGGTTAATTGTCATTTACTAGCTACTCTGGCCAAATCATGATGATTGAATAGCTTTGTAGCTTTTGGATGGTGAACCTGGCAGACAGAAGTGCTGTAGATTGCTGGCTATGTTGATTAAGAGTCATGGTCATGTGCCCTTCAAGAGCAGAAACCTGCTGCTCTGGGGCAAAGCATGGCTGAACCACGTGCTTAATCCCTTCTATGGGTTTGTCTCTGGTCTGTCTGGTTGCATCAGACTATATATTAGAGTGAAAGTTTTCCTCTTATCATGCTGAGGATAGTAGATAGTCTGTTTCTTTGGTGTATGATATGTGGCTACATTCCCATCAAAATAACCCAGAGATCCTATGCGCCTAGGTGATTTTTATTTAAATCCATATTGGTAATGTTGCTTCAGAAGCATCCACACAGTGTTCTAAATTCCTCATCACCAACCCCTCCCAGATCAATCCAGCAGCATCCAAGTGAGGTTCCTTCCTTGGGTTCATTTCCTCGTGACAAAGCCATGGTGAAGTTGTCCTCATTGTTACTCGTAAGTATGGAACTTAATTGAACTCTCAAACCCACCAGTTGCAGATCACCAACAAACTCGTTCTTTACTCAGAGAGGTAAGATGGCTATTGCCATCCAATCATTTTTAAAGGTAGATCACTGAAGCACCCTCTTGTATCTGAAGCCCTCAGAATTCTCAGGCATGACACTAACCTAGGATTTAACTGATTTAAATTCAGTACTCTGCTGGTAAATGAAAAAGAAAAATTGTAGATTTCAGTGAGTCTCTCACTGCTTTGAGGAAGTTTATACAAAAACAAAGGCACCCTTAAGGCTTTCTGCTGAATGTCTAGCCAACATGGGAGTAGTCTGGTATAATACTAGATCACAGAAGCAGTCTAGCTAATCCAATGTGTTGCTTCCCTCTTTGTCTATGGTTATGATAATGTTTGAATTGAATGGCAAAACAGCTCTCCAAAAGAGTCCAGTGCCAGCCGCTTCAGAGGAAGATACAGGAGGCAGTTATGGGATAACCCACATACAGGGGAAGTTTCTACCTAACTCCTACCCATTAGAGTGTGACAGATTGGTGACAGAAATATAGAACATGTGCAACAAGCCAATTCTTTAAACAGCAAGAGAAAGTAAAATCAGGAAGATGAAGCGAAGGGCAGCCTTTGATAATTCGCAGCAGAAGTGGTTTGCTGGCTTTTGGTTTGTTAAACCTGCAGACTGGCACTGATTGACTAAACTTGCTTGTGTTTATTTCCCTGTACGAGATGTTGAGCGTGTCCCTTAGGGTGCGTCTACACTTCTAAATTCAGTTGACTTAAGCTTGCTTAAGTCCACTTAATTTACTCTGCATCTACACTACACTTTCCTTAAGTCGACTTAAGCAGCTGCTTAAGTCGACTTAAGGAAAAATTAAGTCGACTATATAAAACCTCATTTTAAGTCGACTTTCTGCTTACGTTGACTTAAGCCAGTGTAGACATGGAGTAGCCCTAAGTTGACTCTAAGTCAACTTAGGGCTTTCCAGGACTTCCCCACTGCCCTGCCTGCCAGGGTGGCTGGCACAGGGAGAGCCTGGCATGCCCACCCTGTCTCTCTGCCCTGCCAGGGTCCCTGTCCCCCTTTGCCCCATTGTACCCAGGTACAATGGAGCAAAAACTGAGCCCCCTGGCACTTGGCAAGGGGTCCCCCCCTGCCACTGTGGACCAGTCCCAGGTTCACCTAGCCCCTACAAGTCGACCTAGGCTTCCAATGTGGACGCTCTAGGTTGACTTTGTAGGTTCCCCTCAAAGTCGACTTAAAATTTGTGTGGACATGCTAAATTGACTTAAATTAACAAGTGTAGACATAGCCTTAAAAATGCCTTGACTTCAGTTTGTGCTCAGCTTCAAAATTATTTTCTTTTATTATTATTATTTTATTTATTACTTTTTCACTCAAGCGTGTGTTTGGGAGTAACTGGCCAAGCTAAATCCTTACCTGAAACACGGATAGGAGTAGCATCAGCATGCTGGCTGCAAATCAAAGGGAAGGGCTATTTGTCAGTACCTGCCAGCAATGGGGAAATATGTGTGGTGATGGATAGGTCAAGAGGGCCTCACCCTTCCTTCTGATTTAACCAGTGAGGTGCTGGTCCTCTCTTCCATGTGGTGGCAGAGTGGGGATGATTTCCCTAGAGGAGCTTGCTTCCCTTCTTGGATATAGTTAATCATTTCTGCTGGGCATGACTTGAAGCTCAAAACATACTTACGAAGAGCAAATGCCTTTGATTGCACCAAAGAGCAGGTGATGTCAAAATATCTCAATAGGGAGGGTACGCTGGTGGCAACCAGTCCATGGGAGCAGCTTTTGCCCCCATTTCATGGATCCCAACCAGTGCAATGGATATGTATGTCTGCTACATGTCATTGGTTCCCTCCTTGGCTATGAGAAAATGTTTGGCGTTAAATGGGAAAACACCCCTCCTTTTGCATGCACAATCCCCTTTTCCAAGATCCAGGGTTCCTCCCCGATGTAGTGCAGCTTTTTTTGTGGGAGCCTTTTGTTTAAAACATTGGCAACACAACCTCCTTTCCCGTACACCATGCTCTCAGCAGCTGAAACGTGACAAAATCTATCATCTTCCAACTATGCACTGGAATGGAATGCCACGTCCTTGCACAACAGGGCCTCCAATTCAAGAGACACAAAGGAAATGAAGATAATGCACTTTCATGGCACCTTCTGCCTTTGTAGTGTTTTGCTCATTTTAGCAAATCACACTTTGCAATGTCCCTCTTTTATATGGAAAATTTATCTTGATTGTGCAGCTGGGACAGTAGGGCACAGAGAGGCTGAGGGTTAACACTTGAACTTGTGGTGATTCAGATATGTCTACACTTGGATCTGGAGGGGTAAAATCCTGCACTAGCTCTGACTGAGTGCACTAAAAGGAGAACGAAGCCACCGCAGAACAGGGGGTAGTGGTGGGGGAGCTGGTCTTGTGTGTCTCAGATGGGTATATACTCAAGATGGCTAGCACCTCCTGCCACTCGCACTGCTGTATCTACCCTCTGTCTTCCCACGTTAGCTGGATCAGAACTAGCGAGGGTCTGCTTCCTCTAACTGGGAATCACAGCCCCGGCCGGAAGTGTTGACGGTCCAGTTTTAGCTGTTATGGTGGTGATTTTCAGAGGTGCTAATGCAGCAGGCGTTGTAGGTGCTCAGCACTTTTGAAAATCAGAACCACCCGGGGTCTGCAGTTATGCACCCAGAATTAGAGGCCATTTAAAAATGATAGGACCAACTGACTTGCCCAGTGTCATTCAGGACAAGGGTATCAAGCAGTCAATTTATTTAATGCTAATGCCTGCTGAGTACCAGGTATAAGCTTCCTGTCTTAGCTCCCCTGTTTCTGTATTCTTCCTTTTTACTATTTCCTTTGCTTTGAAGGAATGCAATATTAAAACTTCTAATTGTAAATGAACTCTGGACAGGGACAGAAGTTATTGGGGTCTTGTGCTCTCAGTTGGAGAGTCTCCAAGATCCGTTGGTTTGTGGTAGTCAATGTACCAACTGCTCATTACTTCTGTAAATCACCAGGAAATTAAATTCTGGATTCCTAGAGCTGTGTGCCCAGGTTTCTCCCTTAAAATAAATAAGATTTTATCACCAGCAGGTTGGTTCCAGTCACAGATTTATATCCGGCAACTGCAGGGTGATCCTTTTGAAGGGGAAACCACAAGAATGTTACCTTGCGCTTCAATTGGTCTAAAATCAGTATTTTGGATATAAGCTGAACTAACCACCTTTTTCAAATTGTCCCTGTAACCAACTCCTGCAAAAACTACAAACCATGCACCTCTTGGGTGGTTAGCATTTTTCAGAATAGCTTGAAGCAGGTTGGCTGGAGTCACACCATTTTCGGTCACAGCACCAAAGGATGTTTTGTGTTCTGCGGAGTGCTTTTTCTCTTTTGTCTGACATATAAAGGGTTTGAAAAACATTTACAGTTTGTTTCCTGAGGTGAGGACACAGTAAGGTCTTGAGTAAATTCAGCTATATCTTAACTCTCATTGTAGCTTTTGGCTTGTTGTGAATCATTGATTTGCCTTCAGATTCACAGTGATTTTAAGTCCAGAAGAGATCATTACCATCAGCCATTCTGACCTAACTAAGTTGACCATGGGTTTTTTTTTTTTAGTGGCTCAGTATAAGGCATGTTTTCTAGCTCTCAAATCATGCTTGTAGCTTTGCTCTGAATGCTTTCCAGTTTTTCAACATCAGTTTTAAGGTGTGAAGATCAGAACAGTAGTCCAGAAATGGTCTCACTAAAACCTTATCTATGGTTAACAGTACTTCCTTCCTCCTGATTATTCCCTGTGTAAAACTCCAAACAGTGCATTGGCTGTCTTTGCAAACTTTGATTTCACCAGGGGTTAAAGTAAGGGGGAACGCACCAGAATGCAGTTCCGGGGCCCACAAATTTGAGGGACCAGAGTTCCAGGGCCCCTAAAAATAGAAAAATCCGGCGGAACACATGTTTCTCCCTGCCCGGGCTGCTGGCAGGTCCTACGCCCCACCGTTGTTAATCACAATACTTACTGTGTTACGCAGTGCTTGCTAGTTTGGGGCAATAATTGCTATAGACACAAATGCCATTTAAAATTATAAATATTTTTATGGAGCGATAACCGATGCATGTGGTACTGAGAAGTGGTTGCAAATACCTACCTGGGCTGGGGTCCGCATATGCATGAATGGGGCCCAGACAATATGGGAAGGGGGCCTGGAGATTAGTAGGCTTCTGGGGCCCATCAAATTATACTTTAACCACTGGATTTCACCATATCTGGGTTTTTTCTAAGCCACAGCTCCTGAAGTCGGGTGATTCGGTGAGAATCTCAGCTTTAATTTTTTTTTTCTGCAAGTCAGTTTTGGCCTTCATTATTGCTGAGAAAAGCTTGAAACTGTGACCTTACTTCATCCTAAAGATGCAAAAACTAGAAGACAAATAAGATTTTCAAATACTTGGAGTTGGCAATGCTGAAAGACGGGGACCTTGGATGTTCGTGATACCATCACTGCCCAACACTTTTTTTTTTTTTTTTTGCTGTCTGGCCATTCTTTCTTCTCTGCTGACTGGCTGTTTGTTCCAACTCCTCCCCCCCCAGCCCCTCAGATCTAACTAAAAAGGCACCAGAGCAGACATGTGGATAACTGTAATGAAGACTGCCAGCCCCACGTTGTGCTGTATGCCTGCATTGGTTTTTGTAGTGGTAGGATTCAAACTGAGTTAATGAGAAAATGCAGTTCCCTCAGCTTGCATTACAGTCAGGCTAGAAAAGCAGGCCTACGTCAAATGACAGCTCTGTCATCCAATTCCCAAATATAAATGGATTCATCTAGACAATGCAACCCCCTAGGAGAATATGTGCCTTGCACAGAGCTGTTTTCTTATAGCATTATATTTTACTAGGACTTAGAGCTATAAATTGTTCCCAGTTCTCCACACAGCTAAGTACATGCTATGCAGAGAAGGCTAATAAAGGAGAGATTCCAGTCGGCTAACCATTTTGATCCAAGCAGCTTATATCAAAGGCTATAAATCTCTTAAAATGCCTGGAGAAGACTGAAATTGGTGTTGGCCAACTTACATGACAAAGAACACACAGGCAGTGGAGATGGATTAGAAAGAGCAAGTAGCATAAATCTAGCTCAGAAATAGATGAAAGGGAATGGAAATTCCCAAAGCCTTCAGCACAAATGCAACACTAAAAATACGAGCCTGCTCCTTCTTAGACTGGGGTATTGGTTATTTATAGACAGCATGAAATAAGATGATTTATTGGAATCATTGACCTCATTATTTTTAAATGTAATGCCAGAGGATTTCCTCTGCACCCCAGTGAATTACTATATTGCTGTACTAAACAACCCCTGAGCAAAGTAACTTTGTTGGATGTAGGAGTGAGAGATCCTGGTTCTGTTTTCCCCATAGAACTATACCCTGTTCCCACTGTAATTCTGCCTTAGGATATCTTAAGGATTTAGATGTAATCGGGGTCGGAATGAGCTCTTCCCTGTGGAGCTAGCTTCAGGGAGAAGAACAGTCTTTGGGGCAGACTGTATTTACATGAACACACCCACTCTTCCTAGGTACCCAGCAGACAAGAGATGTGTTGCACCACAGTGACCAACTTTGACTGGCATTGGGTTACAAATCTCTTTACAAATTCACTTCACTTGAATGCAGGGGTAATTAAATGTTGTTGTTGCATGAGTGAAGGGCACCAGAACTGTGCTCAGACTGCCTTGATAAAGGGTTCCAGAGGGGTAACCGTGTTAGTCTCGTTCAAAAAAACAAGCAAGGAGTCCAGAAGTGGCACTTCTAAAGACTAACAAATTTATTTATAAAAGGGCCATCAGACTCCTTGTTTCTTTTGCTGAACGAGACTAACATGGCTCCCCCTTTGGAACTTGTGAGACAGTGTTTTCTGCTCAGCCTGCTTCAGTTCTGAAACTCCCACCACTAAGAGCTGACAATCACTGAGAACTGGGAAGAGGCTCGAAGGACGGACCAGTAGAGAAGCAGGTGGCAGCAGAAGGTGATGGTGTGCATTGGTGATGGCCGGAGGGGTGGCCGATAGAGGAGAACAAAGAGAGACTCCTGTGGCACTTTTAAAGACTAACAAATTTATTTATTGCATGAGCTTCTGTGGGAGAAAAATCCCACTTTGTCAGATGAAAGCTCATGCAATAAATAAATTCTTAGTCTTTAAAAGTGCCACAGGACTCCTTGTTTGCTTTACTGAACTAGACTGACACGGCTCCCCCTTTGGGACTTGTCAACAGTACAGGACAGTGAGCAGAAGACTTTCTACCCCCTTTTCCTCCCAACCACAGTACAAGGTGATGATGCAGTTGCACCTCTTAACCGGGACAACTGTGAGTGTGGTGCTGTGAGGGGAAGGGGACATTAAAGGCACTTCTGGACTTAAGAACCTGAGGCAAATGGAAACTGCTCAACATACTATGAGGTGGGTGTTTTGCTCATGGTTTTATGCTTGTGAATCCTATTTGTGGAGTTTCCCAAGTTACCGCCAGGGATGCTTTTCCCCTTTTATTTAGACTTTCTTGTCTTGTCTCTGTGCTGGTGAAAGGGGAAGTAGTGCCTCTGTAGCACGGGGCATGGCTCACCTACCGTTGAATTCTCTGTATCTTAAAGTCTTTAAATCATGATTTGAGGAGGTAAATAACTGTCATAGGTTGGAGGCTTATTGCTGGAGTGGGTGGGTGAGGTTTTGAGGCCTGCATTGTGCGGGAGATCAGACTAGATGATCATATTGGTCCCTTCTGACCTTAGTCTGAGTCTAAAAGTGCCCAAGGGGTGAAGAATAATTGTCCCATGTTATTGAATGGCAGGGCTCAAGCCAGTTTTGTGTTATACAGTTGAAAAGGAACCCCAAGATATTAAACCTGGCTCTTGTTGCTGCTGACTCGGACTGGCAGAAGGGTTGCATAGATATTCTACAGACGTATTGTTAAGAGTGAACTGCTAATGTAATTACAAGGTTTGGGGAACCCAGGAACAATTGTGTTTAAAGGGCACACCCACGCCGAGACATAGTGCACAGCAAACTGGGGTTTAATCTAAGATGCTCTAGTCTGCCTGCCACACACTCAGTGGTCAAGTGCACTTTGCATCCTGCTCTTTGAAACAGCAGCAAATCATGAATGTTTCGTCAAAGAATCTTGTAGCGGTGGCAATCTAGGCACGTGCAGAAGGGATATGTGCAGATTGGCGCTGGGATCCTCATTTCAGCGGTATTCCTAACCGAGGGTCCTGCTCTATAGTAAAACCAGAGCAGCTGGTGGGCAAAGCAATGAGTGCAGCTGTAAACAGTATGACCCTCTGCAAAACCTGGGCAGGAGAGATGCTAGGAAACAAGGACGATAATTGTCACCTTCACCTGGATTGAGTGGAAGTGCGTTTTGAAAGATCAAATTGTTTCTGTTGCAGAAATGGGCTGAGGAGGGGGGAATTTTGGCTGACACTGTAGTGTGAGCCTGTGGAAAAACGAAACTAACAGTGGGTTAATAATTATCTGCATCTATAGCTCTACTAAGTATTTATAACGTTTCCAGCACCATGGCACTGTAACTCCGAATAACTCTGTTTCTGGAGCTGGGATTTAGGCACAGATCCATATCAAAAGAACAATCAGATAAACAAACAAACAATGGATGATGCTCTGAATAATCTGATTAATATTTTCAGCTGATCATACGGTTGACCTGGCCTGCAGAAGAGCAGACATGATGTCTTTTTCAACTTTATTTTAACAGATACGATCAGTCAAGATTATTTAAATCAGCTGTTTGCAGTAACATAGTTTTCCCAGGGAGAATTTGGCTTCCCCTAACAATGCCATGCCTGGCTCAATAAGCTGAGCAAACAGTATGGGTTTCACTGCATTGCGCTTGGGAAGTGGAAGGAGATGTGGGGAGTCTGTAGAGCATTGCTCCCTCTCTCTTTTTTTTCCTCCTGTATGTACAGAGAGCTTGGGGTGGGAGCGAGGAAGAGCTGGTGAGGGCTTTTGTAACAGAGGCATCCAGTTTAACTGTGTAGCTAACCAAGGTCAGAGAAAACCAGCTGAACTTGAAAATCTCTGATTTGGAAGAGAAGTCATGAGTGGCAGGAAAAGGGTGGTGGACACCCCAGAGGCGCTCCCGAAGTCCAGAGATCTCTCCAGAGTGATGAGGATCCAGAGGCAGGGAAATGCACATAGGTGTGCTCATTATTTCGTGTAGATCTGTGTCTTACTCATGCTGCCAAGTAAAGAGCAGTCGTGTTTTAGAATTGTGTGCAAAGTCTGCCTGTCTGTCTGCTGTCCATTATCGCGTATCCCTGAGGAGGTAAACTGTAAACTAGAAGACTCACCTCTGGTGGGGTTCTGGGGACCTTGCAAAAGTGCCTGGGGAGTGGGGGGGAGGAAGAAGAGGGTTGGAGCTGGGAAAATGGCAACGCCTAGGCAACAGGATCAGTGAGGGTCCCCATTCCCAGGAAGGGTGTCAGACATGAGGTCTACACCAGGGGCATATGCTTAGAGGCCCAAAGTCAGGAACAGTGTTTGAATTCTTTCCAGCCCCTGGAAGTGAAGTGCATGGGTTTGAGTTTGCAGCCCCTTACAGCAATCTAGTGAGCATCCAGCAAGAGGAGCTCAGCCAGATCTGTGACGGGGCTGTGTGCTGGGGAGGAATAAGTGTTCCCCAGGAATTGAGCACTTTAACATAACAGGTGCCACTGAGCATGATCAATAACTGTTAATAGTTTCTACATACCCAGGAGGCTTACAGAATACAGTGATGCAAATCCAGAAAACATCTTAATTCCAAGCAGCTGACATAATATTATACACGTGCCGGTTTAGCTGACTGAAGTCTGAGGGAATGCTGATGGCTCAGCGCTGCGGGTTGATAGCAAGCTTGAGGAGTCTCACAACTCAGTCTGGTGTGAGCTGCCCCCTGGCTGGGGGGTCCTCACTATCGGAGGGCTGGTACTCAGCAGGGAGTTACTTGACTAGCTCAGTCTAGTTCTTACTGGCCACTTCTCAGAGCACATTAGCACCTTGGCATTAATTGGCACCCTGTCAGCAGAAACACCAAAGGAGGAGCTTAATTCAGCTCTCCTGGAATTTCAGGCAGTGTGAGCAACCTGTCTTCTTGGAGAGATGCTGCTCAGTGGGTAGATAAAGGACGTCTCCTATGAGGACTGAACACATTTAAACAAAGAAAAACTGGATTCTCTCTCTCCCCCCCCCCCCCTTTTTTTTCTTTGCCAAGGTATAAAGGAAACAAACACCGGAGATAGATAGGAAAGGGTGAGGAAGATAAATCTAGCACTGAAGTGCCTCGGAGGGGACAGAAATTAATGTTTTCCATAACAGAGTGCTATCAGGGGAAATGATTAAGGTTCAAAGAATGTACCACAGCATCATACGTTCCCAAAACACCAATTAGAAAGACTTGGTGTTAACTGTATAAATATTCCATTTTTCTTATTCATCATATTTACCTTATGATAAGGTTTACCACATTCCCATCTGGGCCAACTGCATGAGTGGAAGAACAGACACATAGCAATATCCTGGCACGCTAATTGGACGTCACCAAGTACACCGGCTCCAGAAATCTGTGGCCAAACTCTGCTCTCAGCTGCACTGGTGTAGATCTGGAGTAACTCCCACGTCTACAGTAGTTGATGACAGTAGAGTTACTCTAAGTTGACAACTAAAAGTAGAATCTGCCCCTCTGTTCTGCTAAAGCAGAATCACATTGGGTGCACTGATTCAATTCATTGCGTCTCTCCGGCTTTTATTCATGCCATACTAGAGAAATGGGGGAAGGACCAGGGATAAGAAAGTCTGAACAAATTCCATTCCTGACCCTTCCCTACCGTATACATTCAGGCCTCTTAAATGTAATCTCACCACTGACTTTATTGTATATGGAAGAGCGGAAGCGCGGTCATGCTACCATGGAGGGCAGAGGCAGTGTTCCCACTCTGTTTTCTGGGAATGGGAAAAAAGTCTGTAATGATTTAGTATCAGGTGCCAGCTTTTAGTTGCTCTTTATCCCCCACCTTAGTGATTTGCCTGACATTTTGTCTGGCAGTCATTCACCCAGAGCTATAACGATGTCTTTCAAAGGCCAGGGAGGTGTGTGTGTGGTGGGGGACAAACCTTATCAGGGAAAGACCTTAGCTGCTCCAGTACAAATCTAAAGGAAGGTGGGAGTGGCAGAAGGATGCCGGGAGCATCTTCTATCTGCCCCCTGAGTTTAGCTACCCTGCGAAAGACAGAATTTGTGTTCCTGGAGTCCACAGGGCTTCCCCCAAAGGGGGAGCAATGAGGGAGGGGAGTCTGTAACCGGGCCTGGTCCCATGTGGAATAAGTGGGGCTAGAAGGAGGCACGCTGCACTTTGAGCTAAGGGCCACTACTAAATGCCTGCTTCACTCAGCAGACTAGCTGTTGCCACATGCAGTCTTGTATCTCTTCAGGCTGCCTCATCATGGTGGTAAGAACCACAATGGGGCCTTCGATCTTGAATTCGGCAGTGGCATGACCGGAGAAAATCCAGGGAGCAGACACAAACACACAGTAGAAGGTGGATTGGAGACAGGGTAGATCTGAAAGCCATGCTCCCCAGTGGGTCACACACCTACTCGGGTCAGAGCAAGCTTATCTCTGGAAATGGTCTGAACTAAATAGGGTGCGGTTCAATAAGGACAAATGCCAAGTGCTGCAATCAGGAAGGACTAGTTAGTGGCACAAATACAAAATGGAAAATGACTGCCTAGGAATTCTAGGACGTATTAGGAACTGTGTTGTAAGAAAGATAAGGGAAGCAATCTTTTCACTTTTTTTGCACTGATAAGGCCTCAGCTGGAGTACTGTGTCCAGTTGTGGGCATCACACTTAGGGAAGGACGGGGATCAATTGGAAAAAATTCAGAGGAGTTGAACCAAAGTGATTAAAGGTCTAGAAAAGAAGAAGGGTTTGAAAAAAAACCCTAGGCTTGTTTAGGATGGAGAAGAGAAGATTGTGGAGGGGCAAGTATATAAAAGGTTGTTATAAAGAGAAGGGTGATAAATTGTTCTCCTTACCCACTGATGACAGGACAAGAAGCAATGGGCTTAAATTGCAGCAAAGGAGGTTTAGGTTACATTAGGAAGAACTTCCTAACTGTCAGGGCAGTTATGCACTGGAATAAATTGCCTAGGGAGAGTGTGGAATTTCCCATTGGAGGTTTTTAAGAACAGGTTAGACAAACACATCAGGGATGGTCTGGATAATACTTAATCTTGCCTTAGCACGTGCCAGGGGACTCAAGTAGATGACAGGTTGGTTATTCCCAGTCCTACATGGCTATAAATCTATAATTTGAAGTCCACAGCAGCTTAAATCCCATATAAACCTCTACTTACATGGTGGCCGGCTGGCCGCCATCTTGGATTGCACACAAGGGATCTGCTGAATTTAAAACTTGAGCTGAAATTCTCTACCTAAGGCTATAACAGACTCCTATTATCAGTGGTTTGGGCACAATGGCTATATCTACACTACAAAAACTTAAGCCGACCTAATAAGGTCGATTTTAAGTCGACCTAAAGTCGACCTTATTAGGTTGAATTAACAAAGTGCTTCCCCTAAATGGGGACTTAATAAGTTGACCTAACTGCCCTTAGGTCGACCTAATAAAGTGGACTTAAGCATCCACACTGTGCTTAGGTCGACCTAAGGAGTCAACTTAAGAGTTAAATCGACCTAACCAGCGGTTCTTGTTAAGTCGATCTAAGCTTTCATTAGGTCGACTTAAGGAATTTCTTAAGCGGACTTAATGAAAGCCTGGTGTGGACAGGGACTAAGTTAGGTCGACTTAAGCCTCCTTAAGTCAACCTAACTTGCAAGCATAGACATAGCCAATGAGTTGCTACTAACACTCACCGGTGGGTTGCGTGTATCCAGGTTAAACACAGAGAGTAAACGTGACTTAGGAAACCTGAAGTTAGGATGAATTTGTTTTAAAACATTTTCATGGGGGATCATGAAGTTTGAATACATTCTCAACGCTCTTTCTCCTTCCTGCTGAGTTTGACTCCTGGCTTTCCACTTTCCTTGTTAGCGTTACAACCATTATGAACAAAGAAGTAGGTGTAATACAAGGAAAAGCAAAGGATCTGGAGGGAGCAGATACTACTGAGTTCTGTGTGTGAGCTTTGTGCAGGAGTTAGCCCTTACTCTGTATGAGCGCGTGTGTGTGAGTTGTAGGGAATTTGTTACTATGTTAGTTGAGTAGCTGGCCACTGGACTTATTAGAAATCAAACATGCTTTTTGTCAGGTTGAGACATTAAGGTGTAAACAAACCATTTTGCTGGAAAGCACTACATACAGTTAACAAAGGGAAGTTAAGTGGAAACAATTCACTGTTAAGTGAAAACAGTTTACTATTGATGGCTTTACCAGAAAACCATTAATAAGAAAAGTTCCAAAGGGGTAGCCCTGTTAGTCTATTGCAGAAAAACAGAATCCTGTGGCACTTTTAAAAACTAACAGATTTATTTATTGCTTCAAAGCATCTGAAGAAGTGGGATTTTCTCCCACGAAAGCTCATGCGATAAATAAATTTGTTAGTCTTTAAAAGTGCCACGGGACTCTGTTGTTTTTCTGCAATAGACTAACAGGGCTACCCCTTAGGAACATGGGTAATGAAAGGGGCTGATTGTGGCCCTGAGCCAACAAAGGATTTTAGCACACACATAATTAGAGACCAGAATGTTCAGCACTTCGCAGGATTGAACTCCAAATACTGAAATTAGAACTGGCTGGGAATTTTCCATTGGAAAATAATTCCACCTAAAAATGAAGTTTCTGCAAAATTAAAGATTTCTGTGGGAAAACTTTTATATTTTTTAATGAGAATTTCCAATTTTCCATTAGAAAGGATAAATGAAATATTTAATTTCAGGTCATTTTGACCTGAACTGAAATATTTCAGTTTATTGAAATAACCTATTTTGAGTAATTTCAACATTAAATTGTCTTATTATTATGCACACATTTGTTTAGGGAAATTGTGGTTGAGGACCATATTCCCTCCTATTGGCTGGGTTCTTTGGCGGGCTAGGTCTTCCATAATGCAAGTGCAGGGACACTACTCTGACTGCTTGGTGCATTAGGGAGCCAAATTATTCTGGGTGTTTTAGTGGAGATGTAGCCTAGCCAGGGAGCCGGGCCCACAGGGAAGAAACAGTGCATCAAGCTCCTTACTGACAGCTCCCATAAGGCAATATGCAATAGTGGGAAAATACAGTTTAATACAGAAATAACAGGAAAGAAAGTGGCTCAGGTCATTTCAACAGAACTATAAGAAACATTTTGATTTCAGGAATATCAAAATATTTTATTTTGATTTAAAAAAATCTTGAAATGAAATGTTCTGGAATTTCCATTGTGCTGACATTTTCAGCTTCTTATCTCTGCTTGGGATAAAAACAAATGCCGAAATGTCACAATTTCTGCCTGAAGTCTTGTCTTCCAAGCAGTCCCACTTTAACTGCTTATTCCATAATTTCATATTTCTCTATTGGGTAAGTCATACTTGTGCTTTCAGAGTAGTCTGAATTATCAGGAGCAGCCTATGTTCCCTGTAAACTATAATTCATTTGGATTATAGCTGCACTTAAGATTTCTTGAGCCTGATTCTTCCTTCACTTCCACCACTGAAATCAGAGGCAATTCCTCAGAACTCAATGGAGTTGCATTTGTGCAGGAAGAGAATCAGCCTTCCTGTCTTTACATGCACACAAAATATACAGGAAAAACAATGAGAGTCCTGTGGCACCTTAAAGACTAACACATTGCTTTCATGGGCTGCAACCCACTTCATCAGATGGATGAAGTGAAAACTACAGATAGGAGGTGTATAGTCACAGTCTAGAATGGGTGAGAAACATCACAAAGGGGAGGGCAGGTGCTAACCAAGTCCTCTGGAATAAAACACACCCCGATTTTGAAATGAGTAATGTTCAGATTTTTGGGCTGATTACTGATAACATTTTTAACTTCAAAGATCCATAGATCCCTTTTGGTTCTAACCAAATTTATGGAGAGAAATGGATGCCCAAACTGTTGTTGTTGTAACATATATTTGCCCTCTTTGCTTGAAACAGAACTGACTGCAGTAAGCTACACTTTGGACATCAGCTCATACCTCATTTCTAAAGTGAGCTGTTAGCCAATATGAAACACTGGAGTCTACACAGATTACTCTTCCATCTTGGAAGGAACATCCCTTATTTTCTGTTCAGCATTCTTTAAGGCTGTGGTCGCGTAATAATTTACTGAACTATATAGCTCCTAAAAGGGATAATCTGAAAAGTCAGTTTAAACATAATTGTTGGTAAATCTTGTCTCTTTCATTGCTCTCCTCAGAGCTCAGCAGTATATGCCACGTTATTTTTCCTAGCTTTAATTTACTTTGAAATTAGGAGCCTTGACGAACTTGTTCAGTTACATTTCAGATGATATTAATGGGGCTCATGTCTATATTAGACAGTTATTCCTTTGAAAATGAGATCTTTGAATGCTGCAAATAAAAGACAAACAAATCAAGATGGAAATCTCCAATTACTTTATGTATAGTATTGCTACGATGTTGTGAACTATTACGTAGTCTATGGCTTTAATTTTAGTTACTGGGTTTTAAATCTTATCTTGGTATTCTTTAAGTCGGTGGTTTTCAAACTTTTTTTCTCAGGACCCAGTTGAAAAACATCATTTATGCCCACGACCCATCAATGGCATCTTTGAGTAATGCATTCCAGCCTTGCAGCAGGGGGCGCCGTGACACAGTACCTGAGGGTCTGCGACCCAGTACTGGTTCCCGACCCATTATTTCAAAACCACTACTTTAAGTTGTCACAGTGACTTGATTATAACATCCACTATGGGAAATATACAGTGGTGTTAGTGGAGTATTATATGTTTTATAATACATACAAAGCTGCCCAGCTGTTTTCAAGGAAGACATTATTTGGCACTATTTTTATTATGGCAATGTCTAGCAGCCCCAGCCCCCCAGCCAAGATCAGAATTCTATTGTATTTTGGGCTCTCTACAGACACAGAGATGGACTGTGCTCTAAAAAACTTCCAACCCTCTAGTGAAGATAGATCAAAGGTGAGAGAAAGGAGGGATTGTTATTCCTCTTTTATAGATTTTGGAGATAGAGAGAGATGAAATGATTCAGCCAAGGTCATGGGGTGGTCTGTGACAGAACCTCACATCTCATGGGGCCTAGTCTAATGCCTTCATCACAAACCCAAGCTTGACTGAGCTGACTAAGAAGATCTGGGTGTTTGTCTTGTTCACATACAGCAAACACCCAAAGTTCCTTACTGGTCAGGTGACCCAAATAATTCCATCTCTTCCCTGTAAAGCAAACCCAGGCCAGCTGTTGTTTGCAGGTGCACTCAAGAGTACAGACTAATAAACCTTTGCCTGTAAACATCCCCACAGAAATAATCTGCAATCTTCTACCTCTGCAGATTTCCATGGTACTGCTAACCAACACCAGCACTCAAAACAATTCGGTTTTTAACCTTGCAGTGATGCGGGCATGGGAGCTGTTTATTACTTGACTGCAATTGCTTTTGCAAGCAAGTAATTTTCCCCTTCCACAGTTGAAATGCTGCTGAATTTTCAGACATACTCTAATTTTCCTTTATTTTTGAATGAAGCGGTGCAGCAGCTTGTACAGAAAGGCTCTAAAATCCTTGCACCGGAGTGCCCAAATAGCTATAATTCATTGAGCTCATTAGATAAGACACTCTCACCCTTCCTGGGCGTACTACAAATTCCCGGGAGCTCATGTGAATGTACATCCACAAGGAATCAAGCTGTCAGACTAATCAAAGGAATCTCAATTTAGACCTTTAAGCTCAGCTGAACGCATTTCTCTACATTAAGGAAAGCCATACTGGGGAGAAGAACTCCTTGTGAGTTTCTCTAGACCTCTTCAAAGCACTATGCTGTTTGTGCCATTTTAGGAACAAATTCAGAACACTATTAAAAAAAATTACTTTCTCTCCCACCACAAGAAAAAAAAATCAGCTGAATGAGAATGTCCCCAGACTTTTAAATGAACTACAGTGAATGCACACATTTTGTTTTAAGGATGGTTGTGAACTGTACAATGGAGGGGCCAGATCCTTAACAGGTGTAAATCAGTGAAGTCACTCAGTGAGGCCAAGGGATCAATGCTGATTTACACCTGCTAATGAGCTCATCCTAAATATTGTCTGAAAATGACAGGTCCTCTGGTGCAGTATGGCTTATGCTGCATTTCTTATATATGCTAGCTATAAAATCCTGAGCAGCAGGTTCAAGAAAATGCTTCCAGTGTGAGGATGATCCTGCAGTGGTGCAGAGCTGATTTAGGAGACTGCATGCTGCAGCTCTTCCTTGCTGCCAGTGTTGTAGGAAAATGAGGTCTGGTTATTACAAGGAAGGTAGGGTCAGGAAGCCTCTTGCTATACCAATCCCTGGCTAGATTCTTGGCTTTGGGTCATCCTTTAAAACAGTTCTTGTGTGGCTTTAGTGCCCAGTGTGTGGTTAAAAGGTTTCACAAAATAGCACCAGGATCAGGAAAGTGCAAATGTGAGCTTTACGTTGGTTTTGAATACATACGAAGGACTTGCAGTCTGTGCATTTTGGAGACATGTAAGAAGCATAGGGAGAACCCTATACATCTGGATCTCTCTGGGACCTTTCTGATTTTTTTTTCGTCTGTGAAAGCTCTTGTATGACAGGTTTCTCTGCTCTGCAGCTAGTGATTGCATCATGTGTTCACAGTGGCTTGTGGCAGTACAGAGTGGAATTGAAGAGGAAGCAGCCATGAACCGCCAAGGTCTAGAACCTTGACACACTTTTTGGAAAGAGAAATCTTTAGACTTTTCGCTTCCTTGGTGATATTTTCAGCACTCTGATGAGTGCATGTGTTCTCATTCCCTTCTCTCCCTCTTTTTTTTTTCTGCTTTGCACTGACTAGGTTATTGTCTAACACAGGAGCCAAACAGATTTTCCTTTCACCAAACATTTAAGGTGGAACAAACTCTACTGCATTCATGGCGATCTTTCTGTGTGACCCTTGGGTCATTCAGAAGTGCTGCAATTAAAGCAGAGGAAATCTCTAGGACCTGGACCAAAACAAGGCTTGAAATGGAGAATTAGTGTCACAGTTGTAATTGAAAGCAGTAGATTTTATGTATTTATCTGTGGATTCTAGCATGGATTCTAGGATTCACCCTGATGTGAAGGCACTGTTTACTTCACTGGATTATGCCTGTGCTGATCAGACTGGAGGACTGAGGCTTAGCCTGACAAAATATCAGTCTTCACCTGCCTATCATGTTTCAGAGAAACTGCATAAGCTCTGAAGATTTTCTGAGGAATTACACTTGAACGTGAACATCTGTGTGAAATCGGCTCACCTAGGCAAAACAAAGCAGAAGCCCCTCATCTTTCAATGTTTCAGCTGAACAGGTCTGTGAATTCTGATATCACAGGAAAAGCATATTTTCTTTGTCACTTTTCCACAAATTTGCTGACAAAGCAAACCTCTATGATTTCATGGTCCATGTGAAATGTTAGCTTACATCTGCACATTCTGTTACTAGGCCTCCCTGGCCTTCCAAGTGCTGTAACAGATGTTCCATCTCTGACAAACTTGAATGCTTCTCTCAGGGGTTATGTATTTCTAGGTTTCCAGTGAATGCAACTCACATGCAGGAACTGACAGAGCAAGAGCGTTAATGAGTTCCTCTTCCATTTTCAGTAAGCATAGGGATCCATACAACTGCCTTCTAGAGGCTTTTCAAGGGGCTGACTTGCTTTCCTGCTCCCTACAGGAACTCAGATCTTCTACCTACATAGGCTACATTATAATAAACCTTTTATAGGGTATTTATAGTACCATGGTTTACTTATAGTAAATAGTTTACATATATGCTTCAACAAAGCATGTCATTATGCAATGTGCAATATAGAACACAGTAAATTCAGAGTCCTAGATTCCAAGGCCATAAGGGACCACTGTGATCATCTAGTCTGACCTCCTCCCTAACAGCAGTTCTCAACATGAGTCTGGGGAGTGGGGGGGAGTCAAAAGCCATTTCAGGGTTCTGCAAACCCTGAGCCAGAACTGATTTTTGGTAGGGTCTGTGGTTGACAGAGATGGGCATAAACCATTATGTTGCAAGTAAAACAGAGGCTGATAAAAATGTGGGATGAATTGCTTAAAATCTGAGTGGGTGAGCCTGCTTTCAAAGTGGGTGGGCCATGGCCCATGAAGGTCCACCTGTAGCTGTACCACTGCCCACGGGACTAACGCCAGGAGCCCTGAGCCCCTGTGCCTAATGGGGTGGACGCTCCAAGACTCCTGGTCCAGTGGCTGAAGCCTAGCGCTCCCAGCCTCCTCTGCCTGGCAAAAGCCTTGAGCCACTATGCTGGGCCCTGGAATTTTTATAGCATGTTGGGGTAGGGCCTGAGGAAGAAAAAGAGGCTATTGAAATTCAGAATGACTTCTAGAGCAGATCTTTTAGAAAAAAGGTTCAATCTTGATTTTAAAAATGGTCAGTAATGGAGACTCCCCCACAATCTCTGGGGGGTGCGTCTACACTTGTAAATTAAGTCGACTTAAGCTTGCTTAAGTTGACTTAATTTACTCTGCGTCTACACTACACTTAAGTTGACTTAAGCAAGCTGCTTAAGTCGACTTAAGAAAAATTAAGTCGACTTTTTAAAACCTCGTTTTAAGTCGACTTTTGGCTTAAATTGACTTTCTAAAGTCGACTTAAGCCAGTGTAGACCTGGAGTAGCCCTAAGTCGACTTAGGGCTCTCCAGGACTCCTCCACTGTCCTCCACTGCCTTCCCTGCCGGGGGGGTGGCACAGGGAGAGCCTGGAATGCCCCTGCCCACCCTGCCCCTATGCCCTGCCAGGGTCCCTGTCCCCCTTTGCCCCATTGTACCCAGGTACAATGGTGCAAAGGCTGAGCCCCCTGGCAGTGGGCAAGAGGTGACCCCCTGCCACTGTGGACCAGTCCAAGGTCCCCCTAGCCCCTACAAGTCGACCTAGGCGTCCAGTGTGGACACTCTAGGTCGACTTTGTAGGGTCCCCCCCCAAAGTCAACTTAAAATTTAAGTGTAAAGTCGACTTAAATTAACAAGTGTAGACATAACCTGGGAAATTGTTCCAGGGGTTAATTACCTTCACTGTGAAACATTTTGTCTTGTTTCCAGCCTCTGTATGGCTAGCTTCAACTTTCAGTCATATGACCATTGTATATCTTTTTCTGCTAGACTGAAGACTCCATTATTATATATTTGTTCCCCACGTAGGTATTTATAGGCTAATCCAGGCACTCCGTAACTTTCTCTTTGTTAAATTAAGTAAATTGAGCAACTTGAATCCATCACTGTAAGGCAAGTTTTCTAATCCTTGAGTCATTCTCATAGTTCTTCTCTGAACGCTCTCCAATTCACCAATATCCTTGAACTATGGACATCAGAAGTGGACACAGTATTCCAGAAGCAATCACAAGAATGCTAAATAGGGAAGTAAAATAGCCCCTCTCCTCCTATTCGAGAGTCCCCTGTTTATACATCTATGGTTCGCCTTAGCTCTTCTGGCCGCACTGCTGTATGGGGAGCTCACATTCAGCTGATTGTCCACCATCACCTGTAAAACTTCTCCAGAGATGCTGCTTCTCAGCAGTCTCCCATCTTGTAAGTAGGGCCTGTGTTCTTTCTTGATAGATGCATACATTTACATTTAACTATCTTCTACTCCTATGGTATGCTCCCAGTTTACCCAGTGATGGATTGCTTTATATTAATGACTTATCTTCATTACTTACCACTCCCCAATTTTTGTGCTTTGCAAACTTTATTAGTGATTTTGTTTTCTTCTTGGTCATTGATAAAAAAGGTTAAATAGTATAAGGCCAAGAATAGATCCATGTGGGATCCCACTGGAAACATACCCACTGAATCAGGGTTCCCCATTACAATTCTGTTTTGAGACCTACCAGTTATTCCTATGTCCTAAGCCTGTAGGACGCTGTGTTAGCTCACCAGCAGGGCATATGTTAATGGTTTGCTATTGTGTTCTTACCCACTCTGTACCAGGCCAAATTTTCCATAGGTACTGGCCGAGGTCTCTGTGCACCTGCACTTGTGCACAAGTGGGTACACATTTACATAGGCAGTTGTCTATTATACTAACATAGAAACATGTTTGCTACAACTTTACTCATCATCCAGTCTTACTGTGCCTGTTGATTCCTGTTGACACTTGCATAATCACAGTTACCTGTGCAGTTCTGAATCCAGCATGACATTTGCCACCATCACACTGTTCCCTCAGCTTGTTTGTTATACCCCTACCCCATCTCTCTCTCAGCCTTGCCTTGACTGGCAGCAGATCTAGTCTCTTGGCAACCTAATGAGTGCAGCTGGCCTGTAGCAGGCTGCTAGATGTGACTGCCTACACGGCCCAATTTGTTGGAGGAGTCAGCAGACCAGCTTTTCAGCCCAGCAACTCAGCGGCTTCCCAAAGCATTCCCCCACAGCTGCTTGTTCTCAGCCTGGTCCTTGTCCTTTTCACAGTAGTGCTAAAGGCAGATCAATAAGCTATAATCTACAGTTGCTATGCATAGATTCCAACAAGCTATGAGAACTACCCAGAGGGGCTCAAGTTTCTCGAGCTTTTAACCATGTACCGCTCCTTTGAGTGGGATGTCGGAGCTCTTTCTGCACTGGTTCCTGGGGGAAGGCTATGGCAGAGAAGTGAATTGTGCTATGTGACATGACTGTGGTGTCATTTGGACAATTCTCATGCTTTCTGGGAAGGAGTTCAAGAGCCTTTGGCTGGCTGTTGAGATGGCATCAACCCCAGATCCCTTGAGTATGTAACTGGGCTGGCTGGACTGCTGCAGCTGTTGTAACCGCTCCAGAAGAAGAGGTGGCATCTGAGGTAGCATGGGACATATTCCACAGAGACGTTTGTAAATCAGAACCAAAAGGGGAGCCAGCATAGGAGCGGGCACTACCGTCGTTACAGAGCACTTGCGTGGTGTAGTCTCCTTGGCTCTTTATACTTAGGTGCTGGGCTGCCGATTAGCTGCTTCTGATACTTAGGCCTAGGCAGTGTGAGTTGCAATAGTCTAACCTGCTTGTGACAAAGGGATGAGCTGCTGAGGCCAGGTCATCATCCTGGGGGAATGGATACTGTTTTCATGGTAGCCAGAGATGGAATAAGGCACTTTTGGTGATGGCTGTTTGATGGGCCAGAGATTCCCCTGATAAGTCTAGCATGACCAAGTTGTCAAACTTAATGGCTGGTGCTCAGATGTCCTCATCCAAGCACTGCTCTCTTCCAGCTAGCAACGCTCCAGTCTTTTCTATGTTAAATCTGAGCCAGCTGTTTTTCATCCAGACTCCAATCCCCTTCAGGCACTGAGGTCTCTGTAAACCAGTGATGTCGGCACCCGATGAAAAGGATTTCTAGAACTGCATTTTGCTGATATCACCGCCCTTATTATCTAATGTTAATACACAGACGTTAAATGAGTGTGGTGGCAGGAAGAAGCAACATTGTCATGAAGTTCTAGTTATTATTTTATCAAATAGTTTGCCTTTTTTCTGCCGCCTCCATTTTTTCTGCCTCCACTTCCGTACCCCCGAATCATCTAAAATTACAGCATGACTCTAGTGTAGCGTGTTAGAACATTACCCAGCTCCACAGGTCAGTGAGTAAAATAAATGGCTTTTCCTTGAAAGTAAGTGCATACAACTGGCTGTCAAGTGTGCGCCCGCAGGGACTGTAAAGAAGGATAGCTACTTATGGATTAATCCACTCTGTTACCTGTCCCTGTGCAAACTGTGATAAAGAGCTAGAGGCCAGTCATTTTTGGAATTGGAGCTCACACTCCCTTTCTTCAGTGTCGTGTGCTTCCAAAACCCAGACATACCCTTGGAGATGAGCTCCATTGTACCAGTCTTATGCTCATTTTTAGGAGGTGGGAGGAGCTGGCTCTGCTTGGTTCGTTGCCAGTTCAAAAATTACCAGGAATGGCATGATAAATCCCTGCTGAAGAGGTTTCTCTACAAATGCTACAGGCTTATTCTCCCCTTTGCCCCAGGGTTTTCATTAGAATGAATCTTGTTAGCCTGCTTCACACCTCTCTGTCCATTCTCTGTTGATGATAGAATTCCTGCATGTGAGTTGGTTTCTTACAGTACGAGTGGGAATGAGCAGATGGAAATAAAATGATTCTTCTTCAAAGCTTAGTCGAACAATCGGCTGTAGAGAGAGGGGGGAAAAAACACCAAAAAACCAGCCGCCATTTGGTCCATTACTCTGCAGCCATGAGGACTTGATGGGCCTGGAGTCCGACATTGGAACAGACTTAATGAATCCATCTAATAACTGGCCTGCCTCTGGGCCACCTCTACCACTCAGTTGATGGAATTTTATCCCAGATGTTACAAGCCACCTGGAGAATGGCATTTGTAGGAATATCTTGTGGTATTGTTGCGTTATGTCCAATCAGTGTAAGATGTCGGCTGGGGATAATGGCCTCAGTAGTCAATAAACGGGAGCAACTGTAAACATCTGCATTACGAATGAAATCATTCTACTTCATGTCCAATATGCAACGTTGGCATTTTGT
Organism: Pelusios castaneus; assembly: GCA_007922175.1. Classification (NCBI taxonomy): domain Eukaryota; kingdom Metazoa; phylum Chordata; order Testudines; family Pelomedusidae; genus Pelusios; species Pelusios castaneus. The sequence continues at coordinate 9,357,647 of ML685781.1, forward strand.
GTGGAAAGCTTTCAGTTTTGCCCAGTCTGGGTGACATAGTGTCCATGTTTCACAATCATAAAATGATACAGAGAGCATATCGCTTGAATATATCCTGAACTTGGTGGTTAAACTGAGATGATGCTGATTCCGTATTAATTGTAAATGACCCACGTCAGATGCCGCAATACCAATCTGGTGAAGAGTTGGAAGAATGGTGAGTATAGAACCCTAATGGCAAAAGCTGGAGACAGCCTCAACAGTTTCATTATTGAAAGAGATTGGAGTTATAGGTGGACCTGGTCTGAGATCTTCCATCTTTGTCTTTGACCATTAAATATGGAGGCCAACACTGGCTGACTCCTCCTCCATTTGCTGCAGTGCCCCATGAAACCTGTTGGAGCTCTGTACTAGAACAATATCATCTGCATAGTCAAGGTCTGAGAGCAAGAGATCACTGATCTCAATGCCTAGGGATCTGATGGAATTCTGCATTATGAAATCTGTTGCCCGTAAAAAGTGCAGGGGCCATGACACAGCCCTGCCTGACACCAGATACTGATTTAAAAGGTGCAGACATCTGATTCTCTAGATGAACACGGGCAATGGTTCCATTATGCAACACACTAATCAAGTCCAGCAAAGTGGTTTCGATATGGGAGCATGCACGAGGTGGGGGAGGGGCAAGCATGGGCATGCCCCCTCCACCCCCCCATAATTGGTGGGGACTCAAAGAGCTCCTCCAGCCCCAGCATTCCAGTGGGCAGGGCGTGTGCTCTTCTGGCTCCCGGGGCACAGAGCTTTCCTCCAAAAGTGCCAGAATTTAAACTCCTGTGCACCGGACAGTCAGGGATGTCAGTGCCCCAAAAATTGGTCTGGGGCCTGATCTGCCCCCCTGGGAGCCCAATCCGGTCCAGATTGGGCTCCTGCCACTGCCGGCCTGCAGTCCAGCCCCAGGTCCCCATCTGGGGTTGAGGCCAGATCAGGCCACTGGCAGACAGGAGGGTAGGTGGGCCCCAGGTCCTGGCCGGGGCCAGGGCTGGATCAGGGCGGCCGGCCCTGAGTCCCCACTGGACTGGTGGTGCTGGGACTTGGGGCACATGCCCCGTGTATCCAGGGCCAGGAAGGCCACTGGGGACAGCTACACCTTTTAAGGCTATCCATAGTACACTTTGGTCAACTGACTCAAATGCAGCCTTAAGATTGATATACACTATGTTCAGGGACTTCTTGAACTCATGCTGTATCTCTAACAACAAACGAAGGCCCAAAATGGTGTCTAATCTGGATCTGTGCCTTGTAAAGCCTGACTGTTGGTTCCACTAAAAAATTGCTGCATCTCATGGATACAGATAAAAGGCAAAGTATCATTTCCCTTGGTCAACACCAGGTTCCTTTTCTAAGCATCACAGAAATGTTGGACTGGAAAGGCCCTCGAGAGGTCTTCTAGCCCAATCTCTTGCGCTCAAGGCAAGAGTAGGTATTTAGACGATTCAGTGCTATAAGGTGCAAATTAAGCCTGCAATTAAACACAGTGTGAGCATATGTTAACGATATATATATTTAAAAAATGGAAACTCAAGTCTGATTCTGCAAACACTTAGACACATGCAAAACCTTTATTTTTTTGGGATCCCACAGAAGTCAATAGGGTCTTGGCACTGACTTTAGAAGCTATCGGATCAAGCTATTCCATAGTCTCAGAGAAGCAAATGGCATTACTTATGGGTAATGCATGTGTCACAAGTGTTTGTAGGATTGGTCTTCATGACTGTGAGGCCCTCTAGGCAGGGTTGGAGCCTCATCTGTTTGGAAGAACTTAGTGTTTTGTGGGTGCAACTGGAAATAGAGTAAATAGCATCAGTACTTTAAAGAAAGGAAAAAATGGTGGTGGGAAGATTCATGATCCTGGCTAAGATTTTCAAAAGCAATTAGTGCTTTAGAGTGTCTTAGTTTTTATGAGCCCAACTTGTGACACCTTAAAGGAGCCTGATTTTCAGACAGTGCTGAGAGCACCTGCCCTCTGAAAATCAGGCTACTTTAAGGTGTCTCAAATTAAGTTTCCCAAAAATGGAGGCACCTGAAATCATGAGTCACTTCTGAAAGTCTTGGCTCAAACTCTCTATAGTCCACCGTGAATGCCTGTACTTCTCTGGTGGTGTCTCGTGCCTGCCTGCCTCTACAAGGATGTTAATGAATGGAGAATAAGGTCCTGCTTGTGGCACTGACTCCCCTTAGGCAGACGGCATCAACACAAGAGCAAGGGTGAGGATTGGGGACTAACTGCTCACAGTGTGTTTTAAAAAAAAAAAAAAAAAAAGTCCAGGAGTTATTTGTGGGGAATTTTTTTGGAGTCAAAAAAATAATTTCCCATGACATCGTTTTTGTCTTGGATGAAAAATGCCAAGTAGAATACTTCACTGAAAGATACAAGTTTTCAGTTGATGAAAACTGTAAAAAAAATAAAATAAAAAAAAAAATTGGGGGGGGGGGGGGGGGTTGTATTAAAAATTATTAATCAAATGAAAATTTCCTGTGACAAGGCCATTTTCAGCTAGATCAGCTCTCAGTGGTTCTTTATGCAATTTCTTTTCCCCAAAGCTCATGAGGAATGAGCAGCTCTCTTTGGTCCTAAGTCGACTTAAAATGAGGTTTAAGAAAGTCAACTTAATTTTCCTTAAGTCGACTTAAGGAAAGTGTAGTGGAGACGCAGAGTAAATTAAGTCGACATAAGCTTGCTTAAGTCGACTTAATTTACAAGTGTAGACGCACCCATTAGGCCTAGTCTTGCAACTGGATCTGGGCAGGCAGATCCTTGTGTCCATATAGATCGCCTTTGACAACAGGTTTTAAGGGGCACCACATTAGATGGAAGAGAATTTTTTACATATGTTATCTCTTCTAACGTGGGGGAGGGAGTGCCAACATCATAGTTCACTAGGGCTCCAAAAACTGTTGGGCCGGCCCTGTTTCCTCTCCCTATCCCTAAAGGCACAGACTGCATTAACTGAAATTTTGGGAGTGCCAAATTGGACATCACATTCAAACTTTTAACATGACGTTCTGTTAACCTGAATCATGAATTTCACTCAGTTATAATTGAAGCTTTTGTTAAAATTTGTTACTAAAATTGTGCCTTCCAACTTGTGTTCTATTGACACCTCAGTATTTATGCCTCCAGTTATGGGAGCAGGGTGAAAAAATCCAATAAAGTCAGCACCCATAGCTCTTAGAAGTAGTATTTTTTCACTGTGACATCTTTTTGTCGTAGGCAAACCAACAGCTAGAAGTATGTCAGGGAACATCAAACCAGCAAAGAAGCCCTTTGAGCTTCTACAAATGTTATTTGCAGAACATGGGGGTAGATCACAGATCATTCTCAAGAAAAGTATTTTTCCAAAACATCTTCAGAGTGGTTGTACATCAGAGCCTTCTTTGCCATGATAGAAAATCTTAATCATTAGGGTACTCTGTGTCAAAGTGGCAAACACTTTTGGAATCTATTTTCCTTACTTCTCCTCTTTCTGCTCACTGTGGGTACGTCTACACTGGCAAGTTAGGTCAACTTAAGGATGCTTAAGTTGACCTAAACAAAGCTGCGTCCACATTGGCCTTTTCTTAAGTCGACTTAAGCATTTTCTTAAGTTGACTTAAGGAAAGCTTAAGTCGATTTAATAATACCCTCTTTTAAGTCGACTTCTTCGGTCGACTTAAGGCCAGTGTAGACGGGGATTAAAGCTAAGTCGACTTTATTAAGTCAACTTAAAGTCAATATAATGGCTATCTCTGCTGTTAAGTCAACTTAAAAAAGTCGACTTAAAGTGTAGTCAATTTGTTAAGTTGACTTAACAAGGTCAACTTAACCTTGTAAGTGTAGACATAGCCTGTGTTATGTCCCTAATAAATAAATAAACAAACCCCACCAGTTCTTGTTAGACAAGATTTACTCTGGTTCTTTTTTCGTCAGTTCACACTCCTATAGATCAGTTCATCCACAATGGTGCCCAAAGCATCTGAAGCTGCATTTTCAGTTCTATAATGTTTTGGCACCTCTTTAGTTCCCCCCAATCTGAATCCCATTCAAATAAATGGAAACAGCCCCACTGATTTTAGTAGAAGTTGGATTGAGCCTTACCTTGCCTCACCTTCCTCAACCACAGAGATGTGCCTGGTGGCTTGTGCCGCAAGGCTAGGCTCTGCGCCTTTTACTCAGGTCCAGTAGTACTTTGCTCCTTGATTAGCCTCATTGCTTTCAACAGGGTTACTTGTGGATTAAGGCATTATTTAGCACGAATAAAGGTATAGAAGTCTGAGCAGTAGGGAAGAATAGAGCATAGATAGCATTGGGCAACAAACTAATTTAACACAGGAGGATTAAGAATGGCCATTTTTCATACGAGAACGTATCAATAAACCTAGCTAGAAACTTTCTGTCTGTTTTTGAAGCTAATCGAATAATCTGAAATGATTTCTTGAAGCGATAGCCTGCTAACTAATCACAATCTACTCTAACACCACAGCCCACTGGGGACATCAGTTGATGGCACCTGCATGGAGCCGTGAGCATGGGTGTGACCTGGTGTGGTTCACCCCTCACCCTGACACTTGCCCCTTTTGCGGTGTGAGGGAGACCCTGGCGCATGTCTATCTTGAATACACCAGGTAGCAGCCCCTTTTCTGGCTCCTCCAGAACCTCTTGTTGAGGTTCTGGCTTCCCTTTTCCCCTCACTTGTTCATTTACACACACCCTATCCGTGGCTCCGTGAAGTCACAGGACCTCCTTGTCAGCCTCCTCCTGGCTCTAGCTAAAACCACCCCCTATTGTGGGGCCTATTTCCGCTCCTTAGTTGGTTCACGTATCTGGGCCGAGTTCTTCTGGGCAGCGTCCACTGGCTCCCTAGACACCTTCCAGGAGCAGTGGGCACTGTCCAGGGTTCTCTGCTCAGTGTCCTCTTCTGGTTCCCTGCTTCTATATCTTTGACCTCCACACCCATTCCTGGTTTTTTTTATCATTTGTCCCCTGTAATTAGTTGAGCCCTGGACCAGTGACTCCTCCCTTAGGCTGAGGGAAGAGTTCTAGCAGTGGGTGGGCTTGGGCCCGCACACCACCTGGGTTTCAAATAGTAATAAATCACAGCAGCTTCTCTCCCGTCAATTGTAGCCCTTTCATTAGTTAATACTAGTTCTGTAGATATATACAAATTGTCTCTCTGGGCAGCATATTTACCTCCAGATTTGAACCCAGGTTTGGAGATGTGATAAACTGGGTCATTAACATGGTCCAACATGCAATTGTTGTTAACACTCAACATAAGGACACAGGGAATTCTTCTCTGTTCGGAGGGCTATACATCATTATTTCTGTTGTCTCATGCTGGCATGGGGCCTTTTTTAGTATCAGTCCAAGATACTTGACTTTAGCAAGGCTTTTGATACGATTTCCCACAGCATTCTCATCGGCAAGTTAAGGAAGCATGGGTTGGACGAGTGAACTGTAAGGTGGATCGAAAACTGGCTAGATCAATGGGCTCAGTGGGTAGGAATCAATGGCTCGATGTCTGGTTGGCAACCGGTAACGAGTGGAGTGCCCCAGGGGTCGGTCCTGGGGCCGGTTCTATTCAACATCTTCATTAATGATCTTGATGATGGAATAGACTGCGTGCTTAGTAAGTTTGCGGATGACACCAAGTTGGGGGGAATGGTAGATACTCTGGAGGACAGGGACAGGATCCAGGGAGACTTGGACAAATTGGAACACTGGGCCGAAAGAAACCTCCTGAGGTTCAACAAAGACAACTGCAAAGTCCTGCACTTAGAACGAAAAAATCTCATGCACTGCTACAGGCTGGGGACCGATCGGCTAAGTAGCAGCACTGTAGAAAAGGACCTGGAGGTTATGGTGGACGGGAAGATGAATATGAGCCAACAGTGTGCCCTTGTTGCCAAAAAGGCCAATGGCATATTAGGCTGCATCAGTAGGAGTATTGCCAGCAGATCGAGGGATGTGATAATTCCCCTCTATTCGATGCTGGTCAGGCCGCATCTGGAATACTGTGTCCAGTTTTGGGCTCCCCACTACAGGAAGGGTGTGGACAAATTAGAAAGAGTCCAGCGGAGGGCAACAAAAATGATTAGGGGGCTGGGGCACATGACTTATGAGGAGAGACTGAAGGAACTAGACTTATTTAGTCTACAGAAGAGAAGACTGAGGGGAGATTTGATAGCAACCTTCAACTACTTGAAGGGGTGCTCCAAAGAGGAGGGAGCTAGGCTGTTCTCGATGGTAGCAGAGGAAAGAACAAGGAGCAATGGTTTCAAATTACAGCTGGGGAGGTCAAGGTTGGATATTAGGACAAACTTTCTCACTAGGAGGGTGGTGAAGCATTGGAATGGGCTATCTAGAGAGGTGGTAGAATCTCCATCTTTGGAGGTTTTTAAGGCCTGGTTAGACAAAACCCTGGCTGTGGTGATTTAGTGGAAGTGGTCCTGCTTTTTAGCAGGGGGTTGGACTAGATGACCTCGTGAGGTCCCTTCTAACCCTATTGTTCTATGATTCTATACAAGAGGGGTTGGACTGTCTTGTAAGGGGCAGAAGAAAATGGGGGCAGGGACAGAGAAGTCTTACAGGGGAAAGCCCTAGGAACAACTGAGTGAAATCTTAGACAGATTTGTTTTGTTGATTTTGTTTAAGTAAACAATAAAGGCAAACCTCAGGCAAGAGGTGAGTTTGGGCCATATCCCTGGTCCGGCCTCCATTTGCTAACAGGGAGGCTGAACTTTACAAAAGGTTCTCTGCATTATAACAAGCTAGTGCCTCTACTAAGTGAAACAAAATATTCCTAGAAAAATGGCTCTATTGTGCTCAACTTTTCATACTTGATATGAAAAAGACCTGTATTGTATTTTCTGGACAGAGCCTGCATGCAAGTTGAGAAATGCAGTTTGGATAAAAGGTTACTATGGTTGTCTTATTTCCATGTTAATTTTCTTAATAGACCCCACTTAATGAAATGTTCAGGCCTTCATTGAAATTCCAGTGCGAGCATTACCAAGAGCAGCCCACAACCCATAATCCACGAGGAATAAATGTGAGTTATAAGAGCAAAAGTCTTGTGACAAGTATTTCAGTGTCTTCTCAGTAGTCTTTGAAATTTTTCCATTGCTCTGGGGAAGGGGCTGGCACTTGATTGGCTACTTATCTTTATGAAGTAGAATTTCTTTTATGCTTTTAGCTACTGTTGTGGGTTTTTAAACTTTTTTTCTAATCAGGCAAAGCACAACTTAATTAAAAATAAATACTTATCAAGATTGGAAACCAGCCATTGGATGGTCTTTGCAAGTCCATACTGTAAACAAGATTTCCTTCTCTAGTGTTTCAAGAAATAATTAATTAGTATGCCTATATTCATGGCTCTTCAGGATCTCATAGAAGAGCAAATCTGCATGTATGCTTAAAGTAGTGGACAGAGGGTGTTCCGAGAATGCTTTGTGAAGAGATACAATATGCTGGAAGCACTGTCTGTTTCTCTGTCTTTCCCCCCTTCAGATTTAACTATTAACTTTTGTTGTTGTTTCATTGACTATAACTTTTAAAATAGTTTTAACACCTGTTTTTCTACAGTGAAAGCCCTGGACACAGCAGTGACGTTCCTGCTAGAAATAGAGATTGCTAAAGACTGAGGGTGTGGCTTTAAGCAGTGTGTAAATTACATCCCAGAAGTAGCCCGGGACAGTGGTTCCCAACCTTTTGTGGGTTGCATCACATTTGGTGGCATGTTGTGACCCTACAGGACACACCAGCCCACTGCTGCGAGGCCAAATCCAGCCATCTCCCCACTTCTCGGCGTATGTCTACACTTACAAATTAAGTCGACTTAAGGAGGCTTAAGTCGACTTAAAATACTCCACATCTACACTGGGCTTTCCTTAAGTCTACTTAAGCTGCTCCTTAAATCGAATTAAGGAAAAGTTAGTTTGAATTAATAACACCTTGTTTTAATTCAAACTAGCGCTTAAATCGACTTTATTAAGTCAACTTAAGCCAGGTCGAAAAGGGGCCATGTCTACACTTGAAAAGTTAAGTAGACTTTTAAGTTGACTTAATAAGGTTGACTTTAAGTCGACTTAAAGTGGACCTTATTAAGTCGACTTAACAAAAGTCGATTTAACAAAAGTCAACTCAACTTTTCAAGTGTAGATGTGGCCCCTTTTTGACCTTATTAAGTCAATTTAATGTTTTAAATCGACTTAAGATCCACCAAGGCATTAATCCCCATCTCCACTGGCTTAAATCGAGTTAATAAAGTTGACTTAAGCGCTAGTTCGAATTAAAATGAGGTGTTAATTCAAACTAACTTTTCCTTAATTCGACTTAAGGAGCAGCTTAAGTTGACTTAAGGAAAGCCCAGTGTAGATGAGGAGTATTTTAAGTCGACTTAAGCCTCCTTAAATTGATTTAATTTGTAAGTGTAGGCGCTCCCTGAGAGACCAGCCCAATAATGTGGAAGCAAAATCTGTGTCAACTTGAAATCACTTCCACATTCAATGTGGAAGGCTGGACCAACTCCAGCTGAGTGCATTTTGCAGGTAACACATTTTCAGGGTAATAGCAACACTGCCTTTATTTCTGTTTTGCTGATGGATGGAAGGAAATTACCTTCCTCAAGATGCCATTCATCCTGACCTCTCCCAGCTTACGGTAGGGCATTAGGAAAAAGCAAAACAACAGAAACAATTCCCAAATGTGCGACAAGTGATTCAGCTTCCTAATTTTATAAAGAGATCTTGTATTTTGTGAAAATATGTATTCCCATTTTTACCAGGCTGGCAGCAGAGTGTGGCCCTGATTCTTTTTTCCATTGCAGGAGATTTGATGCTGGCTTTGGAGACAGTATATTTGGGCCAATAAGTCATCAATTGAATAAATGCTTCTGTTGTATACGTTTGCTGATTTCATGACACTTGCATTATACTATGCATTAAGTCCGCATGTTCCGTATCGCCATTAGCAACATTTTGTCACATGTCATTTCTACACTTGTCACTGTTCAGGAATGAAATGGCCGCCACACACCAGACTGACTAGTTAGTCTTTAAAAGTGCCACAGGACTCTGTTGTCTTCCTACAATAGACTAACACGGCTACCCCTTTGAAAATAGTTCTCCTACTTTTACTGAAACTCTCAAATTATAGAGCCTGATTCTGATCTTACTAACTCTGGTTTTACATCATGTTTGGTGGAATTACTCCTGAATCTCACCAGTGGGAGTGTGATAGCAGATGATGATGTATTCTGCTTCAGTTCTGAAATTGACTGGGGCAGAGGAGGAAAGAAAATACAGAAGAGGAGGAAGAGGTAGAAAATACAATAAAACATGTAGGCTACTTCCTAGTTTAACTGCTGCTTTGAAAAGTTGTGAAGTGATTCGAGTTTTTATAAAGACAGATTGTCTGTTTAAATGTATAATTATACTACTACTGTGTAGTGATACGGATAATTGTGCTATTAAAGAGAAGCACTTTCATCTCAATTTTTTTGTATTATGGTTATTTCATGAAATATAGTATTATCCAAAGCAGTATTTAGAAACAAACTTCTTGGCACTGGTCTCTACAGATCACAGCAACCAAGGGGTAAGCGAGCAGATCACTGCTGAGTGATCCAGCCAAAGGTAAAATGATATCCGTGGGACTCGGATTCCCATAACGTTATTCATTGTGAATAGTACTTTCTTCCAATGGGAGAGGGGCAAGGTGCTACTCAGCACGAGTAACATTGTCAAGATCTGCAGGGCCAGATTAAGGACCCCCACCAAGGTGGTTTGGGGCAGGGCAGTCCATGGGCTTGAGGCTAGAGGCCACGGTGCCCCTGCACCCAGACTACCAGCCCTGGCCCCCCCGGGGTGGGGGAGGGAGGCTAGTTCGTGTGTGGTCACTGTGCTGTAGGAATGGGGCTGGCTGGCACATGGGACAGCCTCCGGCAGCGGCCCTCTAACATCTGGAGCAGTGTTGGCTGCTATACCGGAGCCCTTGGGAGGCTGGCCATGCCAGTCTGAGCTGCGGGTGCCCCAGCGCAATAGCCCAACAGTACTCCAAGCCCTGGAGACCTGTGCCAGAGGCCGCCTTGCACACTGGACAGCCCCAGCCCTGGAGCACAGCAGACAGGTGTCAGCCCACCCCACTCCCAGGGGCAGACTAGCTGGCCCACAGGGCCCCAGGATCCTGCCCGCCCAGAGCCAGCGCCCCAGCTCTGCCAGCACTGTACCAGATCAGCAGGTGCTTTAGAAGCTGCAGTCCAGGGCCCCCCTTCAGGCCAGGGCCAGGAGCTGCCACAGCCCTTAAAGCCCCTGCGTTGATCCAGCCCTGAGGATCTGGCTCTTTGTGAGGCATTTCCACTTATTGGTGGCAACATCCCAACTGATCCACATGCACTCTTTGTGGAGCGGAGCCCAATACTCCAAATCTCGGAGGTCAGAGTAGATGACCATCTTGGTCCCACCTGATCTTTGAGTCTATGAGCATCTTGTGCATATACGTACGTACACAGAGACTGAGTTCCAGTTGCTTGATATAGATATTACTTAGAATCATAGAATCATAGAATAATAGGGTTGGAAGGGACCTCACGAGGTCATCTAGTCCAACCCCCTGCTAAAAAGCAGGACCACTCCCCCTAAATTATCCCAGCCAGGGTTTTGTCTAACCGAGCCTTAAAAATCTCCAAAGATGAAGATTCTACCACCTCCCTAGATAGCCCATTCTAATGCTTCACCACCCTCCTAGTGAGAAAGTTTTTCCTAATATCCACTTACCTTTATAAAGCAAGATATATGCTTTTGCTTGGTTTATGGGAAAGCAGGGTGAAACATAGCTAATAAATCTTGACCCTCCAGGGAGTATGCATATATATATATATAGAGAGAGAGAGAGCTCAATTTTGTGCATATTTTGCCTGTTACAGTTCAGTAGTTCGCAGGCATCAAACATATCAAATAGAAAACAGGGAGTTCATTATTACAATGCTTTAAATCTCAACTAGAAGCTATAATAACAAATGGGATATCCAACACACACTTTCCTACTTGAACCTTTCAGGTAATTCCAGCACAGGGTAACAAAATGGAGGATATTTCCTAAGTCTTCCAGAGAACAAGGTATTTCAGCATCTTGGGTGTAGTTTTTTTCTTTTAGATAGTGATAAAAGTTCTTGTTCATTAAGAGAGATGCATTAGGGACAAAAATGTACAGTTGTTGTGTATTAGAGGTAAAAGTTTTCTTAGTCACTTACACCAGTTGTTCTTAACTAGTGGTACGTGTACCCCTGGGGTAGGCAGAAGTCTTCTGGGGTACATCAATTTATCTAGAAGATACTTGCCTAGTTTTACAACAGGCTGCAGAAAAGCACTAGAGAAGTCAGTACAAACTAAAATTGCATGCAGACAATGACTTGTACTGCGCAGTATGCTGTACACTGAAATGAAAGTACAATATTTATATTCCAATCTATTTATTTTACAATTGTACGGTAAAATGAGAAAGTGAGTAATTTTTCAGTACTAGACACTTTCCTATTTTTATGTCTGATTTTGTAAGCAAGTAGTCTTTAAGTGAGGTGAAATTTGGGGGTACATAAGACAAAGCAGCCTCCTGAAAGGGGTAGAGTAGTCTGGAAAGGTTGAGAGCCATTGACCTAGACCACCAGCCCTTGGTCTCATTCACAGATTTCTATGGCAACATCATTGATTTGCTGCCCACTTTTACCCTGAATACCGTACTTGCTATGATAGATGTTATAAGAACCTCCTGTGGCTGCTTATTGAAATTTTTTAGTTGCCCTAATTGCTATGCCATACTTCTATTGAAAAAAAAAGTTCTTAATTTTAAGCCATTATATTTTCTTCTGCCTGCCTGGACTCTTGATAACTCCTCTGCCTCCAAACTTCCTACTAGTTTATTAGTTGTTGGTACTTTTAAACTCTTACCATTTTGTTTTGTGTTTTAGGCTGGATAAATTCATTTCTATTAACTTCATCCTACAGGCTGTTTTTTCTAAACCCTGTATTTTTTTTTGTCTTTGGATACCGTTCACTTTAGTTTTATCATTATGGAATCCAAAGCTGCTCATAAATTGCATTAATCCTCTAACACTTGCTATGCTTCGGATGCAATGTAGAGTGGAATAATTGCTGCCTGATTCTATATGATACCTCTTTTTCTCTGGGTCTTGCTGAAGAGTGACAACATGGTGCAACACAGTGCAAATGTGCTCTGGTATATACTGGTGTGTATTTTAAACAAGCTGCCTTTTAAATCTTGTGCCTACAATTTATTTCTCTCCGGAACAGAAAGATGATGACTGCGCACCACTTTATGAAATGTGTCATGATATTGGCATTTTGCTCCCAGCATAACTGGAGCACACCTGTCAAACAAAGTGGTTAGAAGTATCTGGCTAAGAAGAAAGCTCCAGAATGTGTTTATGTACTGTCAAGACATGCTTAATAAATGTATCTCATTATTTTCATACTGTAACAAAAATAACTGTGTCATGTGAACTCTCAGTTATGGCCTTGATTCAAGAAAGCAATTAAGAATATGCTTAACTTTAACTTTTTAAATCCACAGGACTATGAACCTGCTTAAAGGTAAGCACGTGCTTATGTTTTTCTGAACTGGGGTCTATGAAATGACCTTAAGAGATTTTTTTACATCTTGTATTTATGTCTCGAATTACAAAGATTAGTGGATTGATAATGGAATTTCTTTCTGATGTCTAACATGGTGATATTGAAAGTACAGCAGGAAAAGGCACATTCCCTTGAAAAATCTCTGCAAAGGATTGTAGGGATCTAAACAAAGCTTACATACGGCTTAATCTTGCACACTATGGCACAGCTCCTATTGACTTCAGTAAGCCGGGCCAGGTCTGTAATGAGTGCAGTCATGGAACATTCATTCCATGTTACGTCAGTGGCAGAAAGCACTCATGCTTGGACGGGTCGCTGTCCCTTTATCTTGTACATCTGTTACTTCCAAAGGGGAGAAATGTAATATTTTCTGACATGAAGGCAAAATGTGCACAGGAAGCTTGATGACAAAGCAATCATGAAAACATCACATTCACCTGAACAGTTCCAGTGAATGCTATGGGTGGACTTGCATGCAGAAGATCACTCACGTGCGTAAGTGTGTGCAGGGGTGGGGTCCTGAGTAGTATTGGGAAGAGGTATAAAAGCAAAGCATGGCATTTCTTAAGTTGATCATTAAGCTTTTAGGCAGAGGGTGAAATCTTGGCTCCACTTAAGACAATGGGAATTTTTCTATTGACTTCAGTGAGTCAGGATTGCTCCCTCACTGTGTAAATAAAAAGTTGTCTGAGTTCAAGAGTGGGACAGTCACAATGTTTGTAGTGGTTTAGGACACCGTTTGGCAGGACTTGAGCCAGAGCTAGCAACTTGATGTTTTCGTCAAGGTTGAAATTTCTCGGTCAAAGTCCAGACTCCAGAGAAGAAAATAATAATAATAAAAAAAACCAATAATGGGAGGTAAATACTAAGATTTCAGGATCCATTTAAAAAAGCACCTGGCAGTCTAGATTTCACCTGCAATCTGCCTTTGACTAACCCTCATCCCTCCCCAAGATGGAGAACAACAAAAGAAGGGCCAACAGGTGTATTTATAGGAAGGCAGTGTTTCCTAGTGTATAGAGCATTGGCCTAGGGTACAGGGGATGTACGTTCAATCCCTGGCTTTGCCATTGGCATGCTAGGTAACCTTGGACAAGTTACTTCCTTCCCCGTGCCTGTTTCCCCTTCAGTAAAATATGGGTGTCATCACACTGACTGCCTTTGTAAACCCTGGGAGATCTACTGATGAAAAATGCTAGGTATTTTATTAAAAATGTCTAAACCAAATTTAATAACCATTTAGGATATTTTCCTATTAAATAATGTAAATGTTTTTAAGGACTATGATATTGTATAATTAAGAAAAGTTATCTAAAATAATAGCGCGAGTGCGCTCGAGGTGTTGGACAATGCTAGTGATCTCCACATCACACAAAACAAACAAAGAGATAACCCCATTGAAGAAATGATTATTTGCTTCCATGCTTTTGTTAGAGACTCTACTGAAATGCATTTATCTCATCGTTCTTGGACTGTGGCTAACCCAGTGAACAAATGAACTTGCATGTTGTATTTTTTCAGTGGCATAATGTTGGGAGCAGGTTAACTTGATCATGATATAATCATTTTACTATTGGCGTTTATGTAGTTTTCATTTTCTAATTAATGGAAGAAATATTTTAAAGACGTTGATGGGGGGGGGTCACATCTATGAAGAATGAACCTGCAACATTCAATGTGCTCTACACTGGGGCATGACATACAAGCCATGTCTTTCATTAACATACTATCATGGAATGGAAATCATTAGGGAAGGTGAGTTTGTATTAATGAATTGCCGTCACTCATGAATTTTTATGTTTCTCTTCCTTTGGGCATACTGATAGGTCTTAACCTAGAAGAAAGATAGGGTATGGCTATTTTCCCTTTAAAATACTCTCCTGGATGATATTAGACCATCAGATACAGAAAACTGTATGTCTAGCAAATGTGCCTATGTTACTTACCAAGAAGCGGGGGAGAAGCATTCAGAGAGGGAGAGAGGGAAATTCTGGTTGTGGCTTTCCCAGTTCAAATTGAGCCCAGAGACCTGCTCTCCGAATTGATATTTCTCATCTTGCAACTGACTGATGTACATCCTACCGGAATGCTATGGAGTAGATTAACTAGGCTCTGTCTGATGTTGGTGCTTATCACCTAAGTATTGTGTATATCTTTTGACCTTGGTGGATTTGTGGGTTTTCTGGTGAAGGGGTGATGGAAGCATTGTGATATGTCTACCGCTGACTTCTACAGCCACTAAGCAGAGACAGCTGTTTTAGAAAAACTCAGAATGCCAGATTCTTGTTTAATACCTATGACTCTATAGCCAAGGATTAGGGTTAATCAGCATCCATACAAGCCCATGGAAAACAACATTCAGAATGCTGCTTGCTCTGTCCTTTTGAGAATCACACCCCAGTTTCTTGGAGTGTGTTCATTACTGATGAAAGGCCCACAGAAGGGTCAGCAGTTCACAAACACGTATGGGAGGGGAGCTCAATATATCTGTGCCTAACTCTCCCTGAATTTTAATAGCAGCTGGGTGCCTAACTCCCTTAGGCACCATTGAAAATCCCAGCCAATAACTTCACAAAGGCAGAAAGTCTCATGATATTTCCAGATCTTCCACTTCTAGTGCCCACTGAAGCAGAAGTATGTAGACAGGAGAGGAAAAAAAGTTGCTAGCCAGATATTTTCTACCCCAGGAACGGCTTAGCTGTATAAAAATCAAGATTTGGCTTCAGTTTGGGTTTATACAGTGATTTGAATCAATTCTTACGTTTTTCTGAACTGCTTTGGCTACCCAGCCTGTCTAGTTCCAAAGGGGTAGCTCCATTAGTCTATTGCAGAGAAACAATTAGTCATGTGGCACTTTTAAAGATGAACAGATTTATTTATCGCAAGAGCTTTCGTGGGAGAAAATCCCACTTCGTCAGATGCTTTGGCACATCTTCAAAGGGTCTGACGAAGTGGGATTTTCTCCCACGAAAGCTCTTGCGATAAATAAATCCGTTAGCCTTTAAAAGTGCCCCCAGGGCTCTGTTTCCAGCCTGTCTAGTTACCATTATAGGTTTCCTACTGTTTTTTTACCCACTAGGTCTGGTTGCATTTCCTGGGGAGTAGCCCTTTTCTGAGGGCTATCTGGAAGGCAAAAAAAAGTATGTTTTTAACTTGGCTTAGCCAACCTGAATTAAAATAATGGTGAATACTTGGTTTTTAACTCAGGTTAGCTGCTCAAATTCCACTGTAGGCTGCCCTAGAGGTTAGAACTCGCACTGCTATGGACTTCATTTCCATTTTAATCGGAGATAATTAAACTGAGTTAAGAACAAACCTCTTTTTGTGTTGTGTAGACATACCTTTAAGTGTGCAGGGGTCGGCTGCTTATGACATACGTCACTTCAGGAGAGAGAGTTTCTGTACCCAGCTCACCCTTCTTATCATGCCCAGCTTGTCTTGTGCATTACAAGGCAGCAGCTCTTGTGCTTGAGGCTACTCCACTCTTCCTTGCTGATTTGCCCCTTGCACACCCATGTAGTTAGGGTGACCAGATGTCCCGATTTTTTTGTTCTTTTTTTTTCCTTTTTTAAAATAGGGACAGTCCCAATACTCAGGGCTTTGTCTCGTAGGTGTGCCTATTACTTCCCACCCCATCCCGATTGTTCACACTTGCTAACTGCTCACCCTACAACATGTAGTGGTCGGCCATGGTCTGCCCCATAGTGGGAAGATGTAATATCATTTTGTCTGCTGATCCACCACTTTCAGATCAGTCCATCTGTCCTAACAGATGGATGAACACAAAGCTCCTGGGGTTAAATAATGGGGTTGCACCTGGGTGACTGAGAACAGAATTTCAACCACTATCTTCCTGTAGCAACATGCATCTGTGCAAATGACTTGGGTGAAAATTCCCCAAAGTGTATTTCTCTAAATGCTTACGTAAATCAAAATAATGAATTGGGGGGTGGAAGGGAAGTAGAAATCAGGAAAACCAAACAATCATCATTCTTGCCTGGACAAAAATAAATGACTCAATTATTAATATGTGACACTTCCATTGCATCTCCTTCAAATAAATTGATACCTCCTTCCTGATAAATTAACTGTTGTGCTTCATAAATGACTTTGTTCTGATTGCTTAGGAGGCTAGCGCTTGGCACAGAAATACATTAAAGAAATTATTTGATACCTTTGCTTCTGTACAGAATCTTCTTGTTGGCTTTTTGTTACATACAACAAATTCCTTTACCTCAACAATTTTCTTCTGCTTATAGCTTATTTCGCCCACACTATTATATCTCACTAAGACAGCTACCTGGTTCAGGCCCTTATCCCTCAATAGGCATGTCTGTTACAAAGCTGGTATGATTAATGATATATTCCAGGATGATCATATCTGTAGTTATGTCCGCCTCATTTGGTGTTTGTTGGCCCTCATGAAAAGGAGTTTCTAAAATGTGCTTGCTCTGCTGTCAGTAACAAAACGGATATTCTCCAGTGCCTTGTAGTATGGGTGGCAAGGCTAACAGCTAAATATATGGTGATCAGCTTACAATAAATGCCTAAGAGGAATAGATGAAATCTCAAACAGTAATGATCTCTAGCAACAGATCATCATTGACGATCAAACTCAGAGTCTTCAGGCTTAAAACCATGATCCTCTGCCACCTGAAGTAAAGAATTAGCTTCATTAATGGCCATCGATATTATGTTCTTATCCTCTTAGCACTGAAGGTTCTGTGTTTACTCCCCACAACAATCCATGGTGTGAGGCTGTTACAAATGGCTGGTCATAAAGGGATTTGAACTTCTTTAGCCCTTAAATGCTCAGAATGCACTTCCACATAAGGTGATAGTGCAAAACTGAAGCTGCTAACGGAAAAAGTTATTTCTCCAGCACTAGTAGCTTGTATTTTTTAATGGTAGATTCTATGCTCAGTTCCCCAGCAACCCAGGATGGCAGTTTTCATATCATTACATATGGATGACAAAAGTAAATATAAATAAATACAATGTTCAGAAAGAGTCCCTGGAATTAGTACACCACTATAATTCCCCTAAGTCCAATGGTGCTACTCATGACTTACACTGGTTTGAGATCAGAAGTCGGACTTTGTCTTTATTTCTTCAAAGAACCATATAGGCCATTGTGAGAATTAGCTTACATCCAGTATGCAACATTTTTAATACCTATTCTAACTTTCATTAATGTTTGTGAACAGGCACTGGAGTAAAGAACGCTTAACTAATAGTTTATATACATCATGCTGGAGTTCTAACTTCAGTATGAGAAAAGAGACCTCTTCTGAAGAATGCTCACATTGTATAAGCAAAACACATACCAGTGTCCTCTAGGGATGAGGTTGTGCCACGGCTATTCTGTCTAACACCTAATTGGTTTATGGAATGCTTCCTGATCACATGGGACCTGGTGTTCAGCACCAGAAAAAGCCCCAGATTTTGAAAACCAGTCAGTACATCACTTCCTGAACTCTTTGGACAATCTGGCTCTTATTCAAGTGTGTCTCAATGCAACCATAGGGAGTGATTAACTCTTGAGTAGACATTTGGGTACATCTACTCAGGGGTAAAAGACCTGTGGCAAGGCCACACCTGGCTTGGGTCAGCTGATTTGGGCCATAGGCCTAAAAATTGCTGAGTAGACCTCCTGATAATTGACACACAGATATTTTTTTCCCAGCCCCATGAGCCCGAGTCAGCTGACCTGGATTAGCTGTGTTAGATCACCTGTAGGGCATCTCTCCCAATGCACACAACACTGACCCATGCTAGGGGCACACAACACTGACCCATGCTACAAGCATCTCTACATCTTCCCTCCTAAGGAAAACACGTTAACACTTAGTGCATGCATTATTAGATAGCTTTTATATGGATCTAACAACACATAACAGCTATCTAAAAAGCATACATAACACCAGTCCATAAACCCAGCATCTGAACTACCTAGAGAGGAGAGGTTACTAGCACATCATTCTCAAGTGAGTCTTTACCACTTACTTCCCTCACATATCCTAGCAAGTCTTTATAAGCCTTTCTGGACCTTTGATTACTCGATTAGATCTTCTCAGTACTGGTCCTTCATTCAAGTCTGAGTTTTCTTGTTCCCTAACAGTTTCTTCATCTTGCATTGAGGATATTGGATCAGTCAGGGGAGATATGCCAGAATTTCCCTTAACTTGCACAGTGTTGGAACTTTCCAGGATAAGTTGCAGATCCCGTTGATTATGTCGAAATGTGTCCCCTTGGTCTGTCTGGACCACAAAAGACTGTGGATGGAGATGTTTTTTAATGGTACTTCTTTGGCCTCAAGTATTAGAGACGTGATTCCTCAGGCACACTCTATCACCTGGGATAAGGGGTGGAAGATCACGAGCTCTTCTGTCAAAATAATATCTGTTTCCATTTCTGATTTTCTTTCATCTTCCGAATGGTAGCATTGTTCTGAGATCACAGCAAGATATCAGAAATAGGTAAATTAGACTGGATTCTTCTTCCTATTAACAGCTGAGCTGGAGAAAAGCCATTCTCCAGGGATGTACTTCGATAGACCAGCAGTGCTTTGTACAGATCACCCCCACTGTCAAAAGTCTTTTTCATCAGGTTCTTTACTGTCTGTATAGACCTTTCCAACAGTCCATTTGATTGGGGGTAATTTGGACTGGAGGTTTCATGATGAAAATCCCAGTCTGAGGCAAATTGCTTAAACTCTGCACTTGAAAATTGTGGCCCATTGTCGCTGAAGACCTCATCAGGAATTCCGTGTCTGGAAAAAATTCCTTTCATGCCAGTGATCATTGAATTACTATTAGTACTGTGCAGTGTGCAAATTTCTGGATACAGAGAGTAATAATTGGTGACTATTAAGTAATCCTTAGAACGCCAGGTAAATAAATCCACACCTACCTTCTCCTAAGGCCTTTGTGGAACAGGATGGGGTCTCGGTGCCTCTGCCTGTTAGCATGGTTTGTATTTCAAGCATGAAAAACAGTTTTTTACCACATTGGTGATGTCCTGATTGATCCGTGGCCAATACATGACCTCTCATGCTCATTCTTTGCACTTCTGAATTTCTAAGTGACCTTCATGGATCTTTTGTAGCATTTCTTTTTGGAGGCTCTGTGGAATTATGATCTTACCACCCTTGAAAATCACCCCATCTACCACAGTCAGTTCAATAATCTCTTGTACTTAGACAGCAACTGCTTATTATTTCAGGCCACCCTTTAATTATCACTTCTTTAAGGATTCCCAATGATTGATCTTTCTCTGTCTCTTCTCTTATTGGTTGCAGTCTCCTGTTAGCTATGGAATTTGATCTCACAATCATATCAACATATGTTTGCACCTCTGTCTCCAGTGTCTTCTCAGGTTCCATAGGTGCTACTGCTCTGGAAAGTGCATCTGCTGTGAACATAAATTTGCCAGGTGTGTAGGTCACCAGCAAATTGTATTTCTGCAATTTTATCATCATTCTTTGAATCCTTAAGGTACAGTCATTTAGCGGTTTGCTAAATAATGCAATCAAGGTCTTGTGATCTGTTTCAACTTCCACTGTCTGTCCATAAATATACTGATTGACTCTCTCTCACAAGCAAACAAGATTCCTAAAAGCTCCTTCTCAATCTGTGCATATCTAGTTTCTGCATCAGTCAGTGATTTGGATGCATATGCCATGGGTTACCAGCAATCCTCATGTTTCTGTAAATCACTGCACCTAGCCCAGACTGTGATGCATCTGCTGAAATCTTAATAGGCCTTTCTGGAGCATAAAATTTCAATACTAGTTTTTGTATCAAGTGTTGTTTTAAACCTTCCCATTATTCCTCCTGTGCAGCAACCCAACTCCATTCATTTTTGTCCTCTAGGAGTTGTCTCAACGGCATTGCCTTGGCAGAAACATTGGGTATGAATTTTCCAAGATAGTTACCCATTCCCAGGAACCGTTGGACATCTTTCTTTGACTGAGGACATGGCATCATTTCAATGGCAGAAATCTTCCTTTTATCAGGTTTTACACCTTTGTGGGAAATAATGTCCCCTATAAAAGTTAGTTCTCTAACTCCTAACACACCTTTGTCCTTAATTAGTTTGAGGTTTGCAGCTCTAGTTGCATCCAACACTTGCCAAAGTCGACGACCACGTTCCTGTTTTGTAGAGCCCCCGATGATGGTGTCATCCATGGAGGTGTTCATAGATCATGTGTATAGTTTTGTGATATACCTCTGGTGCTGAAGCTATACCGAAGGACAAGCGTAAAAACCTGTATCTTCCAAATGGAGTATTAAATGTGCATAATTTTGAGCTTTCCTCTGTTAATTTTAGCTGCCAAAATCCTGAAGATGCATCCAATTTACTGAAATATTGAGCATTTGCAAACTGACCCATAATCTCTTCTCTAGTTGGTAATTTGAAATGTTCTCTTTGTATAGCTCTGTTGAGGTCTCTGTGATCTAAACATATGCGTAGCTGGCCAGTGCTTTTTTCCACTATGACGAGGGAGCTCACCCATTCCGTTGTCTCCTCTACTTTTTGTATGATGTGCATTGATTCCATCCTTTCAAGTTCAGCCTTGAGTTTATCAAGGAGTGCAAATGACACCTTTCTACATGGATGAATAACTGGAGGGAACTGCTTGTTTATGCGGATTGCATGTTCATCTTGCAAGCCACCCAATCCCTGAAACAGGTCCTGATATTCCTGAAAGAGTGCCTCATAGTCAGACGCAGTACAGTCCTGTAGAGAGAGCACCCTTTTTGCCAAACTGAGTTTCTCCCATGCAGCCAGATCCAAAACTGGTGACACATCCTGTGACACTACAATGAAAGGCAGCCTGTACATGGTATTCTTATGGTTAATGCTAACGAAGCAGCGTCCCTGCACTGGTATATTTGTTCCAGAATACCCAGTTACTTTTATGTTTGTTGGTCCCAGTTTAGGTCTTATTCTCAGTCTCTCATAATCTCGTGCAGACAGAATATTGACCTGAGCCCCTGTGTCTACTTTCAGCAGAATGACTGTCCCATTCACTGTCGGAGGCAGTATCTAGTCCCTCTCATTTGGCTTGCTTGATCCCAGTACATCAACAAAACACTCTTCAGTCTCATTGTCAGTAACTAAATGCACTTGATTTTTCTGCCTTGGGGATCTGCAGCAGTTTGCAAAATGATTAAGTTTCCCACAGTTATGACAGAGTTTCCCATTGGCAAGACACTATTTGGGACCATGTCTTGATCCACACTTGCCCCATGATTGTCTGGACTCAGTCTTCCTGATAGCAGGGGTTGACTGCACATTGTAATTTGTGCCACTCTGGCTATATGTTTGTCTGAGTGCATGGACTGTCCCCGCTGGTCAATTCAGCTCTTTTACTTGTGTTTTTACCATTTCAGTAGCTGTACATATTTGGAGAGCTTCATTCAGAGAGATCTCCCCTGCTCTGAGCAGTCTCTCTCTTAACACATTGTCTGTAATGTCACAAATGAGCCTGTCTTTGATCAGAGATTCTGCCAAGCCACCAAAGTTACAGCTTTTACTGAGTTTCCTTAATTCAGTGACATACTGCTCTATGGTATTATCCGGTTTTTGCATGCATGTAAAAAATCTGTGCCTCTCAAAATCACATTTGTTTTTGGCATGCAATATTCCTCAAATTTAGTCAGTATTATATTCAAATTCATGCTTTCACCATTCTTGAAATTCAAAGTTATTATAAACATCCAGTCAAATTCCAAAGGGGTAGCCATGTTAGTCTATTGTAGAAAGACAAAAGAGTCTTGTGGCACTTTTAAAGACTAACAGATTTATTAATCGCATGAGCTTTCGTGGGAGAAAATCCCACTTCATCAGATGCTTTGAAGATAGGAAAGTTACAGAGTGGGAGGAAATTAAATGCAGGGGAGTGTATGACATAGCATCCCACTCTGTAACTTTCCTATCTTCAAAGTGTCTGACGAAGTGGGATTTTCTCCCACGAAAGCTCATGCGATTAATAAATCTGTTAGTCTTTAAAAGTGCCACAAGACTCTTTTGTCTTATAAACATCCAGTGCTTCCTCCCCAACAACAAGTAAAAATATAGATGATTTTTGGTTTTCATCTTTATTCTGCACTCAAATGGCAGACAAATACAACAGAAATCGCTGCTTAAATTTTATCCAGTTTTCTGCAACATTACCAGACATTTGGAGAGGGGAAGGAGCCTGTAACACATCCATTTTAAAAGCTTGCACTTACTTGCTGAAGGCTTCCTTTGTTTTCAGAGCTCCCCAGTGTTTGTCTGTTTTCAGTTGCAAACACAGGACTTTTCCTCCAAGTCTTTTTAGTTTCCAAACTCATTCACTATCTTCTTCTGACACTATGTAATGATCTTGACTGTTGATTAAAGACCATGCCATTGTCTGAATGAGGTATAGAACTTTAATAACACGGACAGGAATGATTCCCAGATGTGTAGTTGGGAGTAGCCATGTTAGATCACCTGTAGGGCACCTCTCCCAATTCACACAACACTGACCCATGCTGAGGAGTGTCTCTAAAATCACAGCCTTCTAGAAGCACCTCTCTACAGGCACTCAGCTCAAAATCTGTCCCCAGTTTTGGATGCTGAGTATTTGAAACATTGACCCTCAGCTTTACTGAATATCTGTTCCCTCTGTCTGATTTTCTTTTTGTTTCCTGATGCATCTTTGATAGTTGCAATGGCAGTGGTGTGACCCACAGAGGCTATGTCTACACTTGTCAAAATAAGTCGACTTAGCACGTCTACACTGTAAATTTAAGTCGACTTAAAGTCTACCTTGTTAAATCAACTTAGAGCATCTACACTTGATGCCTAAGTCGATGGGCAGGGGCTAGGTGGACCTGGGAGTGGTGCATGGTGAGAAGTGTGGTATGTGGCACCCAAGAGGTGCTCCCCTTCCCTGGGCACCCCTTTAAAAGAAGGAGGGAGCTCAGGACCTTCCCCATTGTGCTTGGGTACATGGGGTGCTGAGCAGGTCAGGGACAGGAGCAGGAGTGGAGTGGGCAGGGCAGTGTTCTGCCCTGTTGGGGGAGCATGCCAGGCTCTGGCTGTGCCAGGCACCCTGGGAGGGAGGTCACTGGGGGAGCTCTGGATGCCATTTAAGTCGATTTAGGGCTAATCCACATCTCCACTGACTTACGTCGACTTAATAAATTCGACTTAAGCAGTAAGTCGACTTAAAACAAAGTCTTATTAAGTCGACTTAATTTTTCCTTAAGTCAACTTAAGGAGCAGCTTAAGTCGACTTAAGGAAAGACAACTGTAGACACAGAGTAAATTAAGTTGACTTAAGCCTCCTTAAATTGACTTAATTTACAAGTGTAGACGCACCCAGAGAGAGGAAGTCTTAAGTAACCTGGTCGCACAGCTTAAAACCAGCATCTTGGAGTGATTAGTTGTTACAGCAGGAAAGCTTAAGGAGTGAGCGTAGGAAGTTTTGAAATAGAGTGAGAGAGACTGTGCAGAACTAGGAGGCTTTCACAAGTCACGGAGGGTCTGTCCTTCCTGGACAAAATTGCTCATCACAACTGGCTCGCTGCCAGCTTTGAAATTACAGCATGAGACAGTTTATGAACTTAAAAACATTTTTCAACCTTAGGAGGCTTTTTTGACTGTCTGTTCTCAGCAAAGAAACGTTATTATAAATAGGCTCTTTCTGGCAGGGGGAGGAAGTGGTATTTTTGTCCCATTTCCCACAGGATAAAAATTAACATTTGAATATGCATGTTTTCCCACTTTGTGCTACAGCGGCTGCTTTCCATACGGCCTGCAGAAACCGCAGCTGTAGCTGACTGTGATAATGCATGGCTTCGAAGTCACTGCTGAAAGTCTTTGCCAGGAAGTCTTTAATAAAACACATTGCTGCTTTTGCCTTAGAACGGCTGGGGTTGGAAAGGAGCTTTCATGAGTCATCTAGCCCGTCTCCCAGCACCGTGGCAGTCTAATTCCCCAGCACACGTTCACATTAACTCTCTCAGTCAGAGAGGCTGAGTATTGATTGTATCCAGGCGGATGGTTTATGCTTTTATTTCTATAATAATCTCATTCAACCTTGGTTACAGCCAAGGCTGGACTGAGGTGTGAGGCAGATGGTCCAGGTACTGTGTTGTGAAGAGAGTGCTAACCCCTCCTGCTGCTTTTTTTTCTGCCTCAGCAACACTCTTCTCCTTGTCCCCCGTAGATGGACACTAGTTACAGATGTGCCCCCATCCCCATTTGGGAGGGGATTCTACCCAGCTCCCCTCCAGTGGTGGATAGTTTTTCCAGCTGCTGCCTCCTCCCCCAGAAACTGGTGGTAGAGTCATGTAGTTCCCTGCGCAGTAACAGGACAGAATCTCTACTGGTGGCTGTGTCTACAGACCTGCTATTGTGTCAGCTCAACCAGAATGGCCCCAAGATTCTGCCGGTCAGCCCCGTGCACCCTAGCTCAGGACACGGCCTGTTCTTTAGCAAAAGAGAAACAAGCCACGCCTGGTATCATGTCCCCCAAGACTGACCCAAGTCACCTTGCTCTGTGATGGGTAGGACACTCCCTGTTTTCCCCAATATGCAGCAACATCTGTTAATGGCAGAAATTTGCACTTCGCTTTAAATCCATGAATGTGTATGGCCCAAAACTGATAAAGGACTTGCGATTCAGATGCTATCTAAGGGTATGTCTACACTGGCAATTAAGTCGACCTAAATTACTCCCTGTCCACACTGGGCTTTCATTAGGTTGACTTAAGAAATTCCTTAACTCGACTTAATGAAAGCTTAAGTAAGCTTAAGTAATGAAAGCTTAGTAAGAACCGCTGGTTAGGTCGACCTAACCCTTAAGTCGACTCCTTAGGTTGACTTAAGCACAGTGTGGACATGGATTAACCCTTAATTCAACTTTAATATGTCGACTTCAGGGCAGTTAGGTTGACTTACTAAGTCCCCGTTCAGAGTAACCACTTTGTTAAGCCGACTTAATAAGGTCGACTTAAAGTCAACCTCATTAAGTTGACTTAACAAAGTCAACCTAACTTTTTCTGGTGTAGACATAGCCTAAGGTACCTTCCAGATTCCTAAGCAGGACTTTGGGGGATATGAAAAAATTGATTGTCCTGGTAAAATCAATCCCAGGTTTTACCTCAATCCTAGTGCATGCTGGGGCAGGTGATAGTTTGATAATGAGCTGCAATCTCCCAGGATTCAGATAAATGGATGTCAGTTTTGAAAATAGGCATCAAATATTGTAATAAGCATTTTCTCATTTTAATAATTTGACAAAAGATGTCATTAATTTTGAATCATGTTGTCTTGATGGGACAAGTTAAGGAAATATATTTTCTCTTTCCCATGCCATGCCCATTCCACAGTGTAGTTAATTAGTCCTTGCAATCACCCTGAAATATTAAGACATTGGAAAGTAGCAGTGTATAATGGGCTATACTCTAAGGGTGCGTCTACACTTACAAATTGTCAATTTAAGCTTGTTTAAGTCGACTTAATTTAATCTGTGTCCACACTACATTTTCCTTAAGTCGACTTAAGCAGTAGCTTAAGTCAACTTAAGGAAAAATAAAGTCGACTTTACTAAACCTGGTTTTAAGTCGACTTTGCTGGCTTAGCCCAGTGTGGACGCAGAGTAGCCCTAAGTTGACTTTAAGTTGACTTCAAGGGCTTCAGAGCTTCCCCACTGCCCTCCCTGCCAGGGTGGCTCGCACAGCCAGAGCCTGGCGTGCCCCCCCCCCCAACAGGTCAGGATAGAGCCCTGCCCACCCCACTCCTATGCCCTGCCAGTGTCCCTGTCAGGCTCAGCCCCCATTGTACCCAGGTACAATGGGGCAAATTCTGAGCCCCCTGGCACTTGGCAAGGGGTGCTCCCCTTGCCACTGTGTACCTGTCCCAGGTCCATCTAGCCCCTACAAGTCGACCTAGGCGTCCAGTGTGGACGCTCTAAGTCGATTTGGCAAGGTCCCCTTTAAGTCAACTTAATTTTTGAGTGGGGACATGCTAAGTCGACTTAACTTAACGAGTGTAGACATAGCCTGATTGAAACAAACAGAATGAAGAACTGTGGCACTTATACACACCATTCAGCTAGGCATGAGCAGCAACTCTTCCTAAGTGGACAGCACACAAGAAGGAAGTTTAAGGGGGAATTTTTCTTTGACTTCACCAGTAAATAAGCCATTCTGCTGATGGCTCAGTACACTACGACCACACCACCTCCTGCAGAAATGGGAAGATTTATATAAAAGCTAGGGAACTCTGTTGCTTAGAAGCTCTGGGCAATTTTTTTTCTTTCAGCTGGGCATCTCTTCTTGAAATAGAGCAGCCACGTATTGCAAATCAGTCATTCTGATTTAAGACACCCTGTCTGCTACTGCTTTTGAGCTAATGGACCACAGCTCATGCTTCTTGGCCCATATGCCCTAAATTCAGTCCCCACAGGTGATGACCCATCCTCTGTATGGTGTTACACCATACAGCAAAGAAAGCAAAGAAAGAGATCAGAGGGCAACTAAGACTGAATAGCATGCAAGTGGTGAGGAAGGAAGAGGTAGCCAACAACGCGCAAGGTTTCCAAATTTACCCTTTACATCTCTTACTCCCAGAAGCATCTTCATCCCAGCTTCCTCAATGCTTGGAGTGCCCTTCCAGAATCTATTTGTCAAACCTCTGCATTCACCTCATTCAAATCACTCATGAAAATCTCTTTCTACTGCATTCTAATGCTGGCCAGCACCAGCTACTTCAGAGGAACCCACAGTAGGCAGGGATAATCTGCCTTTCACATAGGACTCATTCTGGTCTGGAGCAGTTAGAAATTGATTTAAGTCCTGAAGCATGAGATTTAATATCCTTTGCAAAACATTATCACTAATTATAATGTGATTACTTTGGATATTTTTGATATCTGTATAAATATCCAATTCTCTTTTGAATCTTGTTAAATTTTTGCCCTTGATGCCTTCCTGTAGCAGCGTATCCCACATTAATTGTACCGTGCGCCAGCTCATGCCGAGGCCCCTAGGCCTGACCCAATCCCTGACCACTACATAGTTGGAAACCAGCCTGGTTCCCCTTTGTGTTAGCAGTGTTAAAACAGATGTGAAGTTTTTAAGAATGTTTCGATTTTATGAAATGCATGTAAGTTGTTGCCTACATTAATTTCACTTACAACAGTGGTTCCCCAACCTTCCGGGGGCCAAATGTGGCCCTTGGCTCCCTTCCTGCTGGCTGCAGAATGGCATCACTACCTAAGGACCCAGGCAAAGTATGTTTCTGCATGGCTAAAAGACAGATGAAGGCTCCTTGCTACGGCCAAAGGGATGGAAGATGAGCACTTCTGTCCCCCTGGCTGTAGCAGGGAGCACTGCAAAACTCTCTGCCTAAGTCTATAGGTGCTAGGATCCTTGTTGGAGCCAGAGGGAGGGGCGGGGAGCACTGATCTTCCATCCTGCTGGCTGCAGAAAGGAACCATTGCCTTGGGACCCAGAGAGAGTGTGCAGAGCTGCAAGTTGCATGTGGTTTCCCTGCTGCAGCCAGGGAGATAGGAGATCAGCGAGTAAGGAGGCAAATTGCTTTTCAGTAGGGTAGGGGCTACTGGTAGAGGCTGGTGGCCCTTCAGGGCTGTAAAAATTATATTTATGGCCCTTGAGCCAAAAAGGTTGGGAACCACTGACTTGCAATATCTATATCCCATGTTATAAGGTAATATTTAGGGCTTTGCTTTGAAATTGTAAATCACCAACCAGAAGAAAAGCACCACAAAATGTGAAATACTAGTTCAACACAGGAGGTGTTGGCCCCTGCCCAACAAAAGAAGGCCCAGTATGGAACATCAGAAGGTGAAGGTTTTGCTGATTGCTCCTCCCCACACACGAAGAGGTGATGTGGAGATTATCTCATCCCATCATCTTGAACTCTGGGGGAAGGGAAAAATCCATGCCAAGAAGAAACGGTATCGCTATGCTGCTTGGATTTTGGGAAAGCAGATTTCTGAGCGTAAGCAAGGGACCCCAACTGCTTAACTTGGGTCAACCCTAAAAGACATATAGCTTCATCACCTTTTGAAACCTAAGAGTGCAACTCATTTGTATACGTATGTTATTTTGTTATAATCTTGTAAATAACTTTCTTTTTTCTTAGTTAATAAATCTTTAGTCAGTTACAGGATTTGGCTGCAAGCACTGTCTTTGGCTGTCAGATGGAAAGTGTAATTGGCCTGTGGTAAGTGACTGACCCTCTTCTGCAGTCTGGACTGGTGTGCCTCTCTGCCACACTAACTCTCCACTCCAGTGCCCTGACTTACCCTGCCTTGCTGGGTAAGCCCACATTTCTGGGCCTGCTTACACCCTGCCTCCAGTGTGCAATCTGTCTCTCAGGTGGTGGAAGTGTGCTCTCACAAGCCACTCATGGGATAGTCCCCCAGTGAGCACCCCCAGCTCCCAGATGCAATTCTGGGAATATCCATCTTGCAAGGTTCAGTGCATGCCCACTCGGCCTTGCAAGCTCATTTACTCTGGTCCATCAGTTTAACAAAGAAACTTTGATATGCATTAACTTTTTCTCTAAGTCAGGCCTCCACACTTACACCCAACTAACATCTCACTGCTTTAGTTTAAAAAAAGTAATTAGTTTATTGATTTAAAACATGATTTTAAGTGAGTATATATCAAACCAATGCACAATCTAATAGTTAATCACTCAAGGAGAGATCACAATCAAACGAAAAATAACTTGTACTCTAAATTCAGATTACTCTTTCAGTCAGGTTCAGCTCACCACCTGGTCTTCCACCAGACTATGTTCCGTGGGTAGGTATCAGTCCTTGAAGTTTCTTATAAGATGGAGTCTTGGCACAAAAGCCTCAGACAAAGGAGTCTTTCTTTTTACCCAGTTTTCCTCAACCTCCCCCTCCTTGGATCGGATGATTGACCTTGGCCGGAAAGAGGAGTGGGTGATCTGTCCCTCTTGAGCCAAGGTGCTACTGATGCTTAGCTAGTCCATTGTTTTGTATTCATACCTTCACTAGGTGTGTCAATGAAGCTCTGATTATATGCTCCCACTTGAGCTATGTGAAATACATTTGGAGGCATGTTTCATATCTGTACACATATATGATATTGCAGGAAACATGCTACCATAACAATAATGTAGAGCGTGCAATGAGCATTCAAAAAAATCTAGTGTGACATACTCTGCATTACACCACACAATTACATTGCAAGGGTGAACAGGAAAGATACACAGATCACATTACTGGGGTGGAGGTGGAGGGGAGGGGTGTGCAGGACGTCACAGAACAGTCCTTTGGGACTGAGAATAACCTGAATATCGCTAAAACAAGGAGTCTAGTGGCCCTTTTAAAGACTAACAAATTTATGCATCGCATGAGCTTCTGTGGGAGAAAATCCCACTTATCAGATGCTTGAAGAAAGCATCTGATGAAGTGAGATTTTCTCCCACGGAAGCTCATGTGATGAATACATTTTAGTCTTTAAAAGTACCACTAAACTCCTTGTTCGTTTTGCTGAACTAGACTAAACCGGCTACCTCTTTGGAACTGAATACTGCTGTGATTTTTGGTGTAAGAGATCATTTATCACAAAGGCAGGCTTGCCTCAGTGGCAAGATAGACCAGAGTGCATACGGGAACTGTCTGTGAATCCATCTTAAGGATGTGTGGTGCCTGAGGTATTCACACTTGATATTTGGTTGGTGAAATCTAAATATAGAACTCACAAACAGTTTGGGATTCGTGTCCTGATTAACAGTCTGCCCTGAGGTTGTCACTCATGCTTTTGAGTCACTTCAGAGAGCCTGACACATACTTTGTGTTGAAAAATATTTCCTTTTTTTAGTTGTTTGGAGTGTGTCATCTTTCCACTTCAACTCCAACAAATATGCGTGTGGATACACTTCAAAAAACAATCATAACTCCATTTGTGAACTGGCAAGATTCAGGGACATTAACATCAAGCAGCTACATTGACCTATTGTGATGCATATTCCTATTCCTCTCTCACCCTTGGCTATGTCTACACTGGCAAATTAGTTCAAATTAAGGTGGCTTAATTCGAACGAACTAAAGCCATGGCTACACTAGGCTTTAGTTAATTCAAATTAAGGGCTTCCTTAATTTGAACTAATAAGTTTGAATAGGGTATTTGAACTAAGGGGTTAATTTGAACTAACTAGTTTGAATTAACCAATGTGGACATGTTAATTCAAATTAATTTCTTAGTTCGAATTATCCGGCCATTGAAATGAATGGGGACCCGCTAATTCGAACTAAGCAAGTGCTTGCTTAGTTCAACTAAAATTCCAGTGTGGCCATGCTAGTTTGAATTAAACTAAGTTGAACTAACTAAAATTAGTTCGAATTAGTTAGTTCGAACTAACTAATTCAAACTAATTTTAGCAAGTGTAGACATAGCCATTGTGTGTCCCTCACTTGACTGTCATGTCTGTCATTTAGACTGCACACGCAACTCTGTTTAGTATGTTATTTGTCACTCTCCAGGCTTGATACAGAAGGATAGGAGTCTGCTACCAGCTAGGAGAATTAGGTTTTTTTAACTCAAACTCTAGCAGCTCTGCATATATCCAGGATCTGACCCAGTAAGAGTCATTACATGTAAGCCAGTGGCCCGCTCTC
Source organism: Pelusios castaneus (assembly GCA_007922175.1). Lineage (NCBI taxonomy): Eukaryota > Metazoa > Chordata > Testudines > Pelomedusidae > Pelusios > Pelusios castaneus. The sequence continues at coordinate 9,388,977 of ML685781.1, forward strand.
TAGAGAGAAGGTGGACTCTGTGCCTTCTATTGGGGTCCAGAGGAACAAACAAAATAATTAATAGATTTTGAGGCAAGAAGGAATCATTCTCTGCATCTAGCTTGACTTCTTGTATAACACAAGCCATAAAACCCAAAATAATTCCCAAAGCAGATCTTTCAGAAAAACATCACAGAATCATAGAGCCATAGGATAAGAAGGGTCCTCAAGGGTCATCTAGTGAGTCTAATCCCCCTACCAGGATGCAGGATTTGTTGCGTCTAAACCATTAAAGATAGATGGGCTATCCAGCCTCCTTTTGAAAACATCCCATGAAAGAGCTTCCATGACCTCTCTACAGAGTTTGTTCCATTTTCCTGCTGTTCTTACAGTTAGGAAGTTTTCCCTGAGATTTAATCTAAATTTGCTATGCTGTAGTTTGAACCCATTGCCCTTTGTCCTGCCCTCTGTGGAAAAGAGAACTACTTTTCTCCATCTTTTTTTATGGAAGCCTTTTCAGTATTTGAAGACTATTATCATGTCCACCCTGAATCTCTTCTTTTCCAATCTAAATATATCTGGGTTTTTTTCAGCCTTTGCTCATCTGTCTTGCATTCCATTCTCTTGATTGTCTTTGTCACTAGCCTCTGGATCCTTTCGAGTTTCTCTGCATCTTTTCTATACATTGGTGACCACAACTGGACACGGTACTCCAGCTGAGGCCTAACTAGCGCCACGCAGAGCAATACTATTTTCTTCCATGACTTGCATGCCATGCTCTTGTTAATGCAATCCAAAATTGCATTTGCTTTTTTTTTTTTTTTTTTGCAACAGCATTGCATTGCTGACTCATGCTGAGGTTGCGATCCACTACAACACCCAGATCCTTCTCAACATTGCTGCTGCAAAGCCAGTTATTCCCTGTTCTGTATTAGTGCATTTGATTTTAGTTCCTTAGGTGTGACACTTCGTTGAATTTGATTTTGTTGTCTGTAGCCCAGTTCTCCAATTTATCAATAACCCTCTGACTTTTAGTTCTAGCCTCCAAAGTAATGGCAACCCTTGCCAGCTTTGTGTCATCAGCCACCTTGAGCAGCATGCTCCCTATACCTACATCCATGAAATTAATAAAGATGGTAAAACAACAGTAGACCCAGAACAGATCCCTATGGAGCCCCCCATGAGACCTTCTTTCCATCTAACATCATTGTATTAATAGTTTCACTTTGTTTGTGGTTGTTTGATCAATTATATATCCATTAATGTTAGTTTTGATGAACCTGCATTTCTCCAGGTTACTTATGAAAATGTCATGTGGGACTGCGTCAAAAGCCTTGTTAAAGACAAGATATATTGTGTCCATCACAGTCCCCCCCATGCAACAAATCGGTTACCTTGTCAAAGAAGGAAATCAAGCTGGTTTGGCATGATTTGTTCTTGGTAAATCCATGTAGGCTGCTAGCAATTGCTCTTTCATCTTCCAAGTTTTCACCAATTGAATATTTTATGCAATGCTTTGTTTAGTAGCTTCCCAGGTACTGAAATGAGGTTTACTATTCTATAGTTCCCCAGTACCTCCTTTTTACCCATCCTAAAGATGGGCACTATGTTAGCTCTTCTACAGTCTTCCAAGACCTCTTTTGGCACCCACAAGTTTGTAAGTAGTATTGCCAATGGCTCTGAGATTTGTTTAGGTAATGCATTCACGACTCTTGGGTGAATAGGATCTGGTCATTCAAACTGGTCAGAAGATCACTGATGTGTACTTTACTTATCCCAGTCTGCATCCTTTCCCATTTATTGCATATGGTAACTTCACTACTCATCCAGTCACGTGTTATTTTTTTTGTGAGAAGACTGAAGCAAAGTTGGCATTGAGCAACTCTGCCTTCCTATCATCTTCCATTACCAGCTCACCCTCTCCTTTGAGGAACGGACCCATGACATCCTTCATCTTTCTTTTTTGATTCACATATTTTAAGAACCCCTACTTATCACCAATATTTCTTCTTAGCTGTAACTCATTCTTTGCCATGGCTTTCTGATTTCCCTACACACTTGTGTTATTTCAAGATATGCTTCATGGGTGACATGCTCATCCTTCCATTTTCTGTATATATAATCTTTGGTTTTCATTGTTGTTGGGTGGGGTAAAGGTGCTGTTATAGTCCCTTGTGGTGCATAGGAGTTCAGACAGTTTGGTGTCTTTTTTCTTCTGTAGGAAAGCAAAGTGTGTGTTGTAAATGGATTTTCTCTTTTTTGGTTTTCAGATAGCTAAAGAGCTCCTTGTATAGCCACATTGCCTTCCTTGTGGCTCTTATTTTTCCTCTGCGTTGGAATAGCTTGATATTGAGCTTTTTGTATTACCTCTTTAAAGAACTGCCAACCCATTTTGACTCCTTGTCCTTCTTATTGGTCTTCTCATGGGATCTTGCCTAATATATCTATGGGTTGGTTGAATTCTGCCTTTTTGAAGTCCAGTGTTTTGCTGTTCTCATGTCCTCATTTCTCCATTGGACTTGAATTCTATCAAGTTCACAACCACCTTCACATTTGCAACTAATTAATCCCTGTTGGCCAAAACCAGATTCCTAATTGATGACCCTCTAATTGTTTCCTCAACTTTCTGAATCAGAAAGCTGTTTCCTTCCTACCCATTTGATGGATGTATTATGTTTTTCTGCAATAGTTTTATAACAGATATAAATGAAGTTAAAATCCCCCATTAATACTAGCTCATATATGTTAGCTAATCTTGTTACCTGCTTGTAGAATGATTCATCCACTTCTTCCTGATTTGGTGGTTTATAATAAGCTTCAACCATAACATCGCTACTGGTCTTTCCTCTTGTTATCCTCACACAGATACTTTTAGGATGTCTGCTGCTCACTTCCTTTGGACCTTGGAGGAAGTGTATTCATTCCTGATGTATAGTGCAACACCCCCTCTTTTTTCCCCATACCTATATTTTTGGAACATGCTATATCCCTGAGTGTTGGTACTCCACTCATGGGAGTTGACCCCTCAAGTCTCTGTAATGACAATTAAGTCATAATTTTCTTCATATACCATGGCTTCCAGTTCACACTGCTTGTTCCTCATACTCCTTGCATTGGTATATGGGCATGGAAGGTATTTTGCAGACTGTCCTTCACTTTTCCTCTTGACAGTCCCGGCCAGTGCCCTTTCCCTCAACAGGGAGGATGGAGAGAATGCCACTTGTGCCCCAAGCTCTTTTATTCTTCCCAGAGTCACATAGCCTGTAGTGATCTGCTCAAAGTCATTCATCCAGTCTTTATCTAAAAATTGTCAGTGATGGAAATTCCACTACAACCCATAGTATGTTATTCCAGATATTCATTGCTCTCACTGTCAAAAATTGCAATTTCCAGTCTCAATTTGTCTAGCTTCAACTTCCAGCCAGGGAATGAGGTTAACATTTCTTTGCTAGTTTTGAAGGCCCTTTGTCAGATCTGTATTTTCCATGTATGCAGTGTTGTTTTTAGCCATGTCAGTTCTGAGATATTACAGAGACGAGGTGGCTGAGGTAGTGTATTTTATTTGGATCAATTTCTGTTGATGAGAGAGAAAAGCTTTCAAGTTACACAGAACTCTTCCTCAGGTGTAGCTCAAAAGCTTCTGTCCCTCCAACCCAAATTGATCCAATAAAAGATATTACCTCACCCACCACAAATGTCTATTCCCTTTCTTGATACTAAGCCCTAGTCTACACTTTCCGCCATTTTCAATAGCAGTGGAAGGGAGATATGTGAGTTACTTACAATAACTTATGTATCTTCCTTGGACTTCCTAATGTCCAATGGGTTCACTGTGCTGAGTTGAAGGAAAACATTTCTCTTCAACTCATGCTACTCCAACTGAGAGGCTGGAGTTAATGGATATACCCCCTGACTGATGGAGCAGGTCTTCACAGACTCCTCAATTGAACTGGGAAGTTCGATTTGACAGTGGTGAATTTGCAGCTGTCAGTCTAGACAAGCCCTCACAGACTATGATCAAGTCATCCTTTAACTTTCTTTCAGTTAAGCCCGTTAGTCTATCCCTATATGGCATATTTTCCAGTTCTTATGGGCAGATGTCATTAGCTTGGGCAACACCCACTTTGCTCATGTGAGCATTTTTGACTGTTTTGGGTTAAAATTCATTTTAGTCTTAGATGTCGGTGGATTGAAATGTTATCCTTAGTGTGTGAGTAAAGAATGGCAGAGGTGTACAGAATAAGCTGTGTAGCGGATCACCAACCCAGTGCCGCAATCTCAAATTGCTGGATAATGAGCTGTAATCCACATGAGAGGTAGGGGAAGAATTAGGTCAGATGTTTAAGGGTCTTATATGCCATTTGAAAACTCCTGTCTCTCCCTGGTGGCTCCTTGCTGTGGCTATATCAGAAACAGAGCTCGATTAGACTCCATCATTGTGAGTCTCTCCCTTTTACTCTTTAGTTACGGAACTGAAATCACTAATAGCTGAGCTAGGAGGCAAAGCCTCAGAACAGGCATGGAGTCAGCAAAGGGCAGCAGCCAGATAGGAGGTTGCACAGGGACAATGTAGCCGTAGCAACAAGAGCCCTCTTCATGAAATCCAGGCAGCACTCCACTCTGGGGGCTGGAGGTGAATTTGCCTGAATACCCTCCTGCACACGGGGACTCCTCTAGCCTCTGACAGCAAAGTATGAGCCAGTCGCAGCAGAGGGAAGAGGGAAAGTGGTGTGTTTTAAAGGATACTTTTCATTGGATGTTCATACAGCCAGCTGGGGGAACTGAGCCACTTGCAAAGATAGGGTGGGTGTTTTCCTTATTAATTTCACATAGTTGTTATTGTTGCTGTGTTGTTCCAAATTTTAAAGCTGTATTCCCCTTAAAAGTTTACTTTATGTTAGGCCCATAGTCAGTGCTGACAGAGGAGATGTTTTATCTGTTAAGGGTGCCCAGTGGAGGTATTTAGTTTTCCCAGGTTTCTGGTGGGGGCTTGCATCTGTTTTGTTTTATAACTTTAAGAGGCACACCTAGATCCTGAATTTTGACCTTGTGGCTGCTGCTCACACCTTTTGAAGAGGGGTTACATAACTAAGGTCTTTGGGACAGGGCTTTTTATGTGGCTCTTCATAGCATGTAGTAAATCCGGTGGCACTGGAAAATCATTATTATAAATGCAGTAGAAGGAGACGCAAGAAGAATGAACAACAAAGAAGGAGAAGGGAATTGGAGTAAAGACTAGTGGGGGAGACATGAGACCTTAAAACCTATGATCCTCTCTGCATGGACATAAAAGATCTCCTTAAACTTCTCAAATTATGGCCCAAGGTACCTCTTCTAGCAATGATGTGTAGTGTGTTTTATGCCGGTTGGCTCCCAACCCCGCTCCCCCAGGAAGAGTTACATGTTAATAGCATTACAGAATGATGATGACTTCATTGCTGAGATTAAGTAAGGTTCTTACTAAACAAGTAGCAATAAACAAATATTTTGATGATACCTTAAATAAAATTAGGGATGTCTAGACCAGAATGCAGCAAACACAGAAATTTGGGGTGTCTGAAACCCAGATCTCCTCTTTGACTAGATCCCTTTCCTACATAAAACTACAGTCATAAAGTTAAGAGTATGTAAAGGGGTGTGGGAAAGATATTCAAATGATAACTTCTAACCCAAGCGTGGTTTATAATGCCTTGGTGAGGAGAAGGGTTAAAGGTGCTTAAAAGTGCCTCTGGGTTTTGCTCTGACTCCAAGTGGTGGCCCAATAAATTATCCCATTATGTAGTGCACAAACTGACAGTTTTCTAGACTACTTTACATAAGTCTTGAATGAGAAAGAAAAGGGGAATGTTTTGCCTCAGTGGTGCATCTAAAAGTATATATAAATACCATCAAATCCTCGGCAAATTATAGTACAACATTGTATCTGAATGTATGACATTCATGCTGAGTTGGCAAGTGATTGGTTTTGGTTTTCATAGATTTTTAAGGCCAGTAGGGAGCAATAGATCTAGTCTGATCTCCTGTATTACAAAGGCTGTAGATTTTCACCTTGTTACCCCAATTATGAACCCAGTTATTTGATTAGAACACATTTTCCAGGAAGACATCCAGCCTCAATTTGATGACAATAAGAGATGAAGACTCAGTAAAACTACATTGGTGGAGTTTTGTTTTGTAAAGCCTAGGTGTTTTTGATCAGTCTTTCAGATTCTCATGGGTCCTAAAGGTGATGGGGGAAGAGAATTCTCAGATAAATCCTTTTACTTCTGCTAGCAGAATGAACACATTAAACTTGTTATTAATTTAATGGACTATTTTTTACTAGGATCCAATGCTTTCTTGTCTCAAGGCTGGGACTCAAATATGGTTGACTAGATGTGGGTGAACATTAGGGGGGGAATCATCCACTCAAGTAAATACCACAAATTTGCTTCAGTCATATTCATGTGCTTTTCTACTGAGTTATGACAAAGGTCTGTATGAATGCCTTCTCTCTTCTATTTGCAAGAATGTTCATGGGAAACAAATTTCTTATGAGTACACATTAGTGTGAAGATTCACATGAGAAATGTTCATGCAGCTGTCTTCTTGATTCTCCTCCTCCTGTTTATGGAAGTTTGTCAATCAGTCAGGGAGCAAAAACGGTAGCATTTGATTTAGCTGACCATTTGATTCACCATGAACAATAAAGAGTTGAAGGAAATAGTTTGAGAACCACTCAAAAGCTGAGATAGGTCCATATAAAACATTATCAGTCAGTTGAAAATAACACATTTGTAAACAATCAAGTTCCAAAGCAGTAGCCCTAAAAGTCTAGTTCAGCAAAACAAACAAGGATTCCTGTGGCACTTTTAAAGACTAACAAAATTATTTAATCAGCATCCTAATTTGTGGACAGAAGAAAATTATGGCTGTGGTCATTCTATATTACTGTTAGTTTGCCTGGCTGCAAACTCTATATGATATGCATTAGCAAATCAATTACTTCTCTTGATTTCCTTCTAGTAGAGTCACTGTTCTTAAGTATTCACCAGCTAGTTTGGACACGCCATTTTCATGAAACATTCACTTTGACCTTTTGTGCAGTTGGCTAATGAAGTCACATGGTATTGTTTCTGATCCCTGACCAGATGACTTTTAAAATGCAAAATAGGAAATAACACACTTTTCGAATATGAATTATGGGCTGAATAAACATTCACACTGAAATTTATAACATCACACAGATGGATTCAGTTTAACTCACTTTGACTTAGAGCATTGCTCAGAAAAGCTCAGCATTGGAATTTTAAAGATGGCATAAAATTGATTTGGCAGAAATTGTTATAAACTATGAAAATAGCATCTGTTGCTGTTGTCTGCAATGTCCTGTTTGCAACTAGGATAGATTTTTTGTTGTTGTTTGCCTGCCGCTTGAAGCTAGCAATTCATCTAACATGTTCTTTTCAGCACGTGACTTGGATTTTTACTATTCTACGATAAAAGAACATGCAATGAATGCTCTGAATATCTTGGACAATGCTTTAAAAGTACACTGATAAATGAACAGACTTACCAATGAGCCCAGGTCAAATCAAAGAGCCCAGTTACAAGATATGCATAACAAATTAATCAACCTCCCCACACAGTCCCACACCACTACTAATAGGGGTGAGGGGTAGTGTCATGCAGCTGTTTGCATTATTAAACATGCACAATGCTTCACTCCAGAAATGGCTGCATTTCAGTGCTAGATGAAGTGACGGTCATCTACAGCGATCATTGTTTCACATCCTTTGAAATGAACTGTGTTTTGACTTTGACTTCATGAGCAGGATTGGAACCATAGTCTGCAAAGGGCTATGAGTCCCTGTCATGAGAAAGGCACTCTATAAATATAGGATAATTATAATGCTAATTGGAACTTAGCCCCCATGAAATTGGACAGAGTTTCTTTGATACACCCTTGTTGCCTTTCTCCATTTGCAACAGTAATGTGAAAATCTTCCCCACACCTGTGACCCTTACAAAGAAGAGACAGAGAGCAGGTAGGACAAATAAACATAGTTTGTGATCTGCTGCTGTGAATGGTAAACGCCCTACCATCAGTGACAAAGGTGTAATTAAGATATTCTCCGTTCCGTGCTAGATAGCATCTCAGTGTCATGCAAGACAATGAAGTCATATCAGTGTAAAAAGGGGGTGAGATCAGAATTCGGTCCCCTGACTCTTATGCTTCCTTGCTTCAAAAGAAAAAAGGAGATCAGTAAATATCCTGATGTTCCCAGTCTGGCCATGGTTCTGATTTTTTGAGGCAGGAGGAATACTCTGCTACCACACCACTAATTTTAATAAACCCGTTGGAAAGATTTTTGCGAGAATGTGTTGAATGTGATGAAATTTTTGACAGGAAGAAGTGTAAACGAATCATTTCTTCGGTCTTATTTGGCCAATGTCAAACTGGTTTGTTCAGACATAGTTTTGATGTTTGTCATATTAGAATTTTAATTTTGTTATATCGAATATATCGCATTATATGTAAAACTTTCTGATATTATAATATTTTGACAGCAAAATTAAGCTTTTTGATATTACTGAAACACATATTTTCAGACTATTTGTTCCATGGGAAATTTCAACATTTTTATTTTTCATGCTGATTTGGAACAAAGACAGATTTCAAAATGCTGGAATTTTCCATGGAGTAGAAATTCTGTTTTCTGACTATCTCTGGTTTTAATCACTCTATGCAGAGAGCATTTGTCCCAGAATAGTATATTAATATCTAATGGCTCTGAGCAATCTGTTTGTTATCATTCTGGGCTTTCTCCTAGAAAAATGTTTTCCTTCTATTAGGTGTTTTGAATACTTCAAAATTCCAATAAAAATAACTGAAGATAATCTCAGAAACCTAATACTTCAGCCCCTGCAAAGATATTTATAAAATCTTCATTTCAATGGGAATAGATATTGTTTCTTATATTATTTTTATTACATTTTCCCTCTTTCTGCTCTGCGTAAACAGTTCTTTAAAAATGGGAATTTAAGATAAATGGGAAGAGATGGTGAAGAAAAGACACTGATTGTTTTTTGCATCTAGAGGTGAAGCTACACGTTCTTATGGGGGAAATGAGGGTTTCCCAGAACCACATATCAACTCAACATTTACAGTTTTCTATTTTGGCCACTTCCCTTTGCTAAACCTGATATGAAGCCAATGTGAAAGCAGAGATTTTTCCCATTACAGAATACCAAATCTATGATAAGCCATGCCATGAAAATCCAGTTTAGAAGAAACAGAAAACAAAACCCACAAAACAGCTGCAAGATCAGTGATGAGTTTTACACTGCTTATAAAATTTGATGATAAATAAAAAAAACCCATAAGATCATTAATGTAACACGATGTAAACGACCAAAGTTTACATTAGGAGAACTTAAGCAACAGTAAATGCATTTTCAGACTGTTGCACGGTACATATGGAACTTCTGAAGCACCTGAAAAAGTTATAAGCAGTTGCTACGCTAGAAGTATTCTGTGACTGCTGTACCTAAATTAACAAGGAGTCCTGTGGCACTTTTAAAGACTAATTTGTTAGTCTTCAAAAGTGCCACAGGACTCCTTGTTTGTTTGGCTGACCTAGACTAACACGGCTACCCCTTTGGAACTTGTACCTAAACCGTGGTCTTAAGATATGTCTGTCAACTTGCCCTGAGATACAGTGAATATCAGATAAGATCTTTGCTATTGTCCGTGATTGGTTATTTTCTTTTTTCCTAAGACAAGCACATTCATCACTAAGCACTAAAACCAATGAGCATTGCTACTTTATTGATAGTCATACTCTAATATTAAATATTATTAATAATAAATGCCACTAAAACCGAGTGAGCTTCATCCTGGCAGCACTGGGTGAGATTTGCTGGTTTTCTCCAAGATTAGTTCATAAAAGGGATCTATTTCAGTAGTGCAACTTCTGAATCATTAGCCCTGGGGGGGGAAGGATGACTGGCAAACAGTGTGCATTAAGATTCAGAATGCCTGAAGTGGGCAGAGTTCAACTTAGAACTTCAGAAACTCCAGGTGAGCCTGGCAAATAGTTACACAAATGCTGGATTATATCCACTACCTTTAAAGCCTGGTGGAGTTTAATTCAAGTTGCATTTCTAATTCTGCATATTTGCCAAAAACGAAATAAAAATTGGAAACCAATAAGTGGTCTCCTAAAAAAATCCTTCATTGCCCAACTTCTACGTGGTGCCTTCTAAGCTATCTGGCTGCCATCCAAGCCTGAATCACATTCTCGGAATAGCAGTAGCTGTATCCCCTTTGAACCATTCTCCTTTGCCCTGGATCTTCCTTCACCTCCCTCCTGGCTTCTTCTGCACCTATTTAGACTTTTAGAAAGTACTTTCTTACCTGCATAGTGGTCAAATACAGTGGGCACGTACTCCTCTGGGAAGGCATCATTGGCATAACTCATCAGCAGACAGGTTTTACCAACTGCACCATCCCCAACCACCACGCACTTCAACATCTTCTTCATGTTATTGCTGCTGCAGTCGGCGCTCTTATCATCTTCCTCCTTACAGTTCATTCTTGCTGGTGCTGCTGTCGTTCCCAGAACTTCCAAGTGCACATGAAGAAAAAAATAAAGTGCGATTGTATTGACTCTTCCTGAATTTGGGAGGCTTTCAACTTCAGGAAATCATACTAATGTTTCCAGGCTGTTCCAGCTGCCTGTAACAATTACCATATCAGTAAAGAGAAGCATTGAGGTAAATAAATTATACATGTATATCTTTTTTTAAAAAAGGATTGTCCTTTCTTGTCAGCTTGAGTCAGGAAATATTCATTCTGAGACAGGGATCTTGATATTTATTGCAACTTTAAAAATACCAGACGGCTGAGGCTTTGACTCTCTTCTCTCCTTCTCCGGCTTGGCCAGAGGAATCAGGGATTCCTGCTAAATCCACTCCATTTTCCATTTCATTTCTAACATGGACGAAAGCTGGAGTTTTTTAATGGAGTTTTTCCTTTCTTTCTCCAGCTTGCTGTGTGTCAGGAAATCATGGGTTTCCTGCCGAATTCCATATTAGGATCAGTAGGCTTGTGAAGGGCAGCAAACAATAGGAGCTCTGTGTGTGTTTGTACTTTAGAGGAACTACACCAGGACATAAAGTAAGAAAAACACTAGAGGTCTCACTGCAGGCTAAAGTGGTTAGGCTTCGTGTTTCATAGCAATCAGGGCTGTTCTCTGGGCTGGCTGAGATGAGATTGGTATGACTGGGAGATACAGAGATGATTTTCAAGGGGGAGTGCTGCAAAAAATGGAGGATTCAGGCTTAAATGAATTATCTGGGAATGGCAAGAGTTCTGTAAGGGAACCTACCAGTCTGAAAAAAGTGCAGTCGATTCTCTCTTAGGGTTTTTTGCAACCACCCCTCACTGTAATATTAGAGCACCTTGGGTATGATTTTCTTTTGATGTGTTCGTAGATGGGAGCAGAACTGAATGCAAACTCTCTCCTATGTTAATACTTCTTTACTGGGCTTTTTTTTTTATGGTACTCAGGGGTGGTACTACTTTAAGAATATGGATAAAGTAATAAATCAGTTTTTCAAGCCAGGAACAAAGAAAATATCCACCCTTGCCTTCCCCAGCCCCCAAAAAACAAAAAACAAAAGAGTTTTTTTCAGTATAGGTGTGTGTAGAGGGAGGTGGGGCAAAAGAGAGCAGATGAGTTAGGAACTGCAGTGTTAAAAAGAAATGCTACAGGGCAAAGCTGCAGAACAACCCGTGTAAAACCAGAATTAAATGGCACAGCTTCTACTCCCGAAAAATTAGAGCTATGTGTGTTCCAACTAGATGCACAGTTTTGCTACAGTATTTCATAAATTTTTTGAGCCTCCTTTTAATTTTACTATACTGTCTCATTGAGGGGAAACACTTAGGACCAAACGTTGCTCCCTTTACTCCTAGAAAACTCTGCAATCTCCACAAGAAGTGAATCACTCATTTAAAAACAGCGCTTTACTCATGCCAGCCGTTCTCTTCCCTGGGCATCCCAGTGCACGTTGCCTCCTCTGCGTCTGCCTTACTTATATTGTGAGCCCTCAGTAAATCCACGATCAGGTAACAACGGGCAAGGCTTTACGGAGGTGTGGCATGTACCTGGTCTAGCTCATGGCTTCCTAGACACAATGATCTGCTGGTTCCCAGTGTTTGGGAGGGGGGGGGAAGCAATCAGGGGTCAGGGTCTAAGAGAGAGACCCCCTGCAAACAGCAAATACTAATAGACTTTTGATATAGGGTCATCTCGGCCCCATAACTGCAGTCCTGAGTGGTCACAGCCCACTATTGTCGTGAAGGAGGAGCAATGCAGTCCCCCTGAGACATCACCCTTTAAGGCCCCAATCCAATGCCCACTAAAGTCGTCCCAGAGATTTAACTAGGCAGCGGAGAAGGCGTTCACACCTTTCCCACGTGCGGTGGGTGTGTGCAGAAACGCTGGGTGTCACAGTCTCTGTATCAGTCAGAGGGCTGAGTGTGTCTCCAGGGTCTGCCTCTGGGCTCTGGTTTGAGAAGAATCTTTGGATCATGCCCACCCCCCGCTCCCGGGCTGCTGATCTAAATGTGATGTGCAGTGACATCTGCCGCAGAGCAGTGCTCCCAGCAAGGGTTATAGCGGGGCTCCTGAGTAATCTCTCCACAGAGTGAGGACCCAGCCAGGACAAAGGCCACAGTATCTACTTCCTTGTCTTATATCAGCAAAGTGCTTTAATTTCCGGCAGGGCTGTCAAACTCATTTGCTATGGCGGGCCAGATTTGACTTAAATGTACTTCAAGTGGGTCATACATACCATAAATAGAAATACTAGGGCACTCTCATGGCATCGTGCAGAGCTGTGCACTCTGCAAGACCACTCTCTCCCTCTCTCTGGCTATGTCTACACTTGTTAACTTAGGTCGACTTACCATGTCCACACTCAAATTTTAAGTCGACTTAGAAGGGACCCTACAAAATTGACCTAGAGTGTCCACACTGGACGCCTAGGTCGACTTCTAGGGGCTAGGTGGACCTGGGACAGGTCCACGGTGGTGGGGGGGCACCCCTTCCCCAGTGCCAGGGGGCTCAGCCTTTGCCCCATTGTACCTTGGCACAATGGGGTAAAGGGGGACAGGGACCCTGGCAGGGCATAGAAGCAGGGTGGGCAGGGCTCTGCCCTGCCCTTTGGGGGGGCATGCCAGGCTGTGGCTGTACCAGCCACGCTGGCAGGGAGGGCAGTGGGGAAGCCCTGGAGCCCCCTAAGTCGACTTAAAGTTCACTTAGGGCTACTCCACAGCTACGCTGGCTTAAGTCAGCTTAAAACTAGGTTTTATAAAGTCGACTTAATTTTTCCTTAAGTCGACTTAAGCAGCTGCTTAAGTCGACTTAAGGAAAGTGTAGTGTAGATGCAGAGTAAATTAAGTCGACGTAAGCAGGCTTAAGTTGACTTAATTCACAAGTGCAGACGCACCTGACTTTAGAGAGAGTGTGGTCCCATGGAGCGCAGTCACGGGCCAGATGAAAGGGCCGCATGTTTGACACCCCGTCCTAAGGATTTCAATGAAAGGTTTAAACTCCTCAATTCCCATTCCCTCTGCTGCCCCTCTCCTTCCTTTCAAGGGACCCTCCAAATTAGCCTTTTATTGATGGTTTGGGAAACATTTGGGAGGAATCAGTTTTAATTCAGACCTACCAATAAAAGGATGCACCCCCCCCCCCCCAGCCCCTTCTTGTCGTGGCAGCAGTTATTAAAATGCAGAGTTCACTTTTGGCCATGATCTTAAAGACCAGCTAATGGCTGTCCTTTAAGAGGTGATTTATGAGATCAGCTTTAAAGTGAGCAAGGCTGATGTCTTGCTCATAAATCTCTCTAATTCAGCACTGTAATTTTTCTTTACAAACATAAACAATGTGAATAGACCAGCTTAGCAGACTTGCAAAAGAAAAAAAAGTATAAACAAAGGCCTACACCTGGACTAAAAGCATATGTTTTCTTTAATGTGGGTTGGCCTCAGTCACAAAGGCCAAATCAAAATATGGTTTAGTTGCACCAAATCTAACAACCATTTTTACACATTTCTTTTGACCGCGCAGTTAGAGTCACCATTAACCCTCTGCTGCTCCGGGGCCGTATCTTTTACACGTGTGGTGAGGCCACTAATTTTGATGCTTGGAACAACAGCAGTCCTGCTGAACTTGAGCAAACTTTGTGGCAGTGCATGTCGTTTTCAGTAACAGATTGCTACCCCTAAGATCTCTCTCTTAGATTTCTGTTGGGAGGCAGGGGCATGGTGAAAAGTTCAGTGGTTGCTCTTTTTTCTTGTCTTTAGTGCTGCCTATCGAGTGTTTTTTCAGCACTTTTGATTTGTTAATCAGCAGATTGGAAGGGTCAGTGACGGAGGTGCCCTGGACTCCTCTGCATTTCAAATCATCTAAACACAGCAGCGCTGCGTGGGCGTTCTACTTTGGAGGAGATGGCATTGTTGATAGTGATAGGCAAAGGTTGAAAGAACTGGAAATTTAGTTTGGGTCCCTAGGCTTTTTTTTTCTGCAGTTCTCTAAACCTCACGAATCTGGATATCAAGTTAGAAAGTTCTTTTTCATGAAACTCCCGGTGCTCCCTAACCGGCTAGAAGTTCATACATAGCAGCAGAAGGGCCTAAGTGTCTCAGGATTTCTATCCTTCTACTTCCAGCCAATGCCCCAAAGAGATGAGGTGTGTGAAAATTCAAAAGATAAGCTGAAGAAAAATTTAAGCCAGTTCATCTGAATCTCTAAAAAGGCTTGGTTAACATTTTGCGTGGAGACTGAGGTCAGCCCCTTCCTTGCCCAAACCAATTCGCCCAGGTGTTGCAAGGTGCTAGCAAAGAGCACAGCCTCAAGTGAGGAAGCTGAGCCAAACCAACGGGGGCGGTTAGCGGGGATGGAGGGAACTGAGGAGGGAAGCTGTCATCTGAGGAAGCTGTCCAGCCGTTTGTCAGGCAAAATAGCTGTGTTCCAGGTGGCGTGCCTGCACCGGCTCACTGGTTCACAGAGGGACCACTGGCCGTAGGCCTGATTCTGTGAGCTGCTGAGTTCATCCAACTGGAGGGGTCCCTGCCGTCTCCAGCAGTGTAATTCTGACCAAGAAATCCTGGGAGCTACTCAGCAAGGTCCGAGTCTCCACAGAGATTTCTGGCAGCAGCCGTGGGTGTTAAATGGTGAGACGAAGGACTTTTTAACATGGCTCCTGGTAATTTGTTAATTAGCTCTGCCATGGCTATTTGAACAAGGCGTTTGCTAATTAAACCTCTTCTACAAATCCCGTATGTCCTGTGGGAAGGCAGAGCAAGGCAAGGTAAAAAGAGAGTGGTGCTGTGCCCGTTGTGATCTCAGGCAATCTCACGTTGGCTCGTGGCCATGCTAGCACTCCACCGCTTTCCCTAAATGAGATGACTTCTTCTGTAGAATTTTAAACAAGGAGAGAGCTTGAAGAATCATCTGAGAGTGTCCCATCACTGCGTTTAATATCCTAAAACTCAGGTGGCATCTATCTGATTGACAGATGCTCATCTGCCCTTTCTTTGAACCTTGTTGCTCAGTTCCTTCCTTCCTCCCTCCCTCTCCGAACCAACCAGCTCCTTTTCCACAATCTTGTCCTTTCTCCTTCCCTCCCTGCCACTCAGCTGATACAGAATCTGGTTATGTCTGGCTTTCACAGTACCCTTAGCTCTGGTCCAGACCCACCTTTCTTGGCACTGACAGCTTCATTTTCCTCTACATTGCTCAGATTCTTTCCCCACCTCAGACCCCAGCTTCCTTCCTTTCCCTTATTTCCAGCGGGCCTACTTCCAGCTTTCACTACCATTCCCTTGATGTGGTTTCAGTAGGTCTGGCAGCCTCTGCTGGGCATAGGCCAGTTGCCTTGTCCAAACCTCATGTTCTGAGGCTTTTCCGAATGGCTGTCAAGCACTGATCACGTTGGCCCCAGCTCAACCAGAACTGAAAATAGTTTGCCATCGGTGTAGCTAGTATAGACTCATAGACTTTAAGGTCAGAAGGGACCAGTGCGATCATCTAGTCTGACCTCCTGCAAAATGCGGGCCTCAAGACCTCACCCACCCACTCCTGCAATAGGCCACCAACCTATGACTGAGTTATTTACCTCCTTAAATCATGATTTAAGGACTTTAAGATACAGAGAATTCACTGGTAGGTGAACCATGCCCTGTGCTACAGAGGAAGGCGAAAACCCCCCAGAGCCCAGGTCAGTCAGCCGTGGGGGAAAATTCCTTCCCGACCCCAAATATGGCGATCAGTTAAACCCTGAGCACGTGGGCAAGTCTCAACAGCCAGTTACCCAAGAAACAATTCTCTGTAATAACTCAGAACCCACCCCACGTACTCTCCCCTCTTAGGCCACTTGTATATCCACCACACGTAGCCAAATATCAGTCAATTTCCAAAATAGGCTAATCATACCAACCCCTCTATAAATTTATCAAGCTCAGATTTGAAAGCAGTTATGGTTTTTGCCCCCACTACTCCCCTTGGAAGGTTATTCCAGAACTTTACACCTCTAATGGTTAGAAACCTGTGTCTAATTTCAAGCCTACATTTCTTGATGGACAGTTTATAATGGTGCTGTACTCAAATAATTCCTCTCCCTCCATGATGTTAATCCCTCTGATGTATTTATAGAGAGCAATCATATCCCCCCTCAGCCTTCTTTTGGTTAAGCTAAACAAGCCAAGCTTCTTGAGTCTCCACTCATAAGGCAGGTTTTCCACACCACAGACCATCCTTGTAGCCCTTCTCTGCACCTTTTCCAATTTGAATTCATCCTTTTTAAACATCGGGGACTAGAACTGCACACAATATTTCAGATGGGGTCTCACCAGTGCCTTGTACAGCGGCACTAACACCTCCCTGTCTCTACTTGAAATACCTCTCCTGATACGTCCTAGAACTGCATTAGCTTTTTTCACGGCCACATCACATTGGCAGCTCATAGTCATTCTATGGTCAACCATTACTCCCAGATCCATCTCCTCCTCAGTCCGTTCCAACTGATGCGTCCCCAACTTATAGGAAAAATGCTTGTTGTTTGTCCCTAAATGCATGACCTTGAACTTCCCATTATTAAATTTCATCCTGTTCCTGATACTCCAGTTTACAAGGTCATCCAGATCTTTCTGTATGGTATCCCGATTCTTCTCCGTAGCGGCAATACCTCCCAACTTGGTGTCATCCACAAACTTTATTAGCACATTCCCGGTTTTTGTGCCAAGGTCAGTAACAAAAAGGTTGAACAAGATCAGTCCCAAGACAGATCCCTGAGGGACTCCACCGGTAACCTCCCTCCAGCTTGACAGTTCACCGTTCAATATGACCCACTGTAGTCTTCCTTTTAACCAGTTATCCATCTTACTATATTCATATTAATCCCAATCTTCTGTAACTTAACTAATAACTCCCTATGTGGAACTGTATCAAATGCCTTGCTGAAATCTAAGTAAATTAGGTCCACCGCATTCCCTTTATCTAAAAAATCTGTTATCCTTTCAAAAAAGGAGATCAAGTTGGTCTGGCACGTTCTCCCTTTTGTAAAGCCATGTTGTATTTTATCACAGTTACCATTATCCTCTATAGCCTTGTATGAGCTATAGTATGTTTTAACACTTTGCGCAGAATGTGTTAGCTCCTTACTGTCCCCTTGGTGGGAATGTCAGCTGGGGGAATTCCATCTCTCTCCCTAGAATGAGAGAAATGCTTATCAAATATGTGAGCTACGGAAGAGTTCAGTCTAGTACCTTACCACAAGTCAATGTGGCACAGGGGCTTAGGAGCCCCAAGGTCTTAAATTCTAGTCCCAGCTCTGTTTGTGAGCTTGAGTGAGTCACTTCACCTCTTCCCCACCCTTTATCTACTTAGATGGTTTAGGATTTTGACAGCAGGAATTATTTTGTCTTATATATCTATACAACTCCTAGCACAATGGGTCCCTGTTCTTAGTTGGGGGCTATCGGTGTTACTGGAATAGAAAGAAATTAAAAAAAAAATCATCTTAGGTTCAGTTTATACTTACGGTAGCCTGTAGAGAACAGGCACTACATGTGTAGCTACGTGCCACAGTGACAGGCGGGCTGAGTTCACACTGGTCGGTGTGGGACACGACCGTGCTAAAAACAGCAGTGTAGACGTGGGAAGCACTGCTTGGGCATTCGAGTGGTTGTGTCCAAGCATGTCAGGCCCTCGACTCACCTAACCTGTGCCTCACTGCTATTTATACCTGTACACTCTGGGCATGCGGCACCTGTCCGTGGCACACAACCACGCCTGGAGACTTAGCTTTACTACACAGTGTTGGGATCACGCCTGAAAATATTTGTAAGACAGCAATGAAGAGTCCAGTCAGTTCATTCACAAAGCTTAACTGCTTTGGGTGTCAGAGCTGATTTGGGGCATACTGGGCCAGAATCTGGATCTACCATTGGATACACCATTGTCTTTGGTTTAGGCAGAGGCAGCTTTAGGGTCGGCGAAGCAGGTGCCCACCTAGGGCCCCAACCAGTAAGGGGCCCCTTCACCACCCTAAAATCTGAGTTTGCCTCCCACCCTGCAGGATACATGGTAGAGAGCTGGGACCCAGCCCCCCCACAGGGGGGGCAGTTTTGAGACCCTCAATAGGGCGCTGGGGCTGTGGCAGTGTTTTGTGGCCTGCAGGAGGGGCCAGCCATGGGGGCCTGGGACTGGCCATGGGAGGAGTGTTTTGGGGGGCCTGGTAGGGTGTTGGGGCCCTAGGGAGCAGGGCCAGCAGTGGGGATCCTATAGGGGCCCCTGCAATGGGCCTTCACATAGGGCCCATGATAACATAAGGCCGCCTCTGGGTTTAGGACAGCAAGGGCTCCATTAGAATTAGCAATTTGTTCTTGTAGTGGCTCAGTGAATTAATGCTGAGTTTGTGTCTGAAATCAGAAGAAAATGTTTCACTATAGCCTCCTTTATGAAATTTTATCGCTTCCTTGATCTTTAGGCAAAGAGGAAAAACTTACCCCATTCACTGGAAACAATGCTCCATAGTATTCCAGAATCTCTGTGCCTTTGGAATTGAAATACTTTTACTTGGCTCCTTCTCTCATTTGTGATTTGAAAACTATTTTCCATAGCAATGAAGATCTCCTTATGCGTCAGGGAAAGACTTTCTTCAGATATATCGTAGCCTTTGAGAGGATGATCAATGAGACAAGATTGTGAAGCCTGCTAAGCAAGGTGAGGTTCAAAAAGAAAGTTCCCCTGGCCAGCCAGTTCAGTGTGTTCTCTGCCCTATAACATCAAATGAAGCATGCACCATGAAACTAATTGAAAGCTGGATCAGTGCCCTTACCCTCTTGTAGAGAGGTAGACCTGCTTCTCAGTCGTTTCATACCTGCACTTGATGGAGGAACTGAATAGGGAGGGCAAAGGTTGCTATAACCTATAAACCATCTCTGCATTCCTCATATTCTCTAGGCAGCCTGCTCAGGCCTGGCCTAAACTGGACCAGCCTCAGAGTAGATTCCACTTATCCTTGGGATGCCTAGGGGTGCATCTACACTTGTAAATTAAGTCAACTTAAGCTTGCTTAAGTCAACTTAATTTACTCTGTGTCTACACTACACTTTCCTTCAGTCAACTTAAGCAAGCTGCTTAAGTGGACTTAAGGAAAATTAAGTTGACTTTTTAAAACCTCGTTTTAAGTCGACTTTTGGCTTAAGTCGACTTTAGAAAGTCAACTTAAGCCAGTGTAGACCTGGAGTAGCCCTAAGTCGACTTAGGGCTTTCCAGGACTCCCCCACTGCCCTCCCAGCCGGAGGGGGGAGGAGGAGTGGCATAGGGAGTGCCTGGCTTGCCCCTCCACAGGGCAGGGCAGAGCTCTGCCCACCCTGCCCCTATGCCCTGCCAGGTTTCCTGTCCCCCTTTGCCCCATTGTACCCAGGTACAATGGGGCAAAGGCTGAGGCACTTGGCAAGGGGTGCCCCCCTGCCACCGTGGACCAGTCCAAGGTCCCCCTAGCTCCTACAAATCGACCTAGGCTTCCAGTGTGGACGCTCTAGGTCGACTTTGTAAGTTCCCCCCTAAGTCGACTTAAAATTTAAGTGTAGACATGCTAAGTCGACTTAAATTAACAAGTGTAGACATAGCCTAGGTGTCCACACTAAGGGCTGAGGACAACTGGAATGAACTGCACTTTCGGGCACACACCCCTCCCTGACCCCACACATCCATTCTTGTCTCTGGCACTAACAGCCTCCCACCCATGTGATTTGCCCTTTGACACCTAATTGAATTTTACAGATAGGAAGTTGAAAGTAAAAACCATAGCAGTTTAGCATTAGCACTTCCATCCCCTTGTGCTGTGTCTGATGGATTTGTAGCTGTAGGGGTCACGTGCTCAGGTTTGGCTTCTTGAGTGAGGTTGGAGTCCTCTCCAGCCATCCTGTGCAGTTATTGGAGACACCTGAAAAACATACAACAACCTCGGTTTCTAGAGGCGCGGGAGAGGTTCCATGGCTAGTGCTGTTGCAATTGAGATAGTGACTCTGGTGAGACAGAGGGCCTGGCCTCAACAAGTTTTGTTTAAAAAGAAAATGACTGGGAGACAAGCTCCACACACAGAATGATTCATGTCCAGCCCATCAGGTTATCATCATCTGTGAACTATGTTACCCTCCTCAAGACAACAGCTATAATGGGAATAGCATATGGCTAGGGGGCTTGTTTTTGATTGGGCAGGGAAGGTTGACCTGTTAATTTACAATTATTTCTGTGTCCCAGCAACTGAAGATAGTGTCAAGTTACTTACCCATAAATAGCATTGGACAGTGTCTTATTTCCAGCTGTTTTATTTACAGCTTAATGCGTTTGTTTTTTGGGGAGTTAAGTTTTTCACAGGTGGTGCAGTGGTTCACATTAACCTGTGAATTCATGCACCTGCGGGACTGGTATATTCTTCTATTTCCATCAGATTTCTCTGGTTTACTTTCAGACCCATGGCCCCCTCTTCTTTCTTTCTTTCTTTCTTTCTTTCTTTCTTTCTTTCTTTCTTTCTTTGTCTTCAGAACATCAGCCAATGACAGACTAAAGTTATAATCTTCCTGAACAGTTGCCGTCCCCCTATTGTGTAGGCTGCAGACAGAAACTGACAAGGTCTCTGAGCACTCCGCTATTGTAATTGCAGGAAAAATAACCCTTCAGGCAATTTCTTCCTCTGTGTCTATTATGTTTTCCATACAGACTTTTAATCTAAATTACTTGTATTTTAGATTGAGAGGTGCAATAAAACAAACAACAAAAGCCTAAGTAAGGGGAAACACAGTGGGCTTGTCTGATCTGTAACAGATGGCATTAGCTCTGTGTTGCAATATAGCATCTGCCTCAGCTGGCAGGGGACTGCTAGGAATACAAAGGTGCTGCAATCAGAAAACAGGACCACAGTAAAAGCATGCACCATAATGGTGGGCCATATTAGTGTGTGTGTGTGGACCTAATGACATTGTAGAAGTGGAAAAGAAGCACTTCACTTCTTGTTTCAAGGTCCATCCCACATTGTTCACCTCTGGCTCGTGTTTGGCATCTAACTCGCCTCTAATTTCCATCCAGACAAACAGCTCAAAGTTAGGTGAGACTGAATTTAAAGTCTTTAAGGGAATTGGGCGTATATTTTTAAAACATGCCAGTTGGAATCTAGATTTCCAGCTCCTCATTTTTGGTCCAAATTGCCAAGCTGGCTTTATTGCAGAAACATACACACAGCTGATTCAAAAAAACGTTCATGCACAGTTTTTACACTGTTAGGGGGGGAAAATGGATTCTTTCCAAGAAGAGAATGTGCTTTTGTGCTTCATGTGATCTTTCTGCCTCCACATGCAAATAAATAGAAGGTTCTCACTGTCTTCCACATTCCAGGAATGGGCAGCTGAAAGAGAGGGCTGAGGGCAGAAAAAAAGGGGATGAGCAAACAAAATGCAAGCCCCATCACTTAAAATATATAGGAAGAAGCCAGCAGGTAAATTGCAGATTACCCTGGGTTGTTTCTATTGTATTTCTTTCTCTGGAAAGGCTAGATTGGAAGGAAGGATGGTTTTGCAATTAAGACATTGGACTGGCACTTGGGACATCAGGGTTAGTTGCCAGCTATGCCACGGCCTCTCTGTGTGACCTTGGGCAAGTCATTTAATGCCTTTGTCATCCAGTCCCTCATCTGTCAAAAAGGGATAATGATGCTTTCTTGCCTTGTCTATTTAGATTGCAAACTCTTCAGTGTGGGAACTGCCTCTTACTGTGGCCTGCTCCATGCTTAAGAATGAGATCGCCCTAGCTCTACCACTCGGGCCTGCGAAACGTTTCATACCCTGCATGCTGTAGTTAGCTTAACCTAACCCTGGTGTAGATACAGCTAGGCCAATGGAAGAGGTTTTTGTTGATATAGCTATTGCTTCTCAGAGTGGTATCTTGACTACATCAATGGAGAAATCCTCTTTCGTCAGTGTAGGAAGTACTACGCCATGGCACTACAGTCACACAGCTGCAGTACCATCCGGAGCATCTTTTGTGTAGCCAGACTCTATGCTGGGACCTCTAGATATTACCATTATACAAATAGCAGAGTAACGGGGCTACCGAAAGATGCTCCCCATCTATGAAAAATGTTGCTTAGTGGCCAATTTTAAGCACTTCCTGAATCTTTCAAGATCTCCTTTAGCTTTTTACGACAGCACCATGTTCCCATTGGAAGAGGAGTTAAAGAGAGGAACCGTGCCCCAAGGCAGGGAGCCAGAAGGCCTGGATTCTATTCCTGGTGCGGTCACAGATTGGTTTTGTTAGTCCGAGCAAGTCAGTTCACCTCTCTCTGTCATGGAGATAAAAATAGTGCTGACGAGTGGGCCTGGACTGTTCCACCAGCGGCATCAATGGGAGAGACGCAAAGTAGGTACTGAAACTTGCGCACCTCTCGTCGACTTACTAACGTTACTTTACTGCAGTATCTCCACTGTGCTGTGTCGACAGGAAATGCCTACTGGTCGACACAGCAGCACTCTTTTTCTTGGCGTGGGGATAGGAGGGAAGGGTGGATTTAATGTCAGCCGGAGAGTGCTGGTATCGATTGTGTGCAGAGGCGGATTGGGGCCTCGGGGCCCCTGGGCCTCCCCCAGTGGTGGACCCCCTGGACTGGAGACCCATCCCCCTACCTGGGGCTCCACCCCCCAACATGGGCCCTGCCCCCCTGTATGTGGTCTGGCACTGGGGATTGGAGGGGGCTTGGTCTAGAGGCTGGTCCTGGCCTGCCCCCGGAGTGGAGTGATTAGTCGTACCAGCCCACCCCACCACCGGGGTGGACCAGCAGGAGAGCAGAGCCTGGCCTTTGGCTCAGGGAGGCCCGGCTCCCCTCCCCCCAGAGCCAGCAAGGGAGAGGGCATGGGCCCCATAGGCCCGTGCGGTAATCTGCCCCTGATTGTGCGGGTCTCCACTGGCCGCTTAATCAATCCTGCTGCATTGATTCATGGAGCTTGATGCAGCCCCAGCAGTGTAGACATACAGTTGAAAGTGCTTTGAGATCCTTGGATAGGAAGTGCTATAGAACTAAGTACGAAGTATTATTATTATTAGCTATTAATTATCAGTGCTGTCTGTGAAATGTAAGGGATAAAATGTTATCCTGGAAACAACGATAGCCAGCTGTTGCTTTTTATTACTGTAGCCTCTACTGACAACAAGACCTGCTCTTTGCTACACAGTGAAGTAAAATTGGTTGCTGTTTTAATTTGCCGTCCTGTCAGAACTGCTTTAGCCTGTTTCCAGCCCCTGTCATGAAAGATCAGAATCACCCACTTGTTGTTCTCAGTCCAGAAGAATTTGAGACAATGCTGTCTTTATGGCAGTGACTGTTTACAATATTAATAATGCTATGGGATAAGTCTGGGAGGAGGAATCTATGAGACTATCCCGTTTATTTAAACAGTGGTGGATTCAAACTTGCTGTGCAATATTCCTTGATCCACAATGCAATTTGATCTCTTCCCACCCCATCCGTAAGATACATAATGCAAGTTCCATCTGTACTGCTCTCTTTTTATACCTCCTCCCCCATGGGTTACCAAATGCCAGGAATGTTCTTGCAATATATTTCAAGAATTTGTCCACATTAAACCCTCTAGTCATAGTATAGATTGTCACATTTCTACAGTCACACAAGTTGGGCCGTCAGGCATATCACTGTTTATTTCCTAATAAATGTACCGTATACTACAACCTCAGTGAGAAACGCAGAGACTAGTTTGCAGTAGTTTCTGAACTATTCGTGTTTTAGAAATGTCATGCTATTCTTGTAGTTGGACTCAAAGTTTTTCTAAGAAGTTTCTGCAACAGAATTGATAACAGTCAAATATAAGTTATTTGTGAAAGTGGTGCCTAGAGTCCCTGTTGGGGCTCCTTGCACCCCCATTTCTTTTCTGGTCTCTCTGACTGCACCCTAGGTGTCAGGTATCGTGGGCTTGCTTGCTCTGGGTTGGAAGGTTGCAGTGGTCCCTCTCTTGGATCAAAACCTGGCTATAGCACCTGTTTATTGCAATTGCTTATTACGGTACAGGTCTGACTGTACACCTACATCTCATCCCTCTGGGAGTCTGTCACCAGTGGTACACAGTGATAAATGTTGTTAGTAAACAGAACAAGGAATTAGAGAAAATGGTTTTAAAACAACCAGCATGTTTAGACTTATCTGACCTTGTTCTTCCTTATGATTTCAGTTAGATGGATTTTCCTTTGAGTCACAAGAACAGACCCAGCCTTCTTTCTTCTACCAAGCTCAGGCAAACTTGGGGCCCGGCCTGGTCTCACTTTGCCTTCCAGAGAGCATCACCCAGTCCAGTTTGTTTTCCTGCCCACAGGAAATTCCCTTTCCCAAAATCACACCCTCCCTTTGTGAGCCTCAATGGCTTTTGTTAGAAGACCTAAACATGAAGTCGTCTTTTTTCCTCAAACCGGTTTTCACTAGTTGGCCTGCCAAGTCATCTAGGAGCATGTCCCTGGGATGGCTGCTCCATACTTTGACCGTTGGGCCCATTTGGCTTTAATGACTTTAATCACAGGCTTTGTGGCTGTTGAGGAGGGTGCAGAGAGACTGCCCATCCACTCCCCATGACATTCCACCACACTGCCTGAGGAATCCTCTATGTAAAATGCATTTGTGGGATGCAGGTCCATATTTGCCACTGAGCGTCCCCACATTCATCACAGTCCCCAGCTGAGATCAGAGCCCCATTGAACCAGGCACTCTCCAGATATTTAGTGAGAGATGATCCCTGCCCTCAGAAGCTCACAGTCTAAAAACAGACAAAAAGGATCGGAGAGAAAAAAACATCAGGAAGAGAAGTGACTAGATCAAGCCCCCATGCAAGGCAGTAAGCTTAATGGGTGACAGGAGACCCTATGGGTGCATCTACACTTGTAAATTAAGTCGACTTAAGCTTGCTTAAGTCGACTTAATTTACTCTGCGTCTACACTACAGTTTCCTTAAGTCGACTTAAGCAAGTTGCTTAAGTCGACTTAAGGAAAATAAAGTCGACTTAATGAAAATTAAGTCGACTTTATTAAACCTACTTTTAGTTCGACTTTAGGCTTAACTCGACTTTTTAAAGTCGACTTAAGCCAGTGTAGACCTGGAGTAGCCCTAAGTCGACTTAGGGCTATTCCAGGACTCCCCCACTGACCTCCCTGCCGGGGGGGGATGGCACAGGGAGAGCCTGGCATGCCCTCCCCCACAGGGCAGGGCTCTGCCCTGCCCCTATGCCCTGACAGGGTCCCTGTCCCCCTTTGCCCCATTGTACCCAGGTACAATGGGGCAAAGACTGAGCCCCCTGGCACTGGGCAAGGGGTGCCCCCCTGCCACCGTGGACCAGTCCAAGGTCCCCTAGGCCCTAGAAGTCGACCTAGGTATCCAGTGTGGACGCTCTAGGTCGACTTTGTAAGTTCCCCCCGAAGTCGACTTAAAATTTAGGTGTAGACATGCTAAGTCGACTTAGTTAAGTTGACTCAGCTAAAGTCGGCCTAAATTTACAAGTGTAGACATAGCCTATGAGTCCAAACTGAGACACCTGGAGCAGGAGGCAGGCTTCCAGGAAGGGTCTTAAAAGATTGCAGGGGAGAAGCAGGGAGAGAGAGTAAAAGTGGAGCTCTCTCTATGGGAGATAAAGCTGGCCTGGTAGCTGTCCCAGATGGAGGAATGGGAAAAGATGATGTTGATTCATACATCTTTTGGATGCTGAATGCCTGGGAAGGTGAAGTCTCTGCAGCTGAGCAGGTGGTTGAAGCAGAGGAAGACCAGCTGGGACACTTGAAGTGGAATGGCAGCTGCCGTGCCACAGTGCTGCACACTGGGGGCTCTTTGGTAAGGATGCTCTACAGCAGACAGCTCTTGCAAAGTAATTGCGAGTTATTGGATTTTGGTGCCTGTCAGAGGAGCTTTTGTGACTAGGTGAGAAGCTTCTCCATTACCATGATCTTCAGGGCTGGACAAGACTGCAGAGCTCTGCATGAAAGTTTGGATGGGAGGCATAAGGACAAAGACTTGCTGGTCTGGGTCTATCGCAGTAGTAGCAGAGAGTAGTCTTGGTGCAGCTGAGGAAAAGTTGCTCTTGAGTCCAGGATCCAGCAGCAGCTCTTCCCTGTCCCTCACTGCCCCAAAATGGCTCCTCTGCCTGGGACCCAACAGTAGATTTTCTCTGACTCTCCCACTCCCCTGTCCTGATGGTCTGGGAGAACTTCTTTGCCTGGCAGCCTCTCTTCCTGGGTCGTTGAATGAGTGGAAACTGGGAAAAAATTGCTACTTGATTTCAGGCAGAGGCTAAGTTCTGGGGCAGCAGGAGGCAGTAAAGGGGGGCAGTGGTTAGGGTCCCAGGGATGTAGGAAAGAAGGAAAACTTGAAAATAAAAATAGTTTTAACAATTTGGATAATTAATTATAATTATTATGAGATGTTTTTTTAAAAAAATACCCTAAATATATTGTAATTATTGGTTAATTTATGAATGTTGTTTATCAAACTTGCACAAAGAAAGTGGAATGGTTTACAATGTGTTTTGAAATGCTTTGAACGTGAGTGAACTGATTGTTCTAATAAAACCCCAACATTCAGGGATTGTAACTAATTATTTTCAGAGTTACAGAAAGCTCTGCTTGAGTTAGGATTTTTCCAGTTGTTAGCAAGGTAGCTGGTGCTGTAAAGATATTCTAACTTCTAAAGTTCTTTGCAGCTCATATGAATCTTTATTTTTTAAAAAAATTGGAAACCTTGATGAGGAGGGAGAGTGTTTTGTGTTTTTCTTGGAAGTTCAGTGTTCATTTTTCAGTTTCATTTTATAGCTCTTATACAGCAGGAGAATTTTGTGGTGGGGAAGGTGGGAAATTAAGAGTGGCGGGAGTCAAGACAGCAATAGTAAATGACTGGTAGGGAAAGGGAAGAGGCAACATGGAGTTTCCATCTGAGCAGCTAGGGAGATGCATGCATTTTGTGCATCTCAAGGCTGACTTTTAAACCCGCATTTCTCACACACGTATTTGCAGAGGAGTGGAAAGGTCGGAAGACAGATTAAAAACCATGATTTTTGGTGGGTTTGAGAGCCAGTCTCAGGATCTTGGTTCTCGTGAGGTTGCCAGTACTGAGATCCCAGTCCACCACGCTGCTGCTGTAAGGCAATCTCTTTGCTGTCGCTAGGGTCTTATTTCCTACATTGGGTGGACAGACGTGCGCTAACCCCACGTGAGCTAGCATTCGAAAAATAGCAGTGTAGCCAGTGGTAGCACAGGTAGATGCTTGGACGTGCTAGGTCAATCAGAGCCGGAGTGCGCCTGCCCATCTGAAGTGGGGATAATGCATCCGACTGCAGTGTAAACCTACCTTCAGTGTCTACACCTTTTGTATGACAGGCTGAGCTGCCATCATTCTTTCGTTGTTTCTCAGTCACTTTTTCAAACATGGGTAACCTGTGATGGAAAAGGTACCTCAGAGAGGAGGCACAGAGAGCAATCTTGTGCAGTGTTGCAAAACAAGCAATTAAAAAAAGATCAGTGACCTGAGGAGGATGCGTGGCTGATGAAGTTGCAATATACTTGGTCATTAGGAAATGCCAACCCTACAGAACACTGTAGCAAGTCTCCTCAGGAACCCTGGCTATGCATCTGTCATCCATTCCCACAGTATAGCAGGTCAAATACAAAGTCTTGGCCCTTATTTTCAAGGTGAATGATGGCCTGGGTCCAGCATATTTTAAAGATTGCCTAAAGTTCCATGATGAAGACAATTGTTGATACTTCCTTTCCTCAGGGACAATAACTCTTTCTACAAAAAGAGTAAAGCTTGTCTGTTGGGCAGGTCCAAGATTGTGGAACGGCCTGCTAGTGGAAATAAGGACCATCATGAATCTCAACTCCGCCTGCTCCAAGTACAAAGGGCACTTTTGACCTGCCTTTTCTCATATAAATGCATAGCAACAAACTAAACAAAACTATACACAGCACACACAGTCATCCCCCCCACCCCCCAGAAAGCAGGAAAGAGAGAGAATGAGCCACATGTGCCAAATGTTAGTCACATTGTTTAATACACAGCTGGGAGACCCTCAAATACTACAGTGATGATGGAGATAAAAGAACCAATTGAGAACAGAAGTTACTTTTTGTCAGTTTCCCCTAGAACACCTAAAAAGGAAAGAAAACCATTCTTGACAAAGATTTTACAGGGTATTACATTTCAAAGGACTGTGAAGGGGACACTTGAATCTGACTATATAGTTTCAAAACTGGTTAAATTCCTTCCTGCCCTCTCCAATAGTCTGTCAAATTTTTAATTAAAAAACCCCCCACAGTTTTGGGGGCAGTTTCACTATTTCTCTTCATAGGCTCAAACCTGAGAAAATACAGTGCAGGAAGCCTGCACTGCATCATGTTTTCCTCGCTGCCACAGGAGACAATACCACCTTTGATGGTGAACAGGTCAGAATGAAATACAGTGTGCCACATCAGCAAGACACCTCTATTGACACACTTGAAACACTCCAGTAATTTTTAAAATTTCTTTTTGCAGATCATCTTTAGAGCTTCATCCACTTGCATACTGGCCCCGGAGAATAATTTCAATGTATCGATTACTCGATCTTATGGAAATTTTAAATGACAGACAAAATATCTTTGAAGTTAAACCTTTACAAACCTGCTCATTCTTCTCATTTTGAAGCATCTTGATTGCAGTTTAATATTTTTGTCTTTTTATTAATCCAGTCAGGTCCTCTCTAAAATGCTAGAGCAAAATTGTAATGAAGTTGATGGAAGTAACATCCAGAGGAAGCCATTTGCAGTTCACAGCAAGTTTTCCTAGTCTTATAAAACCAAAGGACTTTTAAATGCCATTTTGAGTGTTGGAGGAAATGGCCTAGGCAGGGAACATTGAATCATGGAAGTAAATGCATAGCTACACATGCAGTACTGGTGAAAGGGTTTTGGCTTCTTCGACAATGAGCTGGAGTTCCAGGAAAGAGGATCACTGTGCTGGATTACTGTCCATCTATCAAATACTGGGAAAGGTGTATAAGGGCATGAATTGGCTAACCTGAGAAGGAGACCTTTAAATTAGGTCTTATTCAGGATGGTAACAAAAATCTGGCCAATGTGCACATAGGCTCAAGAAATGAAAACAAGGAGAAGGGGCTAAATTCTGGAGAATAAACTAGAAAACACAACTGCATAAAAGAGGCATGAGGAAAAACAATAAGGGAGTCTGCAAAATACCCTCCAGGCTTGTATACCAATGCAAAGAGTATGGGCAACAAACAGAATGAATTGGAAGTCCTGATCTTTGAAGAAAATTTTAACTTAATTGTCATTACAGACTTGGTAGGACAACTCGCATGATTGGAATACCAGTATTGAGGGATATAGTTCATTCTGAAAGGATAGGAGTGGGGAAAAAGGAGGGGGTGTTGTGCTATCCATCAAGAGTGTATCCATCTACCCCAAGGGGAAGTGAGTGTCAGACCTATTCAGTCTCCGGATGAGGAGAAGATGGGGAAAGGATAGTAGGGCAAATCAAGAAGAGGGACTGGATGAGGCATTCTATAAGCAGGTAACAAGATTGGTTGACACACATGAGCTAGCATTAATGGGGGATTTTTAACTTCCCTGATATCATTGTAAGGAAGGTTAAGCTGAGCACCATTCCTGCTTAGCAGCTAAGTAGGGAGGGAGGCAACTGTTTTGCCTGGGCTTTGTATTTGCATGAGTACTCAGCATAATTTTGCCCAGGGCCTGGGCATGATGGGAAATGGTCTGTGTGGCTGATTCAAATCCTCTGAATCTGGTGTTTTAGCAGAAGGGGGAAATGAAATATTGTCTCTTCATGATATGCTGACCTTTGATTGTATATCTGTTATAGATTGAGAAGCTGATGGAAAAGCAACAGAGAACTTGGAGAAGTGAGCAACCCTAGTTTTCAGTCTTGTAAAACTAAGTCGGGTGGGGTGTGAGCACTAGCTCTGCGGGAGTTGTGCCTTAGGCAAATGTCTAATTCCCTTCCCATTGTAAAAGGATAGACTTAATGATTCCTTGTGGAGTCTCTCTTGTTATTTTGATTGGAGCTGAAATCACCAGAGGAGTGAAAACTTCTCTAGGAGTTGCATTCACTGAGGCTATGTCTACGCGAGAAAACTTGTCCCGCAATAAGTTATTGCGGGACAAGTAAAGCGCAATAAGTATTGC
>ML685781.1:9430156-9498731 GCA_007922175.1 Pelusios castaneus
GTGTGTGTGTGTGTGTGTGTGTGTGTGTGTGTGTGTGTGTGTGTGTGGAGAGGGAACTGATGGGATGAATTGTTACCTAGGTAGTAATAATAACACCTCTCTCTTAGTACTATTCTGATGTACCTTTTCTTACCATGATGAAAGCAGAACTACGGATTCACTTGTCTCCAATAGGTGCAAACCAAAACAAAGTGGTAGAAACCAAGACGAGTGAATGGTAGGAAATGGAGAAGCCACTTATGCTTTATTTCAGCCATAGCCCTCCTCCTCCCATAAAGCCCATGGGAGTGGCAGACTCAGAAGCTTGGGACAAGCTCTCCCGGATGGGGACATACGAGCGTCTCTGTCCAGTCCCTCCTACTAGAAGGGGAAACATACTGGCAGTCAAGTGTAACTACAGAAGTGTGATCCTAGTGGCTGAGTTGCCCATTTGATAGAGTATAATTTTAATAAAATGCATATCTTGTATAAGGGATAAACATGCAAGTAACAGGCACGGGTGGGAAGAAGCCAACCAGCATGCCTTAGCCAAGGAGTCAAATTCCAAAGGGGTAGCTGTGTTAGTCTATTGTAGAAAGACAACAGAGTCCTGTGGCACTTTTAAAGACTGTTAGTTAAAAATCTGTTAGTCTTTAAAAGTGCCACAGGACTCTGTTGTCTTAGCCAAGGAGGACAGAGGACTTGGCTGCAGGTTTGTGTACAGTCCCTTTCAACAGATTTGGTTGGGCATGTTTGAACCACAGAAGCTTGAGTGAAATTTACTCATCCACTGTCTCACAAGGGTAGTTATTACTTTCTCTGTTAGACTTTATTGTGACCTTTTGTGTTCTGACGCACATTCTTTTAGTGGCATAAAGAAGCGTATGGAGATAAATGTATGCCTTTTGTCTAGCCTTCTGATCAATACAGTTATAGTACAACAAATAATTGTAGAGCAGGAGCTCACTTTTCATTTTTATTATCCAGCTGTATTAATTTTTAAACAGATGGCTTTGTGTGCTTAACTATTTTTACATCTGACGCTTCAGAAATATAGGATCTAGGTCAGGTTCCTCGTCAGTATTACATTTTATTTAACTTCTTTTCAACATGTCAAAGAAGGCAGTATAATCCTGTGTGAAGGAACCCTGGTAGGTTAACTAGTCTCTGAAGGTAGAGTAGTTAATACCCAACCCAACTTAGGTTTTGGCCCATACTAGTGGAACGTGTGTTGGTGTGTATATTTCTTGGCATGTCTGTGGCCTCTGCTTAGCAAGGCACTTAAGCAAATGCCTAACTTTAAGAACTCTATCTATGGAACTACTTATGTACTTAAGCATGAGCCCAATTTTCAGCCTGTTGTTGAATCAGGGCCTATTCTAATATTTTAACAGTGCTTACCTGGGGCCAGCCTGGTGTCCCAGTGAAAAGAAAACACACATCCACAATCTGCCATCTACTCATGTGTCTGGTTTTGATCATGCTCCCTAGGCCAGATGGGCCTCCTCTCAAGTGATGGCCTATGACCTGCATTCAGATGGGTATTGAAAGATTCCAGAAGGCAATTCATTCAGCTATATTTGACTGTGCACTGTGATGGAAAGCCCTGGAAAATGTGTCCATGGCTGGGGAATTAAGGGTAAAAGGGAGCAATGCCACAGACCTCACTGTTTTCCTCCTCCCACCTCCAAAATGAAGATGGCTTAGGAGGGAGGAGAGGTGTGCTTGGAACATGCTTCACTCCTGTGATCAGAAGGCAGCAGAATAACCTCTTGGTGGGCTGCTATGGGCGGTGCAAGTTGGAGCTGTCCCCCAGGATTGGTGCATGGGAGGTAGATGGGGGCAGAAAATGACTTATGTCCCCATTGATCTCAGAGGAATGGTAAGAAAAACAAACAAACAAAAAAACCCCCAAACAAATTAAAACAAAAGCATCTGGGCATGTCTAGTTTTGAAAAAAGGAGGGAACCTGGTAACAGTTCCCATTGGGGCATGGGTCGCTCGCTGGTGGAGTCTCTGTACCTTGATGTTTTTAAACCATGAATTGGGGATTTCAATGATTCAATCATAGGTTAGGATGGTGTCTAGTGCAGGAGTGGGTGGGTGAGGTTTGGTGGCCTGCATTGTGCAGGAGGTCAGACTAGATGATCTTACTGGTCCCTTCTGATCTTAAAAAGCTATGAATTTATGAACAGTCTTCAAATATATTAAAAGACGCTTATAAAGAGAATGGTGATCAATTGTTCTCCATGCCCATTGAAGGAAGGACAAGAAGCAATAGGCTTAATCTACAACCAGGGAGACTTAGGTTGGACATTAGGAAAATCTTTCTCACTATGGGTGTGTCTACACTGGGAGCTTAGGTCAACTTAAGGATGCTTAAGTTGTCCTAAACTACTCCGCGTCCACACTGGGCTTTTATTAAGTCGACTTAAGGGCTTCCTTAAGTCGACTAAATAAAAGCTTAGGTCGACTTAATAACACCTAGTTTTATTCCAAAGAGGTAGCCGTGTTAGTCTATTGTAGAAAGACAACAGAGTCCTGTGGCACTTTTAAAGACTAACAGATTTATTTATCGCATGAGCTTTCGTGGGAGAAAATCCCACTTCGTCAGATGCTTTGAAGATAGGAAAGTTACAGAGTGGGAGGAAATTAAATGCAGGGGAATGTAGGTCGACTTAAAGCTTAAGTCGACTTCATAAGTCGACTTAAGCCAGTGTGGATGCCCTAAATTGACTTATTCCATAAGTTGATCTAGGGCAGGGGGACAAGGGAGCCCTGCATGGCTCCCTGGCAGAAGGGAGCCATGCGCAGCTTCCTTCTGCTGGGGAGCCAGGTACGGCTATCTTGTCCCCGGGTGGAGCCGCGGCTCCTGCCAAGAAGGGAGCCACAGTTCCCTTCTCCCTGAGAGCCCCGGCTCCCCTCTGGGGGACAAGGGAGCCGCAGCTCCCGGGAAGACGGGAGCTGCGTGGGGCTCCCTGGCCCGGGCTGCAGCAGCGAGGGAAACCCCTGCCGCTTTGGCAGGGGAATTCCTTGCCACTGGAGCCCGGGTCGGGGTGGCGAGGGTTTTCCTCGCTGCTACAGCCCCAGCCGCGGAGCCCCGTGGGGCTCCCTTCTCCCCAGGAACCCCGGCGCCCCCGCAAGCAGGGAACCACAAGCAGCTCCCTTGTGCCAGGGGGAGTCATGGCTCCCTGCTTGCCAGGGAGCTGGGGCTCCCCTTGTCTCTAGGAGCTGCAGCTCCCCTAGCCCAGGGAGCCGCAGCTCCTTTTGGAGCCACGGCTCTTGGTCGACCTTGCCAGTTGACTTAAGAATCTAGTGGAGACTCTCTAAGTTGACTTAACAAGGTCAACTTAACTTTTGTAGTGTAGACATAGCCTAAGTTAGTTAAGCTCTGGAACAGGCTTCCAAGAGAAGTTA
The DNA here is from genome assembly GCA_007922175.1 of Pelusios castaneus. Classification (NCBI taxonomy): domain Eukaryota; kingdom Metazoa; phylum Chordata; order Testudines; family Pelomedusidae; genus Pelusios; species Pelusios castaneus. The sequence goes on from ML685781.1 coordinate 9,433,553, forward strand.
TGGAATCACCACCACTGGAAGTTTTAAAGAACAGGTTAGACAAACACCTGTTTGGGATGATCTAGGTTTACTTGGTCCTGTCTCAGTGTAGGGGACCAGACTTGAAGACTTCTTGAGGTCCATTCCAGCCATACATTTCTATGATCCATGTATACCAAGCATATCTCTGGTGGACCTCAGCATCTGTCCTCATAATTATTTCATTATTAGAGGGGCATTATATAAAAATACTGGGGCAGATCCTCATCTGATGTAATTACTCTGATCTAAACCAGTTGAGTTATGTGGTGGAATTATGACTCATTGCTGGGTTCATCAGCAATCAGGAGTGTTCTGAACAATAATAAATCAGCCAGGAGAAAGCAGAAAAACCAAATATCTCACTTGTGGATTAATATGTTAACCACCCAAGCTGCCATTCTAGTGCTCTTCCTCAGCATGAAATTCAATAAAAAATTTATGGGAAATTATTTTTTTAATAAAACATTTCCTCCCAGGCCTGGTTCTGATCCCAGTGACTCTGGTGTAAATATGAAATATCTTCATCAAAGGTAATAGGGTTACTCCAGATTTATACTGGGGTTACTGAAATCACAAGCTAGATCCTTTCATTTCCAGTAAGTATGAAGAAACTGAGAAGACCCTACGCCCTTCTCTGATCACACTCATATTAATCCATGCAGCTCACTGAGGGAAACTTCTTTGCTGTTTAATAAAAAATTATTTAACTTTCTCAAACTGGTCAAAAACATTTGACATTAATATGTTGGCTTGCTTTGGAGGATTAGTTATTGAGATATAATCCTTAACTAAACTTTGTTAGCAAGCCATGGTAGTTACAAATATCTGGGAGGACAATTATTCTATATTTATCATTCATAAATAGGTCATTTTTATTATTCAGGAGATGACAACACAAGACAAAATAATGGCATATCCAGCATATGTTTGTAATCTTAGCATCTTTATAATCCCCCTTTTTCCTCAATTTTTGCAGTTCAGAGAGAGAATTTTTTAAAATCCAATGTACTCGTCACAATGACAACAGAGTCCTGTGGCACTTTTAAAGACTAACAGATTTATTTATCGCATGAGCTTTCGTGGGAGAAAATCCCACTTCGTCAGACGCTTTGAAGATGGGAAATTTACAGAATGGGAGGAAATTAAATGCAGGGGAGTGTATGACATAGGATCAGGTCAGGCTGTAACAGCAAATCAAAATAGGTGTTAGGATTTAAACACTGGGATTTAAACACTGGGGAACAGCACATAGCACATATGTGCTGTTCCCCAGTGTTTAAATCCTAACACCTATTTTGATTTGCTGTTACAGCCTGACCTGATCCTATGTCATACACTCCCCTGCATTTAATTTCCTCCCATTCTCTAAGTTTCCCATCTTCAAAGCGTCTGACGAAGTGGGATTTTCTCCCACGAAAGCTCATGCGATAAATAAATCAGTTAGTCTTTAAAAGTGCCACAGGACTCTGTTGTCTTTCTACAATAGATTAACACGGCTACCCCTTTGGAACTCATCACAATGGTTGCACGGTGTTTACCCTTTGCATGTCTCTAAGCTTGGAAAATGAAAGCACAGTGCAGTCATGTTCATTCTGTTTATTATGAGTTTTAGTTTCTAAAATCTTTGGGTTTGAGACACTACAGGAAATACTTATTTGTTTAATGATTTTAATTGGCATTTGAGGAAATATTTCGATTGGGCTTCAGTGATATAAAAGCTTGTTTTTTAAAGAATGATGGCCCACGTTTAGCCGCTGGTCATGGAAACCTTTTATGCATGTACTTTAAGCACATGAGCCGTACAATTACATTCTGGAACCGCCTTCTCATAGGAGTAGTGGGAGAGAAACAAGTTAACTAGTTTTAAGATGGAGCTTGATACGTTTATGAATGAGGTGATATGACGAGGTTGTCTGTGGTAGCAGGAGACTGGGCTTGGTGACTCTGGAAGTCCTGTGCTATTTCATTGACCTGTCAATGGGGTGACTAAGTGCTTAGAGCAGAGCATGGGCATACATGTTTGCAGGCTCAGGCCATTAATTTATAATGTCTCTGCATTAATACGTAATTCTGTAGTTTTGCTGGGTAGATAGCATATCCCATTATGCTGGGGGCCTAGAATACACAGTGGAGAAAGGTGGGCGGGGGGGAGGAATACCTTAAGAGTTGTACATTTTTATTACTAAATAAAAGGTCAACAAAAAACCCTCTTGAATGTGTCTATTTTCCCCCAGAACGTCTGATGGTCTTCTTCCCTTTCTGTCACTTACTGGATCACGCAGAGAGCAGCACATATGCTAAGATTACACTTTGCCTCATGATATGCTATTTTCAGGTTTTCTCTACTTACAGTGCATTCACGTTCTGCAGTGAGAAAATGTTCTTGTTTGACAATGACAAGCTGGCTTTGGGGATGCTCTTCTTGAACTGGGTTTGTCATATTCAGACTGTCACTGCTGCGTTTTCTATATTGCTCCATCCGTGAAAATATATTTTGGGCTAGATTCTTAGGTGGCTTAAAGTGGCCTAGTCACCACCAGCTGAGGAATTGCCTTTTTCCTTCCTCTCTATGGCCAGTGCTATACACAGCTGCCTTTCAAAGCATTTCCCCCACTCAGGGTGGGACTCTCCACTTGTTTACAGCTGTGCAAAGCGGGTCTCAAAAGGTACACTTGTCACTCACTTTGCACAGGCATAAATGACTATGCAAAGAGCCAAGAGGGTGACGGATTGGGCTCCCTAGTTTATAGTTTCATAAATATTTAAAAACAAAACAACCCCACATGCACACAAACTTCCAGGCAGGGTCTTAGCGTGTTTAAAAGCTGTTCCTGGGAGGTTGCCTTTGTAGATTTTCAAAGGAGTTCTGCACAGAATTGCAGTGGCCCACGAAATGCAAGTTTGAAATGCAGAGAAGAATTAAATGACAGTAAGTGCCCTGATGTGAGATTGTCATATGTGGGAAATGGCTATTTTCTAATAAACCCTTTTGCTGAGTTTTGCCGTAATTGCCTTTCCTTGAATTTTCATTAACACTTGCAGGTGTCACACATGTTCATCTTTCTCTCTTTCCTGTAGATCAATCTCAAGTCATTCTGCCTCTGCAGTGAACGTACGTCTTAACTATCTTTCTGCTCTATAGATAAAATGATAAGAAAAAATTGGGCTTTCTCAATATTAAAGCAGCTGTTTAAGGCTACCAGATCAAAAATCTGGATTACAATTTAAACCAGAGACTCCACTGACTCCTTCTAAACTTGTGATCTCTGGTTATTAGTCAGCAGAAAACTCTGAGTGATGTAGAACCTAACTTTCAAATGTGGGAAATACAGGGACCCCTCAGTCGAATGCAAATGCCAATTTTGCAATTTTAACCATGAGATAAATGTCTCAAGATGTAATTGGGTTCTTAAAATACCTTAAACAATTTAAGGGACAAATTCAGAGGTACTTCTAAAGATCAGCTGCATTCTTGTAAAAGCAGAGGTACTACTGTTTTCACCTAAAAATATTTAACTGGAAGGTCTGTCTGCAAAGTCTTTACTGGTGACTGCAGGGGAAGTATCACCCGAAAAATCCATGAACATAACTGGGAACACCCCTTTAATATATGTATCCTACTTCCAGTGGAAAATCTGTGAGGGAGAGGCCCAGGTAAGAGTTTCACCCTCTTGATTCCAATGGAAGTAAGAGAAGAAACAAGATTTGGCCCCACAATACATTGATTTTGGTAAATTCCAAAGGGGTAGCCATGTTAGTCTATTGTAGAAAGACAACAGAGTCCTGTGGCACTTTTAAAGACTAACAGATTTATTTATTGCATGAGCTTTCGTGGGAGAAAATCCCACTTCGTCAGACGCTTTGAAGATGGGAAAGTTACAGAATGGGAGGAAATTAAATGCAGGGGAGTGTGTGACATAGGATCAGGACAGGCTGTAACAGCAAATCAAAATAGGTGTTAGGATTCAAACACTGGGGAACAGCACATAGAGGAGGGTGAGGTCAAATCACTTGTTGTAATGAGAGAAAAATCCATAGTCCCTCTTTAACCCCAAGACAACTGAGTCAAATTTGCATATAAATTCGAGTTCTGCAGTTTCTCTTTGAAGCTGTGATTTGTTATTCATCTGTTTCAACACAGCTATTAACAAGTCGTCAAGGGAGTGAGCAGGGAGATTGAAGTGTTCCCCTATTGGTACTCACCCACAACCATTTCAGATTTGAAGATAATTTATACCTTCAAGTCAGTGGCACTGCTATGGGTACCCGCATGGCCCCACAATATGCCAACATCTTTATGGCCCATTTAGAACAACGTTTCCTCACGTCTCATCCCAAAGCACCTCTACTTTACCTACGCTATATTGATGACATCTTCATCATCTGGACCCATGGTGAAGATGCCCTTGAAGATTTCCATAGAGATTTAAACAATTTCCACAACACAATCAACTTAGCCTGGAACACTCCACACAAGAGATCCACTTTCTGGACACTACAGTGCAAATTAGCAATGGGCACATAAAGACCTCCCTATACCGCAAACCTACTGATCGGTATAGTTACCTACATCCCTCGAGCTTCCATCCTCGACACACCACACGATCCATTGTGTACAGTTAAGCCCTAAGATATAACCGCATTTGCTCTGACCCTTTAGATAGAGACGGACACCTTCAGGATCTCTACCAGGCATTCTTAAAACTACAGTACCCACCCGCAGAAGTGAAGAAACAAATTGACAGAGCCAGACGGGTACCCAGAAGTCAACTACTGCAGGAGAAGCCCATGAAAAACAACAACAGAACGCCACTGGTCACCACCTACAACCCCCCAAGCCAGACCTCTTCAACACATCATCAAAGATCTACAGCCTATTTTACAAGATGATCCCTCACTCTCTCAAGCCTTAGGGGATAGACCTCTCCTTGCCTTCAGACAGCCCCCTAACCTTGAAAGGATACTTATCAGCAACTACAGATCATACAACAGAAACATTAAACAGGAACATATCCCTGCAACAGACCACGCTGCCAACTTTGCCCTCATATCTACACTGATGACACCATCACAGGGCCTAATCAAGCCACCTACTCCATCAAGCGCTCGTTCACCTGCTCATCCACCAATGTGATTTATGCCATCATGTGCCGGAAATGCCCCTCTGCCTTATACATTGGACAAACAGGACAGTCTCTGCGCCAAAGAATAAATGGACACAAATCTGACATCAGAAATTGCAACACTACAAAACCAATAGGGGAACACTTCAATCTCCCTGCTCACAAGGGGTGCCCCCCGCCACCGTGTACCTGCCCAAGGTCCCCCTAGCCCCACAAAGTCAATCTAGAGCATCCAGTGTGGACTCTCTAGGTCGACTTTGTAAGTTCCTCTTTAAGTTGACTTTAATTTTAAGTGTAGACACACTAAATCGACTTAGTTAAAGTCGACTTAAAAGTGCAAGTGTAGACATAGCCAAGGAGTCTTGTGGCACTTTTAAAGACTAACACATTTATTTATCACATGAGCTTTCGTGGGAGAGATCCCACTTCGTTAGACACTTAAAAATGGATTTCTCCCACAAAAGCTCCTGCAATAAATAAATTTGTTAGCCTTTAAATGTGCCAGAAGACTCTTTGTTCATTTTGCTGTATTGATCAATTTCCCTATGTTCACTTCCTATTTTCCCTTTATTGATGCAATTCCTTTCTCATGCAGAATTTGATCAGAGTCCTATATATGCTGGATTTTTCATATTAAAGCCTAGACTGTGAAGGGAGCCTCTTCTCCTCGCAGAGACGGCTTCTCCTAGTGTCCTTGAGGACACTAGCTGTCCTAAAGGGGGCAGAGTGGAAGCAGAATCATGCACCTCTTAGCTGCACTTGGCAGCAGAGCTGGCTGAGGATGGTGGGGGACTGCATGCGGTTTCCCCTTAAAAGATACACCAGCTAGCATGCTCCCCTTGCATATTAGGTAACCCTGGCAATTAGTGTCCACTAGTGCTCATTGCAGGGCAAGGTAGTTCCACATAGCCTAGTAGGTACAATGAGCAAGAATCCTGATTCTCAGTAAGAGATTTTATACTAACAAAGAGAGAATAAGAAAATTTAAAATTACGCACACATATCCATACCCATAGCACTGGTTTGTTAAGATCTGAAATGGACCTTTACATTGCCATAACAGTTGATTGATAGCCAAAGAAACCTATTTCATCCCTCTTTCATCAATGACTACCAAAATCAGAAAGACAACAGAGTCCTGTGGCACTTTTAAAGACTAACAGATTTATTTATCGCATGAGCTTTCGTGGGAGAAAATCCCACTTCGTCAGACGCTTTGAAGATAGGAAAGTTACAGAGTGGGAGGAAATTAAATGCAGGGGAGTGTATGACATAGCATCAGGTCAGGCTGTAACAGCAAATCAAAATAGGTGTTAGGATTCAAACACTGGGGAACAGCACATAGAGGAGGGGGAGGTCAAATCACTTGTTGTAATGCGAGAAAAATCCATAGTCCCTGTTTAACCCCAAGCCAACTGAGTCAAATTTGCATATAAATTCGAGTTCTGCAGTTTCTCTTTGAAGCTGTGATTTGCTATTCATCTGTTTCAACACAGCTATTAACAAGTCGTCAAGGGAGTGAGCAAGGAGATTGAAGTGTTCCCCTATTTCCAGCTACAATGGGCCCAGGGAGTAAACTGAGGAGCCATTATGGACACAATGGGCCCATATCACCTGGCACATTCCTTAACATTAAGGAGACAATGGTTTGACACACCCACACCTCTCAGACATTTCCATAAAATCACACAAGTTAAAGTACAGATAGAACACCAAATTCCTATCTAAACTAACTTCTAATCCAAATAGAATTCCTAGACATAATCTATATAATCATTCCTAGCAAATTACTACCTTTCTATTGATACCAAACATGACATAGCTCCTATGGATTATAGAGCACTTAGGATATATGAATAGAAAATAATATCATAAATGCTTCCCTAAATTCAGACAGCATCACACAGGCTCTGCCCTGCCCTTTGGGGGGCATGCCAGGCTCCCCCCTGTACCCACCCCCCAGCAGGGAGGGCATTGATGTAGTCCTGGGGTAGCCCTAAGTCGACTTAGGGCTACCCCACGTCTACACTGGCTTAATTCGACTTTAAAAAGTTGAATTAAGCCTTAGGTCGAGTAAAAAGCAGGTTTAATAAAGTTGACTTAATTTTCATTGTCGACTTTATTTTCCTTAAGTCGACTTAAGCAAGGTGCTTAAGTTGACTTAAGGAAAGTGTAATGTAGACGCAGGGTAAATTAAGTCGACTTAAGCAAGCTTAAATCGACTTAATTTACCAGTGTAGACGCAGCCCTTGTTTGTTTTGCTAAACTAGACTAACACAGCTACCCCTGTGGAACTGATCAATACAGGTTTGTGGGAACAGTGCACCAACTTGATCCCTGATGTTGCTTCATGGACTTGAGTGAAGTTACACATGAGACGAATTTGGCCCAAATGCTCTCGGTGGCAAAGCCAGGTTAAAAGCAAATGCAAGTAAACTGTTCTGCATATGACACAGAGGCCTATCTATTTAAAATTACATATATTTAACTTGGAAATCTCAGCTCATTTAAATAAACGTGGATGTCGGATGGTGTGATCTTTGTTCTGTTTGTGTACCTGTGACTGGGCTTTGATGAGCATTCCAATATTGTGCAGAAATATGCCAGGAACAGCAACTCCAAGACGTTTTTGATTGAATCTTGAATGCCACTCCAGTGAGGTGGGTTGGGATCTGCAGATTAATCTCCTCAGAGAGAGGATTATAAATTTGTATAGTGCATCAGTGGTGGCAAAGTGAAGGATTGCAGCCCTTTGAGTCGGGAAGCTCTCAGACTCAGTGCAAGGACAGGTCCCAGATATAGTTAATTACAATGCACTGAAGGAAACAGATACTCCAAGAGGCAAAACATTGTGTTTTCATTGATGCCTGGCATTTCTCTTTGGAGTGCATACCGATAGGCTGAGCCATTGACGATGCCTGTTACTATACACTGGGATTTTTTCTTTTCATTCCCTCTTCTCTTCCTCTATGGTGTGTATTTAAATATTGCTATAATATTCAGGCTGATCTTCCCTTCAGTTCATTAAACTCCATTGATTCCAAGACCTTAGGTGGATCTCTCTGGGGTAGGGGGTGGGTGGGAAGAGGAGAAAATAGAGACAATAAGAATATATAACTGCTACAGCACTACCATCTGCAATTTCTCCCCTCTTCCTGCCTCAGGACCGATGGAGGTTATTCGTGGGCTGCTGGTGGTGGTGACATTCTCGAATCATGGCACAGCAGATATCACAGAGGATGCCCCACGCCTAACTAGGTGAAGCAATGACTTTGTGTCTGGATCCCCACTCACATAAGCAGGGCATGCACAACCCTCTCCTCATCCTGTCCTCATCACTGAAGTAGGTAAGCACCTTTCAGCTGTGCATTAAACAGTGTGACTAACATCTGTTATGTGTGGTTCATTCTCTCTCTCTCTCATCCAATCCCCAAGGGGAGAATTGTGAACCCAGAGTACTGTTTTGGTAGGCTTCTGTTTAAGGGGCTGGGTGGGGGGGCGTTAATATGAATACGCTTCTCTATACTTACAGTAGAACAAGCAGGTTGAAAAGTGCGCCTTGATTTGATATAGGAGTTAGGGTGGTTTGTGATGATTCTTAGTCCTGTGGGAATTCATTCCACCATTTTGGACCACCCCTGAGAAAGTTCTGTGTCCTACACAGATGAGCTTTAACCTAATGGAGAAAGAAAGATCCATTTTGATAGGGAAGCAAAGTGGTCAATCATGGTCTTCATCCTGGAGCTTTAGGCATCTTTTAGATATAGTGAGCCTTCGATAAAGACTAAGACCTTGAACTGGCCTGGATGATCCATGGGAAGATGGAGTAGGGATTGAAGGCTGGGTCTGATGTGTTCATGGGAGCCAGAGTTGCTGAGGAATACACTGCAACGTTCTGTACTGGTTGTAATTTCCAAAGGACTCAAGACTTTGTGCCTAGGAAAAATGCATTGCTGTCGGCTGGCAGGAGATAACAAAGGCATGTATAATGAAGGCCAGCTCATTGTTCAGAGACTCCTAGCTGACTGGAGATGGTAGAAGGTGTTACTCATGTATGCTCCAATGTGAGAGCTCAGCTTTAGTGACCAATCAAGAGCACTCCTATCTATAGAGACTGAATTGACCAGAAGCAGGCATGTACCTTCACATCAAAGGACATTGCACAGTGTCTGTACACTCTCCAGAGTGCTTTCCTCTGCCTGACTGCCTAAACACTGTCTTGCTTAGCTTCAGCTTCAGGCACCTGTGTATTGCAGGAAATTTAAATCCATGTCATCTTACCAGTTCCTTCATTCGTGTGTGTGTGCCTGTACATATATAACGTGTATGTGCATGAATGTTTCAGAGTATTAAGGAGACTGCAGAAAGGCACAATCAAGGGGTTTCCCTGCATTCACTATCTCATTTATGGACCTCAAGAACTTCACCACAGAGAAAGATTTGATGGAAATTAAATTGTAAACGGTCTGTGTCACTTGTTGCCTCCCTTTTATCAGTTTTGCAGAAAGGTTCAGTCTGGCCCGTTGTAACAAACAGGAAGTTGTGGAGTGTACTATAAAAGTTACCACCTCGTTACTTTTAGTCTAACTTCTGTCCCCGGTAAAACAATAAAATGAACAATGGGGTGAAAGGGGAAGAGGTCGGTACATTTTTGTCATGTAGTGGAACTATGAGCAACAAGTGACATGGGCTTCTAAAGGCAAGAAGTTATTAAGAAAGGAAAACCTCAAATATTAGGAGAAACTTCCTGATGGTGAGAGGCTGTGGTACGGTTAGCTTAGGAGAGTGATTGCAGCTCGATCAAATGAGACACTTAAAACTAGTTTGGGCAGAACTCCAGAAAATGGGTGATGGGATCAGCCCACATGAACAGGGATCTTGATTGGATGACCTAATGCAGTAGTTCTTACTCCCTTCTAAACTACTCTCATTTTGGAATTTATTTTTGAATGATGACTATTGCATCTCTTGTTTCTTGCTTAATTCCAGCTATTGTTAAATAATTTTCTCAGCCATTTCCCCAGGGAAAAAAATGAAACGATTCATTGTGCCCCTCTGTGTACCGGTGTTTTTATCTGTTGTTCAAATCAGTTTTATGATTAGTGCACTGCAAACAGTAAAAGATTTGATTAGTAAGTAAAACTTAATTATAATACATCTATGGCAAACATTTTAAGACCATGTGCCAAATTGTCAGCTGCTGTAGATGAAAGTCAGTGGCGCTATATTGATTTACACCAGCTGGGGATTTGACCCTTTAAAAAAAAATCTGTTTCTTTGTAAAGGTTCAGCTCCAGAATGGCTCTTTGGGAGAACAATAAATGCAGTTACCTCCCCCTCCCGCAAAACTTCAAGTGAGATGAGGTGCTATAAAATAATAATGCCTGCCCCATGGAGGGAATCTTTTGATTGGTTACTCTTCATATTCTCAGACTGGGACAGAGATTTTTCTCATCTCTGTCTCATGGCTGTCTTTTGAATCACCTGACATTAGAGACAAGTAAGGGTTGGTTGGGATAAATTTTCAGAACTAGTCTCCAAAATGGCATGTCCATTGCGTTGTGCAAATCGAACAGGCAGAGTAGTTTAATTTCCTGAAGAAGGGGCTCAGATAAGGGGTGTGTAGGCAAAAACACTCATGTGCACAAGACCCATGGGAGCTGCTTTGCCGGCCAGTTTGGATTAGCTGAAAACTCTATCTTGTCCACCATCGTGTTGTTCTCCGCAGCATGCCTCCCTCTCAGACATGGTGGCAACCTCTCTTGCCAGCTCTGTGGGGACTCAGACCTGAGCATGGGGAAGGGGGTTGGGCTTGATAGCTTGCCATACACTGCAGCCCAAAGCCTTGGGGGAAGATGAAACAAGATGCTACTCACCATGCCTACAGAATCTTGTGCGGGGTACTTCTTTATTCTGTGGAACCTCCCCACCAAGGTTGATGCTGAGGGAGGTGGTTGTCTGGGAAGTTCATGCCAGGACAGTTGCCCCAGGAGCTGTGCTCTTCAAGGGCTACAGACAGATAGGGAGGGGTGTTGAGGCGTTGGGCCAATAAGCAGGTTGTTCCCCGGGGTCCACTGGTCTAGAAGGTGACTCTTGACCTTTTCTGTGTGGATCAAACCCCAACCCTTCATGGAACAATTTCAAGGGGGGACTCTGTGGTTGAGCAGGTGACACTGACATTGAGGCTGTCACCCACCTAATGGAGCTGAGTTGACAGCCTCTTGGTTAATTAAATGGTTACAGAAAAAGACTTAAAAAATTCCCTTGCTGAGCCAATTGTGTCCAAATATTCTACCTGGGGAGGGTGCACAATCTAGCCATAACAGGTCACTACCACCTCCAACTCTTATTGTGGTTCCATGGTGTGCTTAAGCAGCTGCTATCAGTCAGGTAAAGAAACAGAAATGTTTCTGTCCATGAGAGCTTTGTTAAAGGAGCGGATGTGAACATGAATGATACACAAATCACACTATAAGGATATATGTGGGGTGCAGCCTGTCACAATTACTTTTGAACCAAAGCACATACCTAATGGTTGCCTTCCACTAACAGATATTTACATACAATAGAGGGTACGAAGGAAGAGTTCAACCAGAATGTAACATTTCTGTAATATGAACTCCAACAGAAAAGTCTAGAGTCCAGTGAGAATTGTTGTTCCTTGCTGCATTACCCCTGGATGACAGGACAGACTTTAACTCCTGTTTATGCTTTGGCTATGCCATCCAAGTGTGAAAGCAAGAACGTTTGAAATCATCTGAAGTATTTCACAAATCTGTGTATTGTGTCTCATGTATTTAACAATATCAAACCAAACTTTCTGCTGGTTGATATGAAAGGAATATTTTGTTACGATGCAGGGATGTCAAGTAACAAGTTGTCTAAAATGGCTCACAATGGTGAGTGCCAAACTCAGGATAGATTGATGAGGAACAGGGCACAAACCCTGAACTCAGAGCATGTCCTATATTTAGATTTCACCTACCAAGTATCAAGTGCAAACTGCTCAAGCACTACAACAACCTTAAATTGAGTCCCAGACAGTCCTCTGGGCTGGTCCAGTCTATCTTGCTATCTATGCATGCTTGTCTTTGTGATAGATGGTCCCTTACACCAAAAATCAAAACAATATTCAGGTTAGTCCCAGTCCCCCCCAAAAAAGTCACTATCCCAGGTGAATTGTACCTTAGATCTTTCACCAACGACAACACGCATTGCTGATCCTATAACAAATTAACTGGAGATTTATTAACTAAGAATAATACATGAGTTGTTTACAGGGTTAAAGTAGGTAAATATATACCCACACGAGTAACGGTCCTGAGTTCCAAAAGGCAAATGAAGTTGCTGCTGTACACAAGTTTCTATGTCTTTGTGATGGAGTAGAGTAGGCCCAGAGGCCACAAGACCTTACAAGAGCCCTTATGACAGAAAGGAGCAGCAGAGAAGTCCTCCAGGGTGTCTAAAGTCACTGTGGGGGAAGCAGCCAATTGGAGAGAGGCTCCATGGAGCATACAGTCAGGGCCCAGCAGGGCCATATAAAAGAAGCTGCAGAGCTAGAGACCGTTGTTTCCTGAAGCTGGAGGAGTGAGGATTGGCTGAAGGAGTGACAGAAACATGAATACATCAGTTGCTGTCAAGCACAGGCAGAGCAACAAAAGAGTTCCTGGTTGGCCGCTGGGACTGAGTAAAAAGACTTCAGCCCGATGGTAAGAGTGAAGCATTTGTGAAGGTGTTGGGGCTGAGGGGAGGTGGCCGAGGGACCTGTAAGAGCACTATGGCTAGTTAAAGGGAATGCAGTGGTATGTAGCTGCTATTCATAGGATCTCTGGGCTGGGACCCAGAGTTGTAGGTGGGCCTGGGTCTCCTCCACCAGCCACTAGGGAAGTGGCATATGCTCTAAGGAAGGGAGTTCAGAGAGGATGAATATCAAACTGTGAAACGTCCCTGGAAAGTTTAATGGCTCAGCTTGAGAACTAGAACTAGAAAGGTTCAGAGTGGGCAAAGACAAGGTCTCTAGGGAGGAAGCCCTGTGGATATGGCTCCTTACCAGAGCTGGGACTATTTAAAGACTGAGCCTGGGAAGGGATACTGTGTTAGCAGCAGAAGGATATCGTGATAGGCCTTTGTTGAACTAATGAATAACCTGAGCCCAGGGAGACCAACTGAGGGTTACTGGGATAGGCCCCTGTAGGACTGCATACCCTACACACACTGCGTTTGACTCAAAGGGAGGGCTGAGTCACTGAAGACCACAAACCGTAAGAGCTGCATGCCCATGCACTCAACCTGTGCTCATGAAAGAGGTGTCATGTGCCATTCTGTTACTCTCCTTTAGAGCTAACTCAAGCTAAGCAACTTAGGGATCCCTTGCTTATGCTTAGAAATTTTGCCCTCTCAAAGGCCAAGCAGAACAGTGATACAATTCCTTCTGGTCTGGGATTTGCTTTCTCTTCCCCCGGCACTCAAACTGATGGAATAAGTGTCAGCACCTGTCTCCTTTGCCCCAGTGCAGTGAGAGGAGCAATCAACAAGTCTTTGTCCCTTGATGTTTCAAAATGGCCCATTTCAATGGGCCTTCTTGTGTGCAGGACCAGCATTCAACATTAATTAATGCTTCCCTCCTGTTTGGTGAATTGTACAGAAAACAGAGGTTTACAATGCAAACACTCAACATAACTTTATACCATGGGCTACAGATAAGTGAGATCAGCAAATCCAGCATTCTATAAGCATTTCACATTCTTATCAATTGAACATTTATTTTTAGACCAATTCCTTGCTCTTCATTTGTCAGTGTTCAATGAGGCCTAGGACCTTGGCATGATACCTGGTCTGCCAGCAACCCACTGTCACAGAATATACACCTGTATTCACACCCTACACACTATTGTAATTATCTTTATACAAAGTATGCCTTGTCAAAGAATCATCTGCAAACTCATAATTTGTTGGTCAGTGTTGTCCTGAAAAATGTGCATGGCAACGTTGTATGCAAAGATATAAGATTTTCCTACATGATTAACACTTGTTCCAAACTACGTAACCTTGGCCAAACTGAGCTTGACAAACAAGTCTGTCCTAAACAAAGGAACGAGTACCCTGCTTCAATTGCATTTAAATTATATTTAGCAGTAAACAGAGTCATCAAGCAGGAAGGGGAACAAAGAAATCTCCAAAAGATGAGAAAAAGCCAGCAGGGAACATCCTTCCACATAAAGTCTATCTGCTGGTGCCCAGTTGGAAATATTTTTCAAGAGAGGGACTAAAGCTATAACACCTCAAGGCACCCTTTCCTCTCTCCCTGCCCATTGTATTCACTGTACCTGAAGCAACAAGGGAAGCCTTCGTTGGACTCTGGTAGAGGGATCCTGACTTACAGGGTTTGATCAGTAAGACTGCTGAACATGTATGGGTAAGAAAAGTTGCTTGAATCTGATATAGTTAGGTATGAGTCTGATATAGTTAGGTATGAGTAAATGTCTTCGCTTTATTTTTCTTGTAACCAGTTTTTACTTTTAAGCATCATAACTTGTGCTCACTTAAAATATCTGTTTACAGCTAAATTAGTTTAATCTGAGCCAGTGTGTTTAAATTGAAGTGTCTGGGAAACTGCATGTAGGGTGACCAGATGTGCTCTTAGAATGCTTTGTAAAGAAATAATGGGCCTAGATTAACATGTATTGTCCAGGAGAGAGCTGGGCAGTACAGGATATACATTTCTGGGGGGGAAATCTAAGACTGGAGGTGTGTTGGGACTTGGGGGTCACCCTGCAGTCACCAAGGCTATGTCTACACTGGCAAAGTTAAGTTGACTTTGTGAAGTCGACTTAACAAGGTTGACTTTAAGTTGACTTAAATTCGACCTAAAGTCAACCTAAAGTCGACCTTGTTAAGTCAACCTAATAGAGTGGCAATACTTTGTCGACTGAAGTCGAACTTGTTAAGTTGACTTAATGGCTTTAAGTCAACTTAATAAGGTTGACTTAGCACTAATCCCTGTCCACACTGGTTTTAAGTCGATTTAAGAAGTCAATTTAAGGCTTAAGTCGACTTCAGAGGACGTGTTATTAAGTCGACTTAAGCTCTTATTAAGTTGATTTAAGGAAGGGCTTCAGTTGATTAAATAAAAGCCCAGTGTGGATGTGGCTTTGTTTAAGTTGACTTAAGCCGCCTTAAATCGACCTAACTTGCCAGTGTAGACGCACCCCAAGGCTGGAGAGAGCTGGAATGTAACCCTAATGTGGGTGGCAGGCTGCAATTATATCCACTCATTGTATCCCTTGTATGCCAGAAGCTCTTTATGAGAAGCCCAGGTGGGAGTTATTTCAGCAGGGCATCCAAGGCTGTAGAGTGGGGGTGATACAGCTACTCATTAATCTACACTGTACCCTGGTCAGACACCACAAAGTTCTTGTGGTCTATAAATTTGTCAACTAATTTAAGACAAGAAATAAAAGATATATCTATATAAGAACTTGCAGCTATGCTGCTGCAAGAAGAGAAGCCAGTTGTTTATGCATCCAAACCTTTCATCCACAAAACTAAATTATGCCCAGAATGAACACACCACGTGCTGCACTGTTCAGCTGAGAACGCCCATGTCTGTATGTGCGTGCGGAAGAAAAGCTATGGTAGGTCTGGCTACACGCCTTTAGAAGCAATCATGAGAAAAGCTTGTGGCAGCACCAATAAGACTACAAAACATGATGCTGTGTCTGCAGAAATATAATACTGTGGCTAAATACAGATCAGGAGTAAATATATGAGATGCTGACATCTTAATCGGTGTGTGTGTTTTTGGTTTTTTTTGGTTTGGTTTGTTTTTTTGGTGGGGGTGCACAGGATGACAATGTGAAGGTGCCATTTTCAGGCATTAATTTGGTTATGTTCGTGTGATCTCTGTCAGGTAAGAAATTGGTAGAACTATGGTTCCAGCTAAGGAAAATCCCTAGTCCCCTGGAGTGATGGAAACAATCATTGCCATTTTGTTGAAAGACTAATGTTCATGTTCACCACCAGTGACAGCATTCTGGATGTTCCGTGAGGCACGAGCAGTTATGGAAAATCTGAGCTTTCAAATGGAAAGACCTGGAGTTCCATGATCACTGTAATCAGAAAAGACAAAAATCATCTGAGACCCATGGGAGCAGAAATGTGCAAAGAAAGATCCAGAAACATCAAATAAGTTTTATGTCTCTGATAACTGAAAAAAAAAAATCCATGTTTTCTATTCTCAGAATGAGAGGTGGAGAGCTGGTTGAAAATGAAATGAATTTTTTCTTGTTGAAATTCAAAACGCTGATGAAAGATACATCAGAGGGATTAATATCAGGGAGGGAGAGGAATTATTTGAGTACAGCACCAATGTGGATACTAGAACAAATGGTTATAAACTGTCCATCAAGAAATTTAGGCTTGAAATTAGATGCAGGTTTCTAACCATTAGAGGAGTAAAGTTCTGAAGGGGAGTTGTGGGGGCAAAAACCATAACTGCTTTCAAAATTGAGCTTGATAAATTTATGGGGGGGATGGTTTGATTAGCCTATTTTGGAAATTGACTGATATTTGGCTATGTGTGGTGGATATACAAGTGGCCTAAGAAGGGAGAGTACACGGGGTGGGTTCTGAGTTATTATAGAAAATTGTTTCTTGGGTAACTGGCTGTTGAAACTTGCCCACGTGCTCAGGGTTTAACTGATCGCCATATATGGGGTCAGGAAGGAATTTTTCCCCACGGCTGATTGGCCTGGGCTCTGGGAGTTTTTCACCTTCCTCTGTAGCACAGGGCATGGCTCACCTATTGGTGAATTCTCTGTATCTTAAAGTCCTTAAATCATGATTTAAGGAGGTAAATAACTCAGTCATAGGTTGGTGGCCTATTGCTGGAGTGGGTGGGTGAGGTCTTGAGGCCTGCATTTTGCAGGAGGTCAGAGTAGATGATCATACTGGTCACTTCTGACTTAGAGTCTATGAGTCTTGTAATTGTGAATTTTTTTAAAGAAAGTCTAGGACTATATAGCATGACTGGCAACCACCAAGGGTAACTATTGTAGAGGATCTTGATATGTCTATTTATTTGACTGTAGAAGAATTAGATCTTGGAAAAATGCTTATTGTCACTTGTGACTCAGTTGTCCTCCAGTAGCTGAGCACGTATCGATGACGAGGTCTATTCTGCCTTAATCTATTTGGAATCATTGGTTGTAGCTGCTGCCTTAGGCTTGAACTACTGCAAAGAAAACAAAACATTACAACCTGGAACTCTAAAAGGATTTATGTGCTGTGTAATTAGAGAGTTAGGGGAAGAGGAACTGAACAGTGAGTCATCTGCTGCCCAAGAAGGTGTCCTAACCACCAGACAAGACAAGAGTCATTCTCATGCTCTCATTGGCCTAGTGACTTTAATGATTAAAACACAGTGGAACAGCTTCAAAGAGCGTGACTGAGGGAATCCCACATCAGAATATCCCATAGCTTAGTGGTTAGAACACACTAATGACTGGTATGGGAGACCACCCTCCGCCCCTTCAAATCTCATCTCCCTTTCTTCCTAACGGGAGAATTGAACTTGGGTCTCCTACATCCCAGATGAGTGCTCTAAACACTGGGTTAAAAATGATAAGGCCACTAACACCTTTCCTCTGATTAGATTTTGAAAGGGACCGATTCAGAAGGCAACCTCTGATGCCTATTGGATCAGGACTTACAGACAGGATAGGCGCTCCTCCACTGAGACTGTGGGCAGGAGACAAACATACAGACGCCTAGAGTGAGGCAGCAGTGCACGTGCCATAAGCAGACACCTAGAACTTATGCATGGGTGGAGTTTGGGGGGTGGAGTGTATTGTCTTCCCCAGACATTGTGCCGGGATCAGCCAGGCTGTTGTCTAGGAGCGGGGACCAGCCAGGAGGTGGTCAGCTGCAGCTCACCTACCAGCTGTGTGCTGGGATCAGGCGAGAGGAGACTGCTGCTGCCAGGGTCCTGGCATTGTGCTGGGACCAGTCAGGAGGCAGGCGGCTGCTGTCTGCCTCCCGGCTGGGAGTAGGGACTGGGCATGAGGTGGGCAGCTGCTGCCAGGGTCCTGGCTGGGAAGTGGGTGTCTGCAGCTCACCTCCTACCCGGGAGCACACACTGGCCGAAGCATGGGCCCCCCCAAAGCGCGTGGCTGAGATGGATGCCTGATTTGCCATCCTACTGCCATATGCTTTAAATATCACTAGGAATCGCAAAATCTGGACGTTAGACATTCATAGCTAACATCCCTACCCCTGACACCCCCAAATTAAGTAGTCAAACTCCACCTATGGAACTTAGCAGCAGAAAATGTACAGCAGAAATTTAAGCACCGAGTGAGTTTAGATGGTAACCAAGAGGGGTTTTTTAATCTTAGTGATGCTAACATGGGGACTTAACTGCCTAAATCTGAGGCCTAGGAGCCTAAATCTTTTTGTGCATCTGGGCCTATGTGGTGCCAGAACATGGCAACGTTTGCCTCTCTCTCACCAGCACTGCCCAATGCTGGGGTTATATTGGCTATCTATAAACCCATTCCACTGTTAGAGAATGAGGCTCCCGTGCTAACCTGTTACTAGGGTCATCTGGATGTGGGAGGTTGTACACTGACACCACCACAAATACTTTATATATACACCTCCTTACATCAGTTATGAGAGAGGGACAGGTTCCCATCTCAAGACCCTTGTGTAAATCTGAAGTAACTCCTTAACTTCATTGCTTAATCACAGGTTGAACATTTTCAGTGTAAACAGGGGATAATGACTTCACAAAAAAAAATAAATCTATTTTTTACTAGTTCTACTCATATCTGAATCCCCATTAAACTGTAATCAGCTAAAGCTCTGCGAACAAGGTATGGTTGGCTGGTGGTCACATTAACTCATTTGTGGTTTGACTGTGTCTCTTGATGCAATTATTTGTCATGAGTTCTGTTGAAGAGAGAGAGTGCCTGTTTATTTTTGATCTCTCCAATCTGACTGGATTGTCTAAATGCGCTCTGCAGTACAAATAATCACTCTTACAAACCTGAAGCACCAGAAACTCCTCGGTTCTCCTTTCTTCTGCTCCTCGGGTGTATTTTCTGGCGCACATTACGGGAGAAGTTGAGTGTAAAGAAGTATATAGCAACAGCATTGTCATTATAGAAGAACTTGCAGCAAAAGGCTTAATTAAATGGTTCACACAACTTGTATGCTAACACAGAATCATCTGAATACATACTGAATGAGTCCTAGAAACCTGTCCATCAGAAATATCGAAATGACATCTGCCCTGCAGTTATGCTTCTGTGGCTAAGGGGACATGTCACTGCTATTCTAATGCTTTGACATGACTGACACTTTTAAAAATTACTTCCTTAGCAAGCATGTTAGTAGGAGTTTTTTGGTATGGGATAAAAGACATATCCATCTCCGTTACTTAGTGCAATGGTTTTCAACCTATAGTCCATGCTCCACAAGGTTACTGCAGGTGGTCCATGGTGGTGGTGGGAAGATAATGTAATAATAATATAATCCCGTGTATCTCTTATTATTTTTCGCAATGTAATTTGCTTCACAAAATCCTTGTTGTAATATAACATTCTCTGAATTCAAATAGTGGTGCTTTTGCGTGACGTCAGTGTGAACCAACGCTCTTTGCACATTTGGCAGTTAGAACGTGGTGTGCAAAAACTTCCAGTGATGATGTGGTGGTCTGCATAAGAGAAAAGGCTGGGAACCACTGACTTAGTGGACATGTGGTAACAATAACACCTACCTCTAAATAAACTCCCCAAGGATAGTAATGCTCAAGAGGTTTAATAATGACAGAACCCACGAGCAATCAATCATGTCTTGATCTATCTGTAACGATAAAGCAAAGGGCCCAATCCTACAACATGGTAAGTGCCGTCAATTCCCTTTGGGAGGGCCTCAATATCTGCTAAGGAAGGGCTCATAATAAGCTTTGCCACTATCACATGCAACAGGGATCTATAGGAGAGGTGCAGAAGAAATCTCACTCTGTGTTGAGCTGAGAATGTAATTTGATAACCTAGCAAGGGCCCGATTCCCCACTATGTTATATCAGTGTAACTTCAGTGGTTCAGTAGGGTAAAACTGGAGAATAAGGCCTTTAGAATAAATGTCATTCACTGCATGCTATGGATTTATCTGTATCTTATATATTTATAGACAATGGATTGCATGGAACTGAAAGGTCATTACTGGAAAGAGTGTTGCCCTCCATTTTAAAGCGCATCTAAGAAAAATCATGTTGATTTTTCAAGGGTTAGAGAAGTCTTACGTCAATGTTTCCTATTGTGGAAGTACTATACAGTTTGTGGAGACAATAAGATAGACCCAGGCATGGGAGGAGACCTAACACTGGGACTGACCTCCAACCTCTTGCATCCTGTGCTGATGAAAGACTCCATTGTTTGATGTGAGTAAAAAAACAAAACAAAAAACCCCCCCAAATCCACCCCTTTTCTGTAGTTAACTACATACAATTTAAAGGCTCTGATACTTAACTGATGTAAATGGATGCAACTATTAACGTCAGAGGAGTGAGGCAGGTTTACATCCAGTAAGGAACTGGCCCGATTATTCTACCTGGAAAACATTCCACCTGAAGAGATATTGTTTAAAAATGTAAGAACATCTTTTAATATTGAAGCCAAACCCCTGAGCGGGCTAATTGAAAAACCATTATCTGGAAAAACATAATGAGATTGAAAAAGTGTTTTGATCTAACAGAATGCTTTAAAGTTAGTCAAAGCTAGAGAGGAGACTGAGGAACTCCAAAAGGATCTAAGAGAAGTAGGTGATACTGAAATTCAGCTTTGATTACTGCACCATACCGAGCAATCTCCGGGTGTGTCTACACTGTAATCATGAGGTGTGACTGCAGGAGTTACCCAAACTAGCATTAATCTAGCGAGCTCACATACTGTAGTAGTGAAGCTGTATATGTTTCAGTGTGGACTGCACAAGCTTGCCCAGATCCTGAATAATTACTGGCAGGATACTCAGGTAATTGCTTGTGGTCTCTTGGTGGAAGGAGAAGCATTCTGGCATCTTTATGAAGCTCTCAATGAAGATTTCCGCATAATGCAAACCAGCTAAGAAAAACAAATATGGACTAAATTGTGCTAACAAGGAAGACAGACTAACATGGAAAATCCTCACCTTGAATACTTCATTGGTTTGGGTCGATCAACTCATCTCATCTCAAAAGAAACAGCCAATCTAGGGAAGTTTAGGGGAAGGACTACATGGAAAGAGGGCTGAGGAGGGAATTCTATCAAAGGAGAAATTAGACTAGACATGTTCTTCTCTGTTATGCCAGTGGAACCACATTCACCCCATGGGTGGGAGGTGCTTTTGGTGGTCAGGGAGAGAGCAATGGGGAAGAGAGAGATTTCATGACTGAGGAGAAAATGCTGGGAGAGAATGGGGGCGGTGGAGTTCTCGGTATGAAGGAAAAAGAAATAGACAGGATGGAAGGAAGGATTCTGTAACCAAGGGGGGCAGAGGAGTGAGAAATATGGAGAGGCAGATTATTGGAGCAGATGGGGTGTAGGGGGAGGCTAAGAGATTTGAGAACTAGAGAGGGATATGTAATAAATTCTGGAGCCACAATTGTCCTTAAACAACAGGTCATTATTAAGGAGGAAGAAAAGGCATCAAACTGCCAATTAAATGAGCTACTTTCATGTAATCTTGGGAAAACAGGAATCTGACCCTGAAAATGTTGATACAAACTTTTGACCTGCCCAAGCTCTCTTCTAACCGCTCTTTCTGAGTGAAGACCACACCTTTTTCCTGGACACCTAATGACTAAGAGCTCAACTGTAAATAAACATTGGAGAGTAGCAGGGAGGATGAGAGAGATTTGGAGGGTGAGGAGAGAGTTGGACCAAGACAGGGGTGAATTATGAAGGGAGGAGATTGTTCCTGGGAGTCCACAAAGAAGGAGGTGGATATTGGGGTGGGAGTGTTCCTGAGGGATGGGTCGAGAAGGGTGAAGACGGTAGATAAAGGGGATTTTGGGTGATGTGAAAGAAAGGAGAGAGATGCCTATGGTTTGTTCTTGTGGGACACAGGCAGAGATTTAGGTTCCAGGAATATGGAAAGGGGAGGAGAGTGCGATGTGGACAGACAAGAGCCTAGGGAAGCAAGGACACTGTTGATGGAGGGGCAAGCAGAGATGATGAAAAGGGAGAGATTAGAGGAGAAGAAGGAGGGCAAGAGGAATGACTAAAAGAAGATGAAGAGAGGAGGGAGAGAACTGGTATGAATTGGAAAAGCAAAGGGAAAGGGAGGGAGAACAACAGAAATAGGTGGAGAAAGAGTGGATACCAAACACTAGATAAAAACCTAAGATAGATGCAAATGAAATATTGAAAGGTGACCTACAAATGAGAAAGACTTCAAAGCATGAGCTGAATGCCCCATTCACTGGGCTGTGGGGCTAATCAGCTAAATCACCTTCCTCTTGCCCCCCCAAACCACCTTCTATCCTACAAAATCCTTTTGCTGATTCGTGGCTCAGTAGAGACTTTCCAGAACACTTCTTTTGGGATATTGGATATCTGTGTTACTTTAATACTGAATCAGTCCAGAAGGGCTTGGGTAAGACGTGAGGGGAGGTAGGGGTACCTGTCTGTGGGGCATTTTCCAAATGTCTCATTTTAAGAAAGTTCCATTTTACTTATTTTCTAAATAAAAAAGTGGAAGTTGAAAACCACATATTTCCAAGATTCTCAATTTTCATATTTTCTCTCTGCTCACTAGGAAATAAAAGTTAGAGAAAAGGGGTAGAAAAAAGAGAGCAACCAACAAGATGAAAAGATACCCCAAGATATGGCGTAGAAGGAGAAAGGGAAATGAGACAAGCAAAAGATTTTAGTATTGGATTGCATTTGTGACTGAAAGGGAGTGTTTGTGGTTTGGTGCTTTTTTGTTTCCACATTGGTTTGGTTTTAATAGACTGTAACTTGCCATTAGCAGTGATTCTAACAGATCATTTTAAAAAATGTGACTCTTGATGCATAAAATGTCTGGTACAGTTTAAAATGTCTTTTAAAAGATTAGAAAATGCAGAAATTGTATTTGCTATTTCTATTTTTTCAGTAACCTTCAGATGCTGTCTAATTTTATTTCTATGGTTCTTCCTCCTCTCCCCCCCCCTTTTTAATGTGGTTGCATCCCTGCTGACCCTATCATACTATTAATCTTGCAGAGTGAAGCCATTTTGTTCCCATCAAAGTGAAAATGATCTACAAGACAAAATGTTCCATCGGCTCTGCTCTGGCTGCAGTATGCTGCCCTGCCACAGCTCCAGGTCCAGAGTAGCTCACTCTTCCCTCTGTGGCCCTGGGGCCAGGGATCTTCTGTCCCCATCGATTACTGGAGGAGCCCCTGAATCTGGATTGTCTGCAATGGGTGTCATTAGCAAAGGAAAAGAATTTATCTAGTTTATAGTTCTATTCTAAACCCATAGAATAGCCTTTGCTACAGAAGGTGTACATATTTCCAAAGGGCATGCTTTTGTTTTTATTACTCCATGGAACCGTAGAGATGTTTATACAGCCATACTTTACATGGTCAATAAACCCCCAGTGTTGGCTGTATTAATATGCCCCTAGTCCACTAGTGCTTTGATCTGGCTTGATGATAATATCTGGAATAGCAAATCTGTCCTATTTCAAGGCTCTGTGCCAAGTATCTTTACTTACTTTTATAAGTCCTGGTCTACTCTTACCATGAGATTTGGTGGCAGTCAACAGGAGATATGCAAGCTACATAGAGTATAAACTACATTGCATGATGGGAAATGCCCATCCATCAATGCAACATTACTCTTCTTCTGAGGGTGGATTTATTTAGTTGACTTCTGGATTGATTGAGTGAGTCTCCACTTCATAGATCCTGGAACAGTGATCCGTGAAGACATACCCTCATTCCATATACATTGTAACATCATCCTCTGTATTCCTGTTAGTGTTTTATCTGGGATGATCGCAGTAAGATTTTGAAACGAGGAAGGGATTGTTGTTCATTGATGGATGCAAAACCTTATGAAGAGAGGTGGAGAGGCTTGTTTAGTTTGCAGAAGAGAAGAATGATGGGGGATTTTACAGCAATCTTTAACTACCTGAAAGAAGGCTCCAAGGAGGATGGAACTACTCTGTTCTCAGTGGTAACAGAGGACAGAACTAGGAGCAATGGTCTCCAGTTGCAGTGGTTGGTCTAGGTTGGTTATTAGGAAAATCTTTTTCACTAAGAGGGTGGTGAAGCACTGGAATGGATTATCTAGGGAGGTGATAAATCTCTTCCCTAAGAGGCTTTTAAAGCGCAGCTTGACAAAGCCATGGCTGGGATGATTTAGTTGGGGTTGGTCCTGCTTTGAGCAAGGAATTGGACTATGTGACCTCCTGAGGTCCCTTCCAACACTATCCTTCTATGATTCTATGAATAAGATTGAGAAAGAAACAACAACAAAAATCCCTCCAAACCAGAGGTGGCCTTTGACTATTAGGGGCCCTAGGTGAACGCCCATTGTGGGGCCCCTATAGGGCCATTGTGGGGCCTCCATAGGCCCACAGGGCCCCCATCTGTGGCCCCAGCTCCCCATCCTCCAGCCTTAGCTCCCTTCCACTGGCCCTGGCCCCAAGGGCTAGCTCCTCCTCCTGCTGCTGAATGAGGCAGATGCGGCTTTTGGGGTAGGCAAAGCAGGTTATCGGGCCCCTTACTGCTTGGGGCCCTAGGTGTACGTCTGCTTTGCCTACCCCAAAAGCCGCCTCTGCCTCAAACAAACAGACAATGTAAAGAAACTGTGCCAAATTCAGAAGCAATGTTTAAATGTGATTTCCTTATTTCATTGTCTCTTTTACTTAAATCTACCATATTAGTATGTCTCAAGGCTGATGTAACTTTCACATTAAGGTAAGGAATTTGGCCCATTGTAAACTAAGCTTTCAGTCATCAGGCCATAAAGATAGGGAGAGAAACAATGGCAAAGAAGGAGCAGTGTGCTTGAAAAGTGTCCGTGGGTCAGAGAGAGACGGGGCTGCATGAAGGAGCAGGGATGATGTGGTAGGTGTGGGTGGAGTGGTTAGGGGAGGCAGCCAGCAGGAATCTAATGGACAGAAGGACAGATTCACAGCTGGAATCAATCAGCACAGCTCCATTGATTTCAATAGAAACACATCAATTTACACCAGCTGAGGAGCTGGCCAGAGTCTTCAGAGCACGGGGATGCAGCCACCGAAAAGGAGGGAGCTGCAAGGGTCAGGGTGAAAGCAGATGGGGCTTTCATGGCAAGGTGCGACAGACTGGGAGAACAGAAGGGCTAAGACAGCGGGCTGTTCCCAGCGGCTCCAATCGAGGCAGAATGGAGCTGATTAAGCAGACTGTGCCTAATTTGGCAGGGGACAGGGGACAGAGCTGGAAGGCTAAGAAAGCCATTAGGCATTGCCTAGAAAGAGGCACAGGAAGGCAGTGGATGGGAGTAGAGTGTGAGTGCCTGTCCCTATCTGTTACAGAGCTGTCCCCGGGGGATGGCTAGGCGAGAGCTGTATATACAGGGCCAGATTAATGCAGGAGCTATAGGGGCTGGAGCCCCAGGCCCTGGCCTAAAAGGGGGTGCCCTGGGTTCCAGTCCCTAAGACTCCTGTCTGATCCAACCCCACCCCCGCCACCCTGCTCAGCACTGGTGGGGCTTGGAGGAGCTCTGGGAGGACCTCTGGCCTGCTGGAACTCGGGGGAGGAGACCTGGGGCCAGAGGCCAACTCGCTCCATCCCTGGACCCCACCTCTGGGCCGGCTGGTCTGCCCCTGGGGGTGGGACAGGCTGTCATTTGTTTGCTCCAACCAGGGGGCAGGGCTGGCTGGCATGTGGTGCAGCCTTCCAGGCCCCATGGTCCTGGGAGGGCACCAGAGGCTATGATGTGCACCAGCCAGAATGGGGCTGGGATGGGAGCATGTTCTGGCCCCAGGGTCCTCCCACCCCCGGCAATGACAACCCCGCCTGCAAGCCACCATGGTGGGAGGCAGGGACCTGCGGTCGGTGGGGGGAGGCTGGCGGGGCCCATGGTGAAGGGCAGTCCATGGCCCCAAAGCTGGTTAATCCGGCCCTGTGAATATATTGTGATGATGGTGGGAAAACCCACTATTATAAATAAACTATTCAATGAATTTAAACATCACAAGGGCCTGTGAGTAGTTTTCAGGAGCAGAGACAGGAGCCGGGGTTCCTTATACACAGGATCACAAAGGGGTAACATTGCAGTTCTGATGAGAGACAGCTTTACAGACAGGTGATGTGAGGAGAGGGGGGGGAAAGGGTCAAGGATGTTTCCAGAATAACAGACACTGCAATAAATGGAGAAGCTAAGTCTAGGAGGGAGACTGAAACTGAAAATGGAGCAAATCAGTTTATATCAGGAAGGAATGCAGTGACACCATTACAGATTGGAGGTGGGGGTTGTAATTTAACCAGGATTGCAGGTGCTACTTGGGAACCTTAAAACTCAAGGGTTCTTTGCAGATAATAACTTAGACATTAGCTGACAGGGGCACTGTATCAAATCCCTATATAAAGAAAGAAAATTAAATAAACATTAAACCCACTCACTTCTAATACTAACAAGTTCTGACATCTTGTGTCAAGTCACTTAAGGGACACTGATTAGGTTTAAAATTTTAATGTATATTCTTTGTTACAAACTCCTGAATATAGCAACTGAAACAATTGCAGAAAAAATCTAGATTATCTTTCTACCATTTGGGCTTTTAAAAAAAAAAAAAAATCTTTTGCAGTTCACCAAGACTGGAATAGATCATTTAACTTTTGGAAACATCTTACTAGGAGTGTTTATGAGTTTATGCAGCACCTGCCTGGGGCTACAGAGATGTTACCATACAACAAATGAAGGATGAGAAACTGACTTTAAACAGGAATGAAATTGACACTTTCAGGTCATTTTCAGAGTACTGACAACTCCAAATGTTCAAAAATCATGAGTCAGGCTCTTAAAAAAATAAGATTGGCTTAAAAACCATGTAATTATAGAAGAATAATAGTTTTGGTATTCTTTTTGTTTCCTGTCTGCTTTTTGAGCTGTTACGGTGCATTGGGATCACAATTTGAAACTTTCTCCACAGCAGTGAGGGCTAGAAACTTACTCTTCCTTGAAGAATGAAATAATCGTATATCCACTTGACTCCCAAAGCTGGGGCTTTAAGGAAAATCATGAGTTAGCAACACCACTCTCACTTCTGTTTAAAGGCTATTTACTTTCCAGAAGGCTCTTAAGCCCAACATTACATAGATTGAGTTGCAGTTCTTACGGGAGAATATTTAAACCATACAGCAAAAAAATGCCACGTTTTAAATTTGGGGAAAAAATTGAGTCGTCTGAGGTGTATCACGACCAGCGCAGGCAGGAAAGGAAAATAATTGGCACAGGAGCTCTGAGCAGCTCTTCTAAGTTGGAGGTCCAAATTTTCCAGTCCTTAATTGGGTAAAGCTTCTGTTACTATCAGTTCCACTCATAGGCTATGTCTACACTAGAAAAGTTAAGTCGACTTTGTTAAGCCGACTTAATAAGATTGACTTTAAGTTGACTTTAAAGTCGACCTTATTAAGTTGACTTAACAAAGTCGACTTAACTTTTCTAGCGTAGATATATCCCCTTGTCGACTTTATTAAGTCGACTTAATAAGGTCAATTTAGGTGCTAATCCCCATCCACACTGGCTTTCAGTTGATTTAAGGAATCGATTTAAGGCTTAAGTTGACCTAAAACGAGGTGCTATTAAGTAAACTTAAGCTTTCCTTAAGTGTAAGATGTAGCCTATGATGGCACGGAACTTTTGTTGTTTTTGCTATATAGAACATATCTCATTTCTTCCTTTTCTAAAACTCAGAACAAAAAATGACAAAACAAAATAGTTTTCAGTTAAACTTTCCCAGCAGCCATTGTCCTACCACCCAACATGGGACAGAACCTGCCACCCCTTGAGGAGTAAGTGATCTCCACTTTCTTTCTTTCTCATCCTTCCTGACTTCTGTGCTCCTGTTTATGCTGTCAACCATGACATCCTTCCTAACTGCCTGGCATTGTTTGCTGGAGTTTTAGAAAACAGACCTTAATTTTGCTCCCATCTATCAGAGTCCTCTTTATTTTTGCAGTGTACACCAGAAAGAGAGGCTGGTCCAATGCAGAGGGAGATAGCCCAGAGAGATCTGGGTTCTACTTCCCCCATGGACTTCCTGTCTGACCTCAGACCAATGCTTTAGGGACAGAGTTTTAAAGGTTTTCAGGCACCTGAAGATGCAACTAGGCATCTAGTGCAGGGCACAAAGCACCTGACCTTGTCAGCATTTTTGAAAATCCCAATAGGTGCCTAAATACCTTTGAATATCTGGACCTTAGTCTCTCTGGCTGCGTCTACACTGGTAAATTAAGTTGACTTAAGCTTGGCTTAAGTCGACTTAATGTGCCCTGCGTCTACACTACACTTTGCTTAAGTCGACTTAAGCAAAATAAAGTTGACTTAATGAAAATTAAGTTGACTTTATTAAACCACCTTTCTAATCGACCTAAGGCTTAATTCGACTTTCTAAAATCAAATTAAGCCAGTGTAGCCCTGGGGTAGCCCTAAGTCGACTTAGGGCTACCCCAGGACTACACCAATGCCCTCCCTGCTGGGGGGGGTGTCACAGGGGGAGCCTGGCATGCCCCCCAAAGAGCAGGGCATGTGGGCACAGTGTGACACTGTCTGGATTTAGGGAAGCGTTTATGATATTATTTTCTATGGATATCTCATAAATGCTCTATAATCCATGGGAACTATGTCATGTTTGGTATCAATAGAAAGGTAGTAATTTGCTGGGAATGATTATATAGTTTATGTCTAGGAATTCTATTTTGATTAGAAGTTAAGAATTTGATGTTATATCCAACTTTAACTTGTGTCCTTCTGGGGAAATGTCTTAGACGGGAGGGTGTGAACAACCATTTTCTCCTTAAAGTTTAGGAATTTGCCAGGTGATATGATCCCAGGGAGTAAACTGATGAGCCATTAAGGATACAATGGTTGTATTCTTTATGTCCTCAATGGCTCAGCAGGATACTCCCTGGGACCATTCTACCTGGAAAATTCCTAAACATTAAGGAGACAATGGTTGTTAACACCGTCCCGTCTAAGACATTTGTCCAGATTGACACAAGTTAAAGTATGGATATAACATCAAATTCTTAACTTCTAATCAAAATAGAATTCCTAGACATAAACTGTATAATCATTCCCAGCAAATTACTACGTTTCTATTGATACCAAACATGACATAGCTCCTATGGATTATAGCATTTATGAGATATCCATAGAAAATAATATCATAAATGCTTCCCTAAATCCAGACAGTGTCACACACAGGGCTCTGCCCTGCCACGGTCCCTGTCCCCCTTTGTCCCATTGTGCACAGGGGGTGCTTCCCCCTCCCGCCACCGTGGACCTGCCCAAGGTCCCCCTAGCCCCACAAAGTCGACTTAGAGCATCTAGTGTGGACGCTCTAGGTTGACTTTGTAAGTTCCCCTTTAAATCGACTTTAATTTTAAGTGTAGACTCACTAAGTCGACTTAGTTAAAGTCGACTTAAAAGTGCAAGTGTAGACATAGCCTCTCTGCCTCTGTGCCAACCTATTAAATGGGGTAACAGCACTTTTCTAATCCATTGAGGGGCTGTGAGGAGAAATAGGATAGACCAGTGGTTCCCAACTTGTGTTCTGGGAGCCAAAAGTGGCCCTCAGACACTTTCAAAGGGCCCTCGGCTACCCTCCTGCTGGCTGCAGAATGGAGTCACTGCTAAGGACCCAGGCAAAGTGTGTTTCCACAGGGCTAAAAGACGGATGCAGGCTCCTTGCCGCAGCCAAAGGGATAGGAGATTAGCGCTCCTGTCCCTCTGGCTGTAGCAGGGACTACTGCAAAGCACTCTGCCTAGATCCATAGGTGCTAGGGTCCTTGCTGGAGCCAGAGAGAGGGGAGGAGAGCACTGATATTCCATCCCGCTGGCTGCAGAAGGGAGCCACTGTCATGAGACCCAGATACAGTGTGCAGAGCTGCAGGATGCATGTGGTTTCCCTGCTGCAACCAGGGAGATGGGAGATTAGTGAGCAAGGATGCAAATGGCTTTTCAGCAGGGGCCTGCTGGCAGAGGCTGGTGGCAGGCGCAAGGGTTGCTGGAGGCGCCTTTATGGCAGACTGGACTTAAGTGAGGACAATATTCCTGCAGTTATAGCCACTTGCTGAGCCCTTCATAATCTCTCTGAAGCCAAATGTGAGAAGTTTGCCCCTGGGTGGACTGCTGATTCAGATGCCTTGCATGTGTATATGAGCAGCCAGATGCTAGAGGTACTGGGGGATGTAACAGGGAGCCATTTGGATACGGGAGGCACTCAGGGAGCATTTCGACAATGAAAACTCATGAATGTACTTTGTAAACATCCTTTTGACTCTATGTTGCTGAACAGCTGCAGATGAGTGTAGCTGGAGGGTAACACATCTTGTGAACACACGAATAAACAGTACTTACGTGTTTGAGACAGTTACTTTTATTATTAAACAATAACCACCACTCAATGAAAACAAATCATGTAGATGGAGGAGTGGGAGGGGCATTGTCAACTACTACAGCTGCATGTATGTCTGGCTGTCATTCCTGTAGCTCTATGAAGGGGTGGAAGTGAGATTGTAGCAAGGTGGTCCATGACCTTCATGGGAATGCTTTGTGGGAGTTGGTGGTAAGCAGGGAAAGAAATTCTGCTGTGGCTGCAGGGAGGTAAGCCTGCATCATCTGTGTCTGCAACAACATGATTGTCTTTAGCAGCTCTGTGTGGTCTTCTGTTGCACAGATGAGCCTATTGTAGTGAGAGAGAAATCTTTGCTGGTTTTCCTTTCATTCACCTCTGTCCAGCCTCCGTTTCTCTGCCATTTTCTCCAAGCCCTTTTTTTCTCTTCTGGATGCCTCTGTGGACTGGAGGAGTTCCTGGAACATGTCCACCTTGCTTCTGCGGGGCCACTTCCTTATCTGCTGTAGGCGGTCCGCGGGTGTGCGGCCTCTCCCTGTGAAGGCCACATCTGTTTGAGAACAAGAAACAACGAATAAAGGTATTATTGTTAGTGACTTTAGAGCATACATGTACCACTGGGGAACAAAATTTATTTTCACCATCCCCCTGCCCACGGTATAGTTCCCTGATAAGCCTGGAAGTGGTCTGTTTGGGAAGTGGGGCCAGATCAGTCAAGTGGGATGAGGTTCAGGGTGCTTGGTGGTGCTCACTTGGGGCAGCCACCAACATGCAATGTGAAAAGAAATCTAAATTTGTGACCCCGTTCTCCAGAGGGAGGGGCCATAGAAGTGGATATCTTGCTCCTTAGAGTCAAGAGGGAGGCTAGAACCGATATCCTTCATATGAGCAGCTCCAAAGTGGATCCCTATGCTGTAGGGTTGTGTGCTGCTTTGGGCTCTGCTCCTGTGATGTACAATTGGCATGGGAAAGTGTCCTACTGTGGGGAGAGAAACACAGCTGCTCTGCCAAGGAATCTGAGGCAGAGAATCAGGGAGTACCTCCAGTAATGTTTCCTTGAGCTCACAGTGGCGGATGCTCGTGAAATCTCTGTGTGCATCAATGCTGCCTAGATGCGAAATGGAATGGGAAGACACATGCAAACAGTGCTACTCCAGCACATTTCTATACACTCCTATAAATGTGTTTAGACAAGCTGAGGCACCTCATGGTTTCCGTAGAGAACAGCAACAGCTTCTAAACACTTTCCAGAACTCTTCTATTCCATGTCCTGAGCACTGGAGCTGAAGGGCTGGGACTGACAGCATGTTTCTGGGGTGGAGAGCAGCTCCTGACTCCCAATCTCTGTTGTGCTGCTTCCTGGCTCTGGGTCATCCTCCAGCTCCACTTCCTCATTGATTACCTCTTTGTCAGGGTTTAGTCCGGTATCCGTTGTCCCTGGGGCTGTGGAGGTGTCTACGGGAGTCTTGGGGGTGGATGTGGGGTCTCCACTGAGGATGGCTTCCAACTCTTTGTATAATCAGCTGGTCATTGGCTCCATGTCAGACCGACGGTTTGTCTCCCTGGCTTTGTGGTAGCTCTGGCGCAGCTCCTTCACTTTAGCTCTGCACTGCAGCATTTCCCACTCCTCGCCTTTCCCTGTCGTGGCATGAGAAATCCGGCCGTAGGTATCAAAGTTCCTTTGGCTAGAGCGGAGCGGGGACTGCACGGCAGACTCTCCCCAAATGCTCATCAGCTCTGCTGTGCTCCATCTGGGAAAGAGATTCCTGGGTGGAGCTGCCATGGTCACCTGGGAAGACAAGATGCAAGCTCTCCACGCCAACCAAAGAGGAAATGGAATCAAAGAATTTTAAAAATTCCTGCAGCTTTTAAGAGGGAGGGGCTGGTTGCTGCAGAGCAGCAGAGGGCAAGCGGAAAACCAGAGGGGCCAGGATTGGCATTTTGGGGCATATCCAGAGGCTGTTTAACACAACAGAAACATGCACCAGTGTCCACACCGACTCTTTTGTGGCAAGCCAGTGGTGAAAAAGGCTCTATGCCACTTGCACAGGTGGTATTACGTTAGCAACAAAACAGGGCAGTTTTGTTGATAAAACGGTCATTGCAATGTGTGCACAGGGATTGTTTTGTCAACAAAACTTTTAGTGTGTACAAGGCCTGTGTTCGCTTCACTCTGTCTTCAACAGCGCCCCCGCCACCACTCCAACTCTCTTTCAGGCTCATCTAAAAGGTTCCAGATCCTTAATGTAATCACCAGCCCTTTCCTATCTTAATCACTCTGCCTCGCTTAGTAAACAAAACACTGACTCCCTGCCCTGGGAGCGCAAGTTGGGGGCAGCACCTCTCTAAAGACCTCACATCCCACACTCAGATGTGCTAGGACATGCACCACAATCAGACCTCCTGTACAAAACTTTAATGGCACCCCTGAAGGGACGGCCACAGTCAGGAAGGTATCAAAGGGAGGAGCAAGCTCAATGAGAAGAGGGAGAGAGCTGGGTTACTCAAGGAAGGAACTCTCTGAGGCAGGGGAAACAGTGCCAGGGAAGAGGGGATGGAAGGCAGGCCAAATGGCGAGTCAAATGGACTTGGCAGAGGTTGGAAGGGTGCAGAACCAATAAGCGAGTCTGTAAAAGGGAATGCTGGTCTCAGTGGGAACAGGGAGCTGGTCAGAAGAAGGGTCAGGAACAGATGTGGAATTTGATAGGGATGGAGCAGGACAACATGATGGCATCGACCAACGTGTGTGCATTGTCCTACAGTGATTTCAAGCAGCTTTGACTTGAGTGTCCCACTGTAAAGAGTGTATTTACATATCAAGAGGGAACGGAAGTCTGCTTATGGCTGCAGATGTAGAAGCGGCTGACTGCTTTGCTTCATGGCACAGATCTTTATAAGTATATTACATGTTTTGTTCATGCTGGCAAAAAAGCTGCCAGCAGGAAACAACAAACTGTTTTTAACCATATTGTCATATGTCAGCAAAGCATTATTTATTAAAGGTCTCTCCATTAAGTCTCCATATCCATGGAGCATGAAGAAACAACAACTAAAAAAAGAACACGCTGGAAATTTTGTCAGCAAGTCCAGCAATGGAAAATACATGAGAGAGGCTTAGAGAAGCTCCAGAGCTAAACCATTCAGCATTCAGTCTTGCAAGACTTTAAAAGGTTGCACTGAGACAAAGGTTTTGTACATCATAGCTTGAAATTCAAATCTAGCAGAAAGCAAACCAGAACAGCTTCCAACCCCCTGTAGCTCACTTGATGACCATGAGGGGTTCGAAGATTTCCTTATTAACTTGCATCATGTACCAACTGCGATGCTGCTTTGCAGATGTGTGTTCCCCCCAACCCCCTATTCTTTAATTCTGCTGAGAAGTTACATGGATTTGTGCTGGATCACATGTGTTTTTTAAAACTCTTGTTAAATTGGATTTTTCCCCCATTGCCACCAATCTCACAGGCAGATTAACGGGACGCCATTATAAATATGACATTGCATTATTGTAAAAGCTTTGTTGTTCTTATCTTCATGGTCAAAAGGGCTGCAAAGGACTATATATGAGGATTAAAATCAGCTAGCTCCAGTGTCAGACTAGATTACAAAAATCTTTAATAAATAAATCCAGATATTCCTCTCATTTTTCTTTTTCACAACTAACTGAGCTTTCTTGAATATATTTCAAGCTGTTACTGTGAAGAATGCAAGAGAGAAATGTAACACTGCTAAGAAATCTCATTAAAAAAAATTAGCAAAATAATTTTGATTTTTTTGGTGTTTCAGTTCAGAAATTTTTGGGTCCACAGAGAACATAGGTAGGTAATTAACTATAGGCTACATTTCACTAGTGAAAGTCCAAGGAACCTTCTAAAGAATGAAACTTCTTACTACAGGGGAGAGAGAAAACTCGATTGTCTTTTTAAGAAATAAACACCACGCCACTGCAAAGCTGTTTCAACAATGATATTTACTATGTAACATATTTTGCCAGATTTTATTCAATTAAATACTTGAAAAGTATTCATTTGTCTGTGTGTTTTATACCATCATTCTATTCATGTTCTTAGTTACTAACTTACCTTATGCCCTTCAGTTTCAACTATGGAAACCTAATTTTAATGTTTGTTTCAAAGAAAAGGGGTTTACAGTAACTGAACATACAGAATCTCATGTCCTATAATAGCCGCATCCTTGTGGAAGAAGAATTTTCTTATGAACATTTTTTTCTTTCTGAAATATTGACAGTTGTAAGCTACCTGAGAAATAAGTGCCCACTAAAGAGAGGATGTTAACTAGTGCTTAGACCAGGCGATGTGGAGTCTTTGGATTCTTTTCCTGGCTCTGAGTTTGTCCAACTCTCAATCTCTGGGCATCAGTTTATCCATCTGTAAAATGGGCTGCCACTCAGAAGAATGTCTTGCACTCTTTTATTACAAACCAGAATAGTTTCTGAAGTAGTTTTTGAAGGATCATCATCTGTGTTACATGCATGTCCCAAAGTCACGCTGCATTTCACGTGCTGCAGATTCTACAAGGTAAAAAGTGCTACACTTGGATTGTTCATTATCATCTGCTTTAATTTATACATGGCATTCAGACCTTTTTATAAGCCCAAGGTGCTGTAAAGAATTACAAATGATGTCTGTGTGGAGATCATTTTATCCACCCAGCACAAAAACACCTGTGGTCTTCTCTTCAGTGGAACTTGGCAATCTTTGTGATAGTACCAGAACATCCATTGCTAGGGTCTGGAGGCGAGGGCAAATACTTTGTCAGTTGCAGGCAAGGGGATTTAGCCTGGAGGAATTAGGCAAGCACCTTGAGAGAGACGACTCAACTTGCGCACTGAGGACTTGGGCTTTTTTGATGCTGCCGTGATATCTCATGTGGAAGATAAGGGTCTCGGTGACTCAGGTGCAGTGGATGTCAGTGAAAAGCCAGTTTGCCAGCAATTTCTAGGCAATGACCAGGATTATTCCCTTCTGCAGCAATGCTATTGGCAGGGCTGAGGATGAAGGTGAACAGTGAACGAGGATGCTTGTGGCGTTTGACCCAAATCATTCCGGAAGTGTAGGGAAGTGGGGTTTTGCTGTCAAGCTTTGCATATCTCACAGATGGCAGGGCTATGAACTGGGCGCGGTCAGTGGCAGGCAGTGCTTCTCCATCAGAGCCATCCTGTCAGAGACAGACTCCAGAGTCGGGGAATGAATCGTTTCAAGAAAGGTGCTCCCGCATTGAGGGGTTCATGGAAAAGTTAATGGGGCTGCATTAATAATTGTCTCACCAAAGTCTCGCAGGGAATCCAGACTCACTATTTCACCATCTTCACAGTGTGGGCCACCCAAGGGATGACACTGTGAATGAGAAGCCACCTGCTCTGTTACATATGCTCTGGGTGGGGAACGCATGGGGCCCAGTGCTGTCTGAGAAGCACACAATGTTCCTCATACTTGATGTAGGAAACAACGGTAGGAAGCGTGTGATGATGTCTCTGAACAAGTGCTGATTCTTTAATGGAGGTCTCACTGTACCAAAGATCAGTAAGGTTTGTCTGTGATGAAAGTAATTGCAACTTCTGCAGTGAAAAGGGTTAGTATATACTGGGCTAAATTTCAAAACTTCCAGATGTATATGTATGTAGTGATTTGGGAGTACAATCAATTGCTTAAATCTAGGAAAGAGTGATATGTTTTCAATGGGCCTCTATTGTGTGTAGTTATTTTTTGGAAAAGAAGGGAGTATAGCATTTGTGTGCACAATAGTCATTTTTTTTAAGGTAAACATCCACTTGCCAACATACATGCCCTGCAAGCCAAGATTCCTGGAATGAAGAATCAGTCCGTTAATGCCATTAATGCACTTTTCATTTATGCCTTTTGTGGATATGTGAAAGCTAAAACTCTGCTGTAATTGATAATTTAGCATGCAGTGACAATATTTAAGGTATGAAATACAGCGTGAACTGGTGGCAGGATTTTATTTTTTTCCTGTGTGTGTTGGTGTGACCAGGCTGCAACTGAAGGATTGCTTAATATTTTGTTATTGGTTGGATTTCATAAATGATGTCATGCTCTTCCTTAAACAAAACTAGCCAAAGATGCTAGTAGTTGGATTGGTTGTAATACTACAGGGTGTTCTGGTCAATTTAAGGTAGGTTCTATTTCTGCCTTGATCCTGGTTCCTGCTCAGGGGAAAGGAATTCTGGGACTTGTAGTCCATAAGGTGGGCAAAAGCTCCTCATTTACTTATTGAGACTGATGGGAAAAAATGTCTAGAACCCTGGGAAAGAGTTAGGGCTGAAAGGAAGGCTTTTCTCAGACTTTTTGTTTCTGCTTGTTTGTTTTTTAATTTTTCCTGGAAGGCACTCTGGTTCACCGAGATGGTTGCCCTATCAGCAAGTGAGAAACTGAGACACAGCCACATTTTCACAGCAAAAGGTACATGCAGTTATAAATAATATACTTTCCCTTTCACATTTGCACATATTTTCCCCTCAGCATAACATAGTATGATTTAATGTGGCTTATTTTCGTCCTGTTGATTATGGAGGGAGATGGATGCTGAAATTCCATATCCTCGTCCTAGTGCTGAAGTCAGTGGGAATGTTTTTGCCTAATTACAGACTGCAAGATCATATCCAATGATAGTGGATGTCTGTGGCTAGAGCAAGGGACTGAGGTGTTGATTTCCTAGCTTCACCATTGATTCACTGTGTAACATGGGACAGGTCACTGAAACGCTCTGTAACTCAATTTACCCATCTATATAATGGGCATAATACCTATATTTTTTTAATGCGCTTTGGAGGACTGTGAGAGAATCTGAGTGCCACTCTCGTCAGCCAAATACCAGCTCTGAATTGCTTTTCCACTCAACCCAGGTTTTACAGTCTCATTCACTCACTATGAACTTAGTACTTCCTTTCAGCAGAAATGTGTACTTAAAAAAACCAGAACAAAACTGAGTGTTTGAGGTAAAATGCCAGAAATCTGTACTTCTATCCCTCTGTCTCTTTAAATTTTGAACTGTGCTCCTAGGATGAATCTGCTTAGCTCTGGCAAACAACAAATGCTTTGCAGATGTTCTGAATTCTCTACAATACTTCCATAGTAGTGTCTTTTTGCATGGGTAGAAGTCCAACCAGATATACAGTAAGAATACAGCACTCAATATTTTGTGAGTATGACAACTGCCTGGCACACTAGCTGGGTTCAACCTTAAATGCTGGCAGCAATGCCTGTTGGTAGTGGAAAATATGCGGAGTGCCTATCTTTTGTTGAAATGGGCCACAATTTGGCATTTCACTTGATCCATGGCAGTTCCTGCAGCCTCAGGTAACCACAGTGGCTATTTCTACCATCTATGACTAGAAGAGCTGGTTGCTAGGTTTTCATCGTAATATTTTTTTCAATGAAAAATAACTTTTTGACTAAAATGACTCACCCCCCAGAACATTTTTCACTTTCTTTTTGTTTTTTTTTTTTATTAGAAAAAAATTCAAAATATTTTGCTAAAAATTTTAAATGCAAATTAAATGTCTTTTCTTTTTTAAACAACCTGTTTTCCAGATAATAAACATTTTGGGGGGTCTCTGTTTTCTTTCACTGAAAAAGACCTGAAATTGTCACAAGAAACAGGAAAAAGCAAAATAAATAAATATGAAAGAACGCCCAATTTAAAAAAATTTGCCCTTTTAAAAAAACCCGTCTCTGACAATTAGCCATGAGGTTGTGAGTGATTCTCTCTCAGATCCTCAGGACAATCATCCACAGCTTTGTTTCCTCAGATCAGGCTACTTTGATACACACAGCTTTGGGCTATTGTTGAAGACCACAGAAGCTTCAGATGTTGCAGAATGTAGTCTAATCTCTCTGCAGCTGGATACAATATGAGATGCTCTTAATTCCAATTAAACTCCTGAAGAATCATATGAAAGATTATATCTCTGTGTAAAATGTAGAAGGACCCTTTATTTTTTGCCAATAGAGGGCAACAGGCTCATATTTTACTGCCTTTTCCCTCCCTCCCCACTGGATTCAAATGCTTCCATTAAGCTCAATAAGTGCAAGATCAGGCTTCTAACGTCAATCAATAAAGGCAGAATCAGGCACCAATTTATTCACAACACAATTAATTGTGTAATTATACCTTCTTTTTTTTTTAAAGTGAAGCTAGAACATGGGGTGGTTTTTTTTTTTGGTAATCTGATAACAAAGAAATACAAGACAAAAGACAAATTCAAATTAAGATGAGTTTTGAATGACTTATAGTTCAGAAACAGTTTGACAAATTCTCTTGAAACTTGCCTTCAGAGTAAAACTTGAAAACCAAGTTTCTAAGCAAAAGATATAGCATGATTAAAATAGTGCATTATAATTGAAACCAGATGCAACTGTGGGCAGCCTATATTGAACCTCTTTGATATTCTGTATTGTAGACCTACCTGAGCAAACCTATCTTGGTCTCAATTATTATTTAACTACATACTACTAACCCTTAATGATTTTAATAAGGGATTCACATATACCATAATATGTATCATCAAGATAAAGCACATTGGAAATTCTGAAAATGAGCATAAACTGCAAGCCCCAACTCCTACTCTCTTACTCAAGGTAGTTGTTCCAGGTAAATGTTCCAAGGGAGAACTGGCTTTTGATCTCTACAACATTCTAATCTGGAAAGCTAAATCACACTAAGGCACATAATATACCCCTAACTGCCTCATTTATTTAAAATAACCGAGTCGTTTTAATATTTGCTAAAGTGATGTATTAATTAAGATCAAGTAGGTATTGATAAAGGATAAAAATAAAGGGAAATAGATCAACAGACTATAGTGGTTTAAGGTTCTCTAGCTGCTTATATATCCAACAACAAAAGGTTCAAAGATCTGCTGTCCACCAGAAGATGGAATTCCCACTGGAACAGGCCATGATGACCTTCCCCAGAAGATCTTGGCAATCTTAAAGTGGGGGAAGAATGGCCGTCTGCAGATCTCTCTCAGGATGCTTCCAAGGACTAAATGGGATGGGGTAGGGTCAGGGGGATGGATTAGGACAGTCTCTTGTCCTTCCATTAAGGCAAATCCTCAGAAACAACTACATTTGATCAATGGTCTCTCCTCTGCCTCTCTGCTCCATCTCCCATCCTGAAGTTATATTTCTGTAAGTAGGGTATTTCTAACAGTGGGGAAGGATATTTGTTCCTGTGATGATGGATTGGGTTTAGGATCCTGTTTCAGAACTTGGAAGAACATGTTGCATGATGTACAGCTTCTATAGTGGCAAATCTTCTCTCTCTTCCCAGGGTGCTAAAAGCCATCATGACTTTGGAAATAATGCATCCGTGACCACTATATGGGTATGGGAACAAGATCTAGCCAGCCTATGCTGGAATTCTGCAACTCCATCATGTTGCTACAGAGTCCATTTCCACTGGGGCTCCTTGCATCCAAGAGTTTGGTGTGAGAGTAGGCCAGGGACTATTCTTCTCCCCTTCTTCCTTCACACCCCAAGTTGGTGGGACGAAGTTGTGAGGAGAACTTGAATGGCTCTGCTGCTCCTCCGGGACCATTCCTTCTCCCAATGACCTCTACAGCACAAAGTCTCAGTTTGTGCACTGGATTCTGACCTAAAGCCTCACAATTTTGACTTAATAGGTCATGGAAAACATACTTGCACATCTGAGAACTATCTGTAAGTACTCTCAAATGTAGTATCTGGGGAAAATGGGGGTCTGGCCCAGACCTATGTGATTTAAAGAGCACATATCTGATTGTACCTTGCTACAGATTCTATTTCAGAAGTAAATGAAATACTTAAGAGTTTCACAGGCAAAGTTAGTTCTTTGGATAAAATGTAGTTGTTTCATATTCTCTTACTCAATCTCTTACTCAATCTTTCTTTATATTTATATATTATATTAGACTACCTCTCTGTCATTGCTCAAAATAAAATCCAGACAGTATTTAGAGCTTTGCAAGCATTTGTGTAATGCAACAGTGCATTATAATTTGAAAACTTGATTTAGTTTATTTTTAAACAATGCAGCTCCTTATTGAAAAATCTAAACCAGACCTATCTGGAGCAGTAATCTACAAGCAACAAGGAGGAAACAAGCAGAAGTCCCCTTCTACGCCAATCTGTTTCCTAACCTGTATCTTCAGTATGCTCCCACCCAGAGAATTAGGCTTCTTCTATCTATATTTTCTGTGGTTTGCAGTATTGTTTTGCTAATCTCTTACGGAAAGCTACTCACCTCAACAGGCAGCTGCTAAACTTTTTGTGCCTTGAAATTCACAAATAAATCACTGACTGCAACAACCGTTCACCATGTGCAGGATATTAATGCGTATAAAGGCTCCTTGCTGTGAAAGCTAAATGTATTTATTGAATCACTTGTCTGGCATGTATGCAGTCCCAGTGCAGATCATCATGAGAAACTTTTTGGAACTTTCCTCATGAGTGTACTGATCATAGTTCTGGCATACTATGAAAGTAACAACTTCACTTTACAAGAAGTAAACATTCATGCACGCTTTACTTTTTCAGTATTAGCCCCATCCAAACTGTATTTCAAAAAGTCGGACTTCTACTGGATCAGCTTTTACATAATACAGACTTCCGTTATTTAAGCAATAGAACAGCCAATTAGGGAGACTTTCCAAGTTATCAATTAGTCATGTAGAAGTCAGGACACTATTGCATTCTAAAGAAGCTCTGGAATAGCAGCAGCCGCAGTAGCATTACTCATTACATATAGATCAAGTATCAGGAGGTTCTGTGTCTATGTTACAAATTTTCTGCATCGCCGGCAACAAAACCTAATAATATTTAATGCAAGAAACTTGTTGGCGTGGTGGTGGTTGAAATTTTAATTGTACTTGAGAGGCAATTCAGAGTTAAGGCTCTTAATTTTTCTGCTGATTTAATATTTTAAACATGCTGACAAAGGGCCGGCTCCTGCTCCCAACGATGTGAATGTGAAAATGTTCACAGACTGATGGGACCCATCCGGATGCGACCCAGTCTGTCTCCAGCTCTAAACTCGGAGGGCTTATTTCTGCATATTTCATGGCGCCATTGGGTTCAGATGAGGCATCTTCAGTGGTGCAAAAATGCTTTGCTAAATTAGATGTTCGCTGTAAACTCTCAGCTCTGGTGTCTTACAGGTTTTGCCTTGGGAGCTGGGGACACGGGTGGGGCTATTCCGTGTGCCGTAGCCAGAGTTAAACGGAAGACTGGGATTTGAGCAGGAACAGTGTTAATCTTTCCTGCAACATGCTATCCCCTCAGCCTTCTATTATGTATTAGAGTCCATGGGTGGTTGTGACACACAATGGGAGTGTCGTACTTTAAAATTAGAGACAGCCGCATCCATCTTAAATCTGCCTCTGTGGAAAAACAGCACAATAACAAAGCTGGCTCTTGATCTGCAACTGGTGTAATTCAGATAAGAACAGAGAAAGAAAGGATGACTTGGTGGATAAGGCAGTGGATTGGAATTCAAGAGAGCTTTGGCTTTGCCAGATACTTCATTTTTGTGCCTTTGGATCTTAACCTCTTCGTGCCTCAGTTTCTATCTGCAAAATAATGTCTTTCTCCCACATGCTGATTCTCTTATAAGCTTGTTGAGGTGGAAATTCTTAATATGTGCCTCTACAATGCCTAGAATGGGGTGGCTCCCAGATTTTACTGTAATACAAATAGTATTAATTAGTCTATACTGATTTTTAATTTAACACCCTGCTGAATGACTTTTAATGAAAACTTCCATAAAAATCTATAGACTCATAGAGGTTTAGAGTTGGAAGGGACCCCAAGAGGTCATCTGATCTAACATTCTGCTCAAAGCAGGAGCGACCCCACCTAAATCATCCAATCTTTCACTTCTGAGCTGGGCTCATAAGTACTTTTAAACCCAAAGGCAATTTCTTTTTTTAAAGAGTTTTTTAAGCAAATGTAAATGGCTTTAGAATTGAAGAGCCATCTCGTTCTGAACTGCATCACCTTCATTGGAACACCTTGTAACTAATGTAGGAAATGATTTACCTCTAATCTTGTCAGTTGGATTCATATAAATGGTCTCTCTGCTTTTTAAAATTAAAAACAAAAAAACAAAAAAACAACCCAATGAACCAAGCAAAAAGTCCCCAGAGAAACTCTTTAAAGTGTATAATTTCCCAGCACAAACTCATGTCCTCAGTTTATACTATCCTGAGTTGTCAAGATGGTTGAAATTTTCCAAGTATGTCACCCATGAATTCATGTATTGCTAAAAGCCAGTGACACGAGCTAAGAAGCCTTTTTCTTAGCTCCTTGTAGTCTGAAGGGAGGTTTCGAAGGACCTAGACATGGCTCTAACACAGACAGAGAGAATTAGTTTCTGAGGCTAGTAAGTACTCTGGGAAAAGAAATCAAGTGACTGGCTCAAGCTGACTTGCAGTGTACGCTGATTTGAGTAGCACCCACAGCTGCCTTTTCTTTCCACCTAGGTTCTCCTGACTGCAGTACTTTCTGCTGAGTCAGGGAGCAGCTTTTCTACTCTGGGCCAATGTAAAGGCTAGCCACTCTAAAGCCATGCATAGACCCTGATCCTGGAGCCTCATGATTGCACAGTCAGAATCATAGCTTTCATTTTTAGAGAATGTCTCGCTCTCGTAGTTGTGGAAAAAAAAAGCGTGCAAATGTGACCAGAATGTAACCAATGCAGAAATGTCTGCAGGGATCCTGAAACAATAGCTCTGAAGGTGGGAACTGCCCCATTCTTTACAATGGGGGTGTGGGGTGTTAACTCTGCTATCCCCTGCTATGGATGGCTCTGCCAACACCACCCCAACATTAGACTGTGTCACGTGTGTGGCAGGAAGAGCGCTGATCGGCTAAGGGGGCACACCACCCCCGCTCCTAGTGGGAGGCAGTGTCACCAATGTGAGGATAGGGCCACAGACCATGTTATGGGATGTCGAGGGCCCCAGGCTCCCTTAATCCATAAGAACAGCCATACTAGGTCAGACCAATGGTCCATCTAGCCCAGCATCCATCAGTGGCCAATGCCAGGTGTTTTAGCCACAGTACATACAAAACTCCCTTTCTGTTCTGTCGGAGTTATGGATGAAATAACTTAGAATCAGGTATCAAATTAATGGGGGTTAGGGTTGGGCCCTATTTGTCAAAAGTGCCAAGTGGAATAGAAGACGCTTTTTTTAGGCATTTTAGTTGTAGAGCCCTCTTGGCACATAGAGTATCTCCTGTGAGATAACAACTGCAGATCACTGCCATGCCACGTATCATTCTTTTCTGAGATGATTCAGCTATTGGCAGAAATAATGCAAACAGAATATGACTTTGGATCATGTGAATTCTTTGCAATCACATGTAACATGGTTGTTGTTTCAGGCATTACTCGTTTGTGGATAAAAACGTTTTTCTCTGAATTCATAAAGCCAAGAAAAACAGACTGGTGAGTTTAACTTGGTAACTCAAGCCTTTAAAGCTAACAATAAAAGTAATTGGTTTCAATCACCTATTTTTCAGGAAAAAATATTGCTATGGAAGTCCCAATAGGTCAAGTAGAGATAAGGTGACCAATTAATGAGTGTGATAAATTGGGACAGAGGATTAGGGGCGGGGGCAGTAGTAAGGCACCTATATAAGTAAAAGCCCTGAATATTGGGACGATCCCTATAAAATTGGGACAACTGGTCACCTTAATTAGAGCCCTCCAATAAATTTCACTGCTGATATTTGGTTTTCTTACAGTGGAGTTATCTTTCCCTTCGTATTTCAGGTACTAAATCATTTCAATCTATTAAATGTTGACTAGCCACCTTTTCTGCAAAATCTGTATTATTGTATGCATTATATATTCATGAAAGATACCGTGCATATATACCTTACATAAGGAGGTGATAGGCATGTTACAAGCTGTAGAGTCATACAATGAATTCATTTATTATGCACCTTTGAGACACTCATTTGCTTTTTTGGCCAGTAATTCATCTGTCTGGGCTCAGTTCTGATCTATTCTGTTTTGGTTCTTAATATTCCTATCTCAGAGCAGCTTCAACCAGTTCCCATATAGTAGAAAATCAATCCTGCAGAGAATATTTCCTCCTCTTCTCACTAAATATGAAT
This sequence comes from Pelusios castaneus, assembly GCA_007922175.1. Taxonomy (NCBI): domain Eukaryota; kingdom Metazoa; phylum Chordata; order Testudines; family Pelomedusidae; genus Pelusios; species Pelusios castaneus. The sequence goes on from ML685781.1 coordinate 9,478,436, forward strand.
TTTGCGTCCCAAGTCCCAGAATGGGAAAGTTTCACTTCTGCCCTAGTAATGTCTATAATATGAGATAGCATCATTAGCTGTTATTTCATTGCCTTGCGGGAATGGGACTGGGAGCTTTATATCATTGGGAACAGGTATCTTTCCAGTAGGACCATGCACTTGGGGCCTGATCCAAAGTCCATTGAATCTTTGCATCAGGGTCATACTTCCAGCTCTAGAAGGCACCATGATGATGGACTTTTAAGTTGAGACTCTTTCATACATATATAAAAGCTATTTTAGCTAATTTTAGAAACTTTTATTGCTCTCTTCGACTCCTGCACAGTTGGACTGGTAAATAAAGCATCAGACTTTGCTGGCAGAGGGTATGAAATGTAGCCCTAGAAAAACTGGAAAGGGTTTTCTAAAACTATATGGCACATTGCATCCAAAATAACTACACTGAAGATAGTTAAGCTTGCAAATTCAGGTGCTCAGAAGTTAAGGAATGCCAATATTAACATTCAACATCTTTATGTGCATGCTGTTACCATACAGTCTTTAATTACATGATCATATAATTTTCCCACAGGATCTCTTGCCTTACTCAGTGCATGGAACGGATGGTTCTCAAGGAACTGATCAAGGTTGTTTGGTGAAGATCACTATTGTCTGTAGAATCCCTGCCTCATTTGTTGCAGAAGTTGAAAAGTGTGTAGTGAATGAGGCAGGGGATTGCAGGACAAGAATGGATGGTCTCTTGGTTTATGTGGTTGAATGACATTCTGGAGAATTAGATTCCATTCCTGCCTCTGCCACAGAGTTCTTATGTGAAGCTGGGCAAGACACTTAAATCAAACTCTTCACAATTGGCCACAATTATGGGATCCTTGTTTCATTCGTGCCCAACCTGAGATGTTTAGGGTGTGACTTGCAGATGTGCTGAGCTCTCACACTTGCAACTGAAGTCAACAGGCATTGAACATACCAAAATGATCAGTACTCTGAAACCAGGCCTTAAGTGTTTCAAATTGGGCACCTAAAATAACTATACACTTTTTATCTTGCTCGCTCTGTGCCTCAATTTGTCATCAGGAAAATGGGAATAATATCTCCCTACCCCACAGGGGTGGTTAGAAGATAAGTTCGTTGATATCTATGAAGCCTTCAAATATTATGGTGATGATGAGTGCTGTAGAAAAGTCCACGAGGAAATTAATAATGCTGTACTCAGTGCCGGGTTTGAATGGTGTGCATTTAATATGGCATGAGGTCAGACATTGAATAAGTATAAAAAGTACTATTGACTAGCTACTCGGTCATTGAGCACTCTCCAACACTAGATGAACTGTACTCAGGCAACCTTAATTCTAGCATTTTCTGGCTCCCGAGTGCTCGACTTTCCAACCTGAGCATTTTCAAATGTAGTTTTTTGTATGTAATATCTGCTGGTTTTTGTTGTTCGCGACTAAAGGGGCATGTGGGGAGGACCTGTCACTCCAATTGTTATCTACTCATCTAGCTTTAATTATGTAACACAGCGAGGTCAGAGATTCATCACAGCAATGCCTGGTGCACATACCTAGTCTCATCATTTTGATGTCCTAGTGGTCCCTTCTGTCATTATCTATGAATCTGCCATCATCTAGTTCTAGTTTATCCTCCTGCATAACAAGTCACAGTCTGACCATCCCAAACTTGTAGCATGCCACAAATTTAACATAACAAAAGCACCATAAGGGGTGTTATTGATATGCCAACTAACTCATTGGCACTAAGAGCGGCTGACATTTTTTCACCAAACTTTTGTCTGACTAAATATGTGGAGTGTACCCCGACCCCCAACATTATTTAATCACTGTAAATGGTTTTGTTTTAGTAAGGAAAAAAATCCATCCCACTTTTTGTTGCGTTTTTATCCCCTCTCCCCTTTCTAGTGGGGAAAAGGGTTTTTTTTTAAAAAAACAGAGACATTGGTATTTTTTTTCCACAGAAATGAAATTATTTTTTTCTGAAATTTTTTTTAAAAAAGTGCTTTGAATTTTTTGTAGAAAACCGAAAATTTATGAAATATTTCAAATAAAATTAATATTTTATTTAAAAGATGTTCATGAAATAATACTTTTTAAAAACAACTCTACAAAGTTCTTCAGATAGTACGCACTACATCCATCCTCTCCTCAGCAGGATTGGTTCTCAGGCTCAGACCAACTGCCGCACTCTTAATAGGTAGCCTCAAGATTACACTTGCACTAAGGGCAGGTCTATATGTGGTAGGATTTTGGCGGCAATTGAAGGGAGATGCACAAAGTACTTAAAATACCTTGTGTATCTCCCTTCAACTGCCTACCACCTACTTACCGTGGTGTCTTCAGTGCGCTGAGTTGAAGGGAAATGCCTCCCTTCAAGTCAGCACTACTCTACTTATTGGGGTGGTCTTCAGCGATTGACTTTCTGATTGGCTGAGTGGGTCTTCACAAACCCGATCAGCCAATTGGGAAGATCTATCTGACAGCGGTGAATTTGCTGTCATCAGTGAAGGGCTTAATCTCTGGAAAGAGAGAGAACTCATGCTGTAGTTCACCTTATTTTGCTTGCTACTAATTCAAAGACCTGTGGATCAGTTCTGCTCCTCTATTTGGTAAGATGGAGAAGAAATGCTGGTATCAGAGGGTGCGTCTACACTGGCAAGTTAGGTCGACTTAAGGGGTATGTCTACACTAGAAAAAGTTAAGTAAACTTTGTTAAGTCGACTTAATAAGGTTGACTTTAAGTTGACTTAAAGCCGACCTTATTAAGTCAACTTAACAAAGTGGATTAAGTCAACTTAAAGTTAAGTCGACTTAGTCCACTTTGTTAAGTCAACTTAACTGGCCTTAAGTCAACTTAATAAAGTCGATTTAAGGGTTACTTCCTGTCCACACCGTCCTTAAATTGACTTAAGGAGTCGACTTAAGGCTTAAGTTGACCCAATGGGCAGTTATTAGGCCGACTTAAGCTTTCATAAAGTTGACTTAAGGAATTTCTTAAGTCGACTTAATGAAAGTCAGGTGTAGACATGGAGTAATTTAGGTCGATTTAAGAGTCCTTAAGTCAACCTAAATTGCTAGTGTAGACATACCCAAGGATGCTTAAGTCAACCTAAACAAAGCTGTGTCCACACTGGACTTCTCTTAAGTCGACTTAAGCATTTCCTTAAGTCATCTACATAAGCTTTCCTTAAGTCTTAATAACAGCTCCTTTTAGGTTGACTTAAGCCTTAAATCGTCTCCTTAAGTCGACTTAAGGCCAGTGAAGACAGGGATTAATGCTAAATCGACTTTATTAAGTCAACTTAAAGCCAATATAACGGTTATCTTTGCTGTTAAGTCGACTTAACAAAGTCAACTTAAAGTGTAGCCAATTTGTTAAGTCAACTTAACAAGGTTGACTTAACTTCGTAAGTGTAGACAAAGCCACTGTGAGGTGAAAAAAGGAGACCCACCACAATCCTTTTCTCATTGAGCCACAAAAGGAAGCACAATTTGCCATTTCCTGTTCTATTGCTCCAGCAGGTGACTCCTTCTTCTTTGTCATCAACTGACTCAGAACTATCCATCTGCAGACTCTGTATATAGGTTGAGCAATCCTACCACACAAAAACTCCCCATTTGAAGTCAATGAGCCAGATCCTAACTGGTTGTAAACCGGAATAACTTTGCTGAAATCAATGCTGATTTTACACCAGCTGAGGGTCTGGCCTAATAAGAGTTTTGGATGTATAGGAATGCAGAATAAGCCCTAATATTTGTCTTGGTGCTACTGCTGCTGTGAGCTCTCAGTTTACACAGGGCTTTTGTTTGTCTTTGTAAAAAAAAATTCTGTGGCCCATCAGACAAGGTTGACAATTGAAAGGTCTGTGCTCTCCGTGCTCAAAGGTTGCAGGGGCAATGTAGATCAGTTCTGAGTGCATCCCACTTCGCATTATTACATATTAAAAATATTTGTATATTTATGGGGGTGGTTCCTTCCTGGTGCCCAGATAGCTCCAGAGGAACATGGTTCACTTTGTTACATACAAGTATTGAAAGCAAAGGCAAAATTATGAATGGATTAAAAAGCTCTTCTTATTTAATGACTGAGAACTCATTTGAGGGACAAATCAAGAAACACCTTATGAGCTATGTTATGATAGCTGTGTGTATCTCTCAGTTTCCTCCTCTCCTTGCAGAATGAATATATGCCAAAATGAGATCATTTTTCAAATCATGCTGTAATTATACAGAAAATAATTAAGCAGACTGTTTGAATGAATGGGGTTTACTACTAAAGGTGACATAAAAAACAATGGAGTCTGGCCTGAAGCTGGTTGAAAACGTACATCTTTTTGTTAACTGATGTTTGTTAAATGGAACCAGTCTTTTTGTCCTTAACTACATTGGATGCAGTGCCAAAGCAGTAAATACTCTCTACAGTAAAATAACCCTTTCTAAGATGGTGTAGATATTAAGAGCCAGATTCTCGGCTGGCATAAATTGACTTCAGCGAGGCTGCGTAAATCTACACCAGCTGACTGATGTATTACTTGACTGATGTGGGCAAGGGTGTTTATGAAAATATCACTGGAGTGGAGAGCTCAGATCTTCATGCGTGTGTCCTAGTAATGGTGATAATAAAAAGAAATTTCAAGTTAGAGGAAGTGAAGTGGTGGAGAAAGAGAGGGCATGAGGAAGGAACGGTGCCCCTTTATTTATCCGTCTTTATCCATGCGCTGTCTCTTGGCTTATACTTAAATTGTGAGCTCTTGGGGCAGGGACCATGTTTGTTCTGTGTTTGTACTCTGACGAGCACAATAGGGTCATGGTCTATGACTAGGGTTCTATGGCTATGTTTACACTTGTTAAATTAAATCAGCTTTGTTAAGTTGATTTAACAAAGTTGACTTTAAGTTGACCTTCTTAACTCGACTCTGGGTGCATCTATACTTACAAATTAAGTCGACTTAAGCTTGCTTAAGTCAACTTAATTTACTCTGCGTCTACACTACAGTTTCCTTAAATCGACTTAAGCAGCTGCTTAAGTCGACTTAAGGAAAAATTAAGTCGACTTTATAAAACCTGTGGAAATCCATCAACTTGAATTTGACTACATGGAGGGCACTGAATACAGCCGTTTGAAGTGGAAATCCATCAACTTCGAAAGCTCATGCGATTAATAAATCTGTTAGTCTTTAAAAGTGCCACAAGACTCTGTTGTCTTAGCCAGTGTGGACATGGAGTAGCCCTAAGTCGACTAAGTCGACTTAGGGGGCTCCAGGGCTTCCCCACTGCCCTCCCTGCCAGGGTGGCTGGCACAGCCACAGCCTGGCGTGCCCCCCCCAAAGGGCAGGGCAGAGCCCTACCCACCCTGCCCCTATGCCCTGCCAGGGTCCCTTTCCCCCTTTTCCCATTGTACCAAGATACAATGGGGCAAAGGCTGAGTCCCCTGGCACTTGGCAAGGGGTGCCCCCCCTGCCACCGTGGACCTGTCCCAGGTCCACTAGCCCCTACAAGTCGACCTAGGCATCCAGTGTGGATTCTCTAGGTCAATTTTGTAGGGTCCCCTCTAAGTCGACTTAAAATTTGAGTGTGGACATGCTAAGTCAACTTAACAAAGTCAACTTTGTTAAGTCGACTTTGCTAAGTTGACTTAAATTAACAAGTGTAGACATAGCCTTAGCGCATCTACATCAGATATTTAGGTCGACTTAAAGTCGACTTTGAGCATCTACTGTAGATGCTTAAGTCGACTGGCAGGGGCTAGGTCGACCTAGGAGTGGTGTGCGTTGTGGGAAGTGTGGCATGTGGCACCGGAGAAGCACCCGCCTCTCCCGGCCCCTCCTTAAAAAGAGGAAGTGAGCTCAGCACCTTCCCATTGTGCCTGGCAACATGGAGGCTGAGATGGTCATGGACCAGACTCTTCTCCTGTGATTTGTCAGGCAGCTGCGCAACACCTGCCAGCTATTTGCAAGACTTCTTCTGCTGTGGAGCAGGTTTTTCTCGCAAGCCGCCGGCGCAGAGGCAGACAACAGCCTGCTCCCCACCTTGCTGCTCCAGCAAGCTGTCATGCTTACAATGGTGCACTCCGTGCCTCGTCACTTCTGGGCACGTGAAGCCAGCAGCGACTGGTGGGAGCGGATTGTCCTGACCACCTGGGATGATGACCAGTGGCTGCAGAACCTCTGCATGAGCAAGCGGACCTTCCTCGAGCTGGTCCACGAGCTCACCCTGGTTCTATAGCACATGGACACCCAACTTCGACCCACTCTGCCTGTAGACAGGCGAGTGGCCATCACCTTATGGAAGCTGGCAACCCCGGACTCCTATTGCTCTGTGGCCCAGCAGTTCAGCATCGGGAAAGCCACCGTGGAGACTGCCCTCATGCCGGTCTGTAGGGCAAGCAACAGGGTCCTGCTAGCCCACCTTGTCACCTGGGGCAACCTGCAGAAACTCCTCGACAGCCTCGCCAGACTTGGCTTCCTCAACTCTGGGGGCATTGTGGATGCCACCCGCATACTTATCCGAGCCCTGGAACACTGCGCCATAGTCTATGTCAACTGCAAGGGGTACTACTCCATGGTCCTGCAGGCCCTCGTGGACCACCGTGGGATCTTCTGCAACATCTACATGGGCTGGTGGAAAGCGCACGATGCACTCACCCTGCACAACTCCACCCTGTACAGGCACATGCAGGTGGGCACCTTCTTCCCCGACCACACCATCACCATCAGCTTAAGTTGACTTAATAAGGTTGACTTAAGCGTTAAGTCGACGTAAAACGAGGTGTTATTAAGTTGACTTAATGAAAGCCCAGTGTGGACGTGGCTTTGTTTAGGTCGACTTAAGCCAACTTAATTTTTAAGTGTAGACGTACCCTATGTGCTGTGGTAACACAATAATAATATTTCATTGGTGATCTTCCAGAAAACACCATCCTGGCCACTATGGTTAGAAGCTCTTTACACTAACAATTGCCACAAAGATGGATTACAAGCCATTAGGAACACTATCCCAGTGTAGTGGTGTGGTTGTCCCACTCTGGCACATGCAGGGTTAAGAGGGCCTGTGTGTGGCAGCCAATCAGGGGCAAGCTGCCAATAAATAAAGGGAGCAGCAGGGGCTCACAAGTTCAGTCTGCCTGGTAAGCTGGAGGAAGAAGGTCCTCTCTCTAGCTGGCTGGCTGTGGGAGTCAGCACCACGGAGAGCTCTGAGTGCACCACGGGGAGCTGACCAGAGGCCAGGGATCCTGAAGAGGCACAGACTGTGATAGTGGCAGGAGCAGCGATCCAGAGGCGAAGAGCCAGGAGTGGACAATGACTGGACTCTGGCCCAGTGAAGAGCTGCATGCGGCTGGGGGCTGCAGGGAAAGTGGCCCAGGGAATTAGCTATTGTGGAGAGGACTGGAGGGAGGCGAAGGCCTCAGTCGAGGCGCTTAGGTCACTGGGCTGGGGCCCAGAGAAGTGGGCAGGCCTGGATCCCTCCCCACTTCCCCAGAGTGCCAGGAGTAGCAGGGCACAGGGCTCACAAGCCATTGACTGTTTTTAATTAGTGGCCAGGATAGGATAAGCTGTACTATACCCCGGAAGGGGAGGATTGTGAGGACTTGGCCAGAGGGCCAAGATCCTAAGAAGTGGACTTGGGAGCAGAGTTTGTTGTATGAAGAGGCGCAGCATCTATTGCCTAAGGGAGGACCACTTGAACATTCCCCAGTACCACTATCCAGAGGCAACTGTCAGGTTGGTCATGTGCTGCGAACGCCTTACACAGATCATGTCGTATCACACCTAGTGGCTGAACTTTGTGACTTTGTCCTCACCCACAGCCAGGTCAGATTTGGAGATGATTTATATATTCAAGTCAGCATCACTTCTATGAGTACCTGCATGGCCTCACAAAATGCCAACTTTTTTATGGCTGACTTAGAACAATTCTTCCTCAGCTCTTGTCCCCAAGTGCCACTCCTCTACTTATGCTACATTGATGACATCTTCATCATCTGGACTCTGGAAAAGGAGACCCTTGAAGAATTCCTCCACGATTTCAACAATTTCCATCCCACCATCAACTTCAGCTCAGACTACTCCACATGGCAAATCCACTTTCGACACTACAGTACAACTAAATGATGGACACATAAACACCACCCTACACCAGAAACCTCTTGACTGCTATACCAACCTACATCCCTCGAGCTTTCAACCAGGACACACTATATGATCTATTGTCACAAGCCAAGCCCTAAGATACAATTGCATTTGCTCCAATCTCTCAGAAACAAACACCTTCAGGATCTCTATCAAGCATTCTTAAAACTATAATACCCACCTGGAGAAGTGAGGAAACAGACTGACTGAGCCAGACAGGTACCCAGCAGTCAACAATTACATGAAGCCCAACAAGGAAAACAACAGACTGCCACTGGTCACTACCTTCAGCCCCCAAGTCACACCTCTGCAGCACTTCATCAGGGATCTACAGCCTATCCTACAAGATGATGCATCAGTCTCTCAAGCCCCCACCTTTAAGCAGATACTCACCAGCAACTACAGACCGTACAACAGAAACGTTAAGGCAGGCACATATCCCTGAAACAACCCCGTTGCCAACTCTGCCCACATATCTGCACAAATCACACCATCCTAGGACCTAATCAAACCAGCTACTCCACTAAGGGCTCATTCACCTGCTCATCCACAATGTGATATGTCATTGTTGATGCCCCTGGCTGCATCTGGGCAACTCGGGGGGTAGGGGGGGGAAGGTCATAGTGCCAATGAAGCCCCTTTGCTCCAGACTCAGACGCAGCTAGGACACAACAACACCATATAAGGATGTTCCCCGGTTCAGGAAGCAAAGCAGATAACAAGCCTTGAAAGTACCAGTGGAAATCGGTCAAAGTTTGCTCTCTAAGAGAAGGGGGAGAGTATTTCCACCGTTTACAAGGAGAAAAGTATTGAAGTAAAAAACCTGTCTATATAAGGGTCACTGCAATGGGGGTGGGGTGCATGTGATTTGAGACATGCCTGTCTCCGTGTGCCTGCTTGAGATCTCAAATAAACCTTAGAGTGCTTCTCTGCCCTGGTGTTGTTATTGGTGCTGCGCACTCCGGGCAATGAACCCCAAACTGTTGCTAGCCCCAGCCCGTCCACGGGCGTCCCACCTGCAACATCATCATGTGCCAACAATGCCCCTCGGCCTTATACATTGGACAAATTGGACTGCCTCTGTGCAAAAGAAAAAATGTACACAAATTGGCTATCAGGCATGGTAACATTAAAAAACTAAAATAGGGGAACACTTCAGCCTCCTGGCATTCTGTGGAAGACATGTCAGTTATAGCGCTTCAACAGAAAAACTTCAAATCAAAGCTTCAAAAGGAAACTGCAGTTAGAATTCATATGCAAATTTGACTCCATTATTGTGGGTCTGAATAGAGAAATGGACTGGCTCAGTCATTACTAACGGTGATTTTTCTTTCTTTTAACCTCCTCACCTTCATATCTGTTATTCCACACTGTTTGAATCCAAACACCTTCCTTGGTTTGCTGAAAAAATTCTAAACTGGCCTTGTGACTTACCTTTCTCTGCATGTATACTTTCCCTTTCATACTGTAACCTCTATTTCATATGTCTGAGGAAGTGGGATTCTACTCAAGAAAGCTCATGCGATAAATAAATTTGTTAATCTTTAAAAGTGCCACAGGACTCCTTGTTTGTTTTGCTGAACTAGACTAACAAGGCTACCCCTCTGGATAATAATAATAATAATAATAATAATAATAATAATAATAATATTTACTGTTCCACTCCAGCACTCAAATGTACTAATTCTTTGGTTTCTTCCTTTTGGAAGTATTTGATTTTAAAAAAGAATAATGTTGAAATTGACTTTTTTCTCCAACCAGAATTATTGTATTTATTTGTAAAATACATGATTCCCTGAACCACAAGATTTCAAGAGGTGCTGTATGAACAAACTTGAGGGCAGGACAGTTATTTGGAACCCAAAAGAATTTTCTGTTCCACTTAAGGACAGCTGAGAGAGACATTTTTGACTAGGAAGGAAAATGGTTAGCAGGCTCTTTCCAGATTACACCAATTTCAAATCTACGTGACAGCTCACTGCTTGCTAGTTTGACACTCTGTTTCCAACTAACAACCACAGATAATTTGAAGATCCCCACAAGATGACAAGAGTCCTCTTTGCCATTTGCTCGTTTTCACATCAGACCTTATCTTTTCAAGGTTATCTTTAGACTTACTGAGCAATTCAGGACAGAAATGAAGTGCCCTCCAGAGCACCTTCTGGCACCTTTGTTAAATGTTGGAAGGAAGGACACTGTACTCTTCCTGTTCTTCTAGACAGTGATGACATTTAAGGATTTATCCCTGGAGCATGCTCCCCTCAAAAACCTATAGTCCAATTAGTGCCGCTGAAACCAGAGTGGTAGAACTACTTTTTAAAAAATGTTATATTCAGAGTTGGATGCCTGAAGCATAGCAGATGGGCTGAGTGCTGGACTCAATTGCCATTTTAAAAATGTTGAGGAAAAGTGAAGTAAATAAAAGTAGAAAGGGAAAGCAAGCAAAGGTTTGGAGCCAAAATTCATAGTGTTGGTTGTGTTTTTCCACAAATGAGGAGGGAAATAGAAAAAAATACATAAAAGAATCCAGACTGGATCAGATTAGGCTGGAGGCAGATTAATTCGGAATATTATCCAGATAGGTCAGTCTGTTTGGCCTAACATGGGTGCACTGAAAAGGCCACACACACTTCCTTAAAGAAACAGCCATGTGTACTCTACATGCCAGTTACTAGAAGTCAGCTCATTGGGGTAGAATTATTCTTGGCAGGAGAGACCCTGAACATTTCAGATCTGTTTTGAGGAGATAGTTCACTAAAAGCATGACACTTTGGGGATGATTTTTCTTCCTATACCAGTTTTATGTTGATGTGATTCCATTGAATTCATTGTAGCTACTCCAAATTAGTATAATGAGAACAGGGCCTGGGCTTGGATTTCCAGTAGTTCAGGTAACTATGCACTAGGCTGCTGAGTCTATCAGCACAAAAATTCCAGAGGGTGGTAGACATGCTAGTTTAGTTCAGCAAAACAAACAAGGAGTTCTTGTGCCCCATGACTCCTTCTTTGTTTTAACATGACAATTGGGCTCTAAAGAATAACTTGATGGGTTTTGGCCAGAAAAGGTCTCCAATCTGGCAGAGGACTTAAACACATTAGAAGTTCAATTGACTTTAGTTTGCTGAATCACAGCCTAAGTGGCAGAGAAATTGAAAAAATTCTGATTATAAACAGGATGTTTGCTGTGGAATAATCTCCTGAAGGGAGGCACTAGCAATTGAATCAGTTAGATTGAGAGTGGGCTAAACACTTGAGAATATTGTATAAAGCATATTCCTTTAGCCCATCCCTGCCAATACAGAACCTAATAGCCTTCTTCCATCTTTCATTTCTTTTGGTGATCTTACACTTTAAAAAAAAAAAATAGCATAAACAGAAGCAATAGACAGACATCTTTCTTCCAGATTAAACTCACAGGATTTTATTCTATATCTTTGACAAGTTATTGTCAGAATTACTATGTAATGTATTATCATGCTGCAAGGAGAAAGTGGAATTTGTCGAGTATAGAAAAGTATGCACAGCAATTAATGTGCACTCAGTACATGACACTATGATATAGCGACACTATGCCTAGTTTTGTTTGTACAGGTCCTAGCTCACCAAGGGCACAGTCCTGATGGGGAGCTGTTGGGTTCTCTTAATGTAACTGCAGTAGTCATAGATTAATACAACAAGTCTTGTAATTTGGGTTTCTTATTTTGGTGCTGTAGAGAGATGGTGAAGCACTTTTTATAAATCCCTAAAAAACAAGTAGTGATAGGCTGGGGACTGCTTCTCAGTGCTAAAATAGGACACTAAAAAAACCCCAAATGCAGTGGACATTTAAGACCGGATTCTCTGTGGGGAGGTAACTAATTGACTTTTCTTAACTGCTGCCGTAACCTGATCGTGAAGCCAGTTTAACTGGCATGGGATGGGAATCACACCAGGATAAAGCTGATGTTTTACTCTACCCTTGCATACTTTCTTTACTCCTGCTCTGTGCATTTTGGCTGCAGCAGGGGGCCAGACCCATGGCCTCATGTGGAAGACTTCCCCCATCAGTTATAACTCTGCTTCAGGCTGATCGTATTTGGGGTATAAATCCAATGGCAGTCTCCCTTTCAAAGCAGGCACAGCGGGGCTTATGCAACTGCCATTTAAAGAGCACCACTGACAGAAGCAGGGGGTAAACATCTCCTAAACATACAAGGAGTCCGGTGGCACTTTTAAAGACTATCAAATGTATTTATCACATGAGCTTTTGTGGGAGAAAATCCCACTTTGTCAGATGCTTTGAGGATGGGGAGCTTACATGTTCAAAGCATCTGACAAAGTGGGATTTTCTCCCACAAAAGCTCATGCGATAAATAAATTTGTTAGTCTTTAAAAGTGCCACCAGACTCCTCGTTTGTTTTGCTGACTAACACTAACACGGCTCCCCCTTTGGAACGTGTCTCCTAAACATGGCACAGGTGCTGCCCAAACCAGATACTAATGAAGAGCCTCACCAAATAACAAGTGTGTGGTTAAATCACGTGGTTTGCCACATTCTAACATTCACTTAGAAAGGGCAACAGCATATGGATGGGAAAAACTGGGTGTGTGGACAGGGGCAACCTCTTTGGTGGTATAGGGCTTGGGTGGAAGGGCCTGCCTGCTGAGCTGAGAGAGGGCAGGTAAGGGGGAGAGGTGCCTTCCTGCCTCTGTTTTCCTTTCATATAGAAAAAAAACGAGAGTCCTGTGGTACCTTATAGACTAACAGATTTTCTTCAGCATAAGCTTTTGTGGACTATAACCCACATCTGACGAAGTGGGTTATAGTCCATGAAAGCTTATGCCGAAGAAAATCTGTTAGTCTATAAGGTGCCACAAGACTCTCGTTGTTTTTTGCTGTACAACAGACTAACACAGCTACCCCTCTGGAACTTTCATATAGAGTTGCCATATTTCTGGAGGCTTCATCCTAGGAGGTAATTTCTAATTAATCTCTCATTGTGTAAATTCCCCATCTTCCAAGCATCTGAAAAGTGGGATTTTTTTCTTCCAGGGAAGCTCACACAATAAATAAATGTGTTAGACTTTAAAGTGCCACCCGCCCTCCTTGGCTGTTCTAATCAATCTGTAATCCTGGAGACTCCACGACCATCCTGGAAGGTTGGCAACCCTGCCCTGCAGCCAGCTCCTGAACCACCTCCACCACCGCCCCTGGCCGCGTGCATCTGTGCAACCCACCCTCCCTTGGCACTGGCAGGTTGATTGCAGGGAGCAGCCGCCAGCCAGGCTGAGTCAGCAGACGGCAGCCAGTGTTTCTGCCCGTAATGGTCCTGGAGCAAGACCCTCTCTCTCGCTCTGGGACACACGGAGCCCAGCCAGGCCCGGACGGCTGCCAGCATGCGCCTGCTGGGGGAGACACTGACACTGCCCATCAGGGCGGGGGAGACCTCCTCCCGGAGCCTGCTTTCTGAGCAGCCTCGGGGAGTTTAATCTCGCCTGCCGAGGGGCGGCGGAGGAATTATAATCCTCCAGGCCAGGGAGGTTTGGGGGCTCCTCCGTGGGTCGGGCAGCGCAGGAACGAGTCTGCAGAGCGCCCCCCAAGTTTTCTCTCGGGGGCGGCTTTGCTCCTAGTGCGCGTCTACACGGCCGGGAAGGGAGGCTTGGATTCCGTCTCGGGGGCGGGTCTCTCCGCCTCGCTCGCCCTCCGCAGCTCGCTCCCTCGCTGAGGGACCCGCCTGCCGCCACCTGGCCGCCCCCGAGCCCGGCAGCTCCTGAATTATTCAGCACCGGCGCCCCGTAACTTTTAGGCAGGGCGGATCCCATTCCCGCCTGCTCCGCTCCGGCGCCCCGCGCCTCCTGCACTCCGCCCTGCACCCGGCTCCGCGCGCGCGCTGCTGCTGCTGCCCGGGGGGCTCAGGCTCGCGGCTGGGGTCATGGTGGCCGCCCGCGGGCGGGCAGGCGCGCAGGCGCAATCCGCCCGGAGCCTGCGGTTCGCGAGCCGGGCGTGCGGCTCCTCCGCCCCGGTCCGGGCTCCCCCCGCCGCCCCAGCGCTACTACCATGAACTGCTCCGCCCCGGCCGGAGCGACTCACCGGCACCGGGCGCCCGACACCTCCAGCCGCCGCCGCCGCGCCCCCGCCGCTCCAGAGCCCGGCTCTGCAGGCGCAGGATGCCGGGCGGCAAGCGAGGGCTGGTGGCACCGCAGAACACCTTCCTGGAGAACATCGTCCGGCGCTCCAGCGGTAAGGGCGGCAGCCGCGGCCCGATCCCGGGGGGGGGGGAGCAGCATCGCAACTTCACTGCGAGCTGGGGGGCGGGAGGGGCGCAGCGCCATGTGCGTGCTTTTTAATCGCCGCCCAGACAGGGAAAGCAAACTTAATACACCTGTTTAACAAGAAAATCCCCCCCCCGCCCCGGGTGATCTGGGTCCGGGGCTCTGTTCAGCAGGGTGAAGACCCGGCAGAAATAAAGCCCTGATTTGTTTAGTAACTCCCCCGCCCTGGCTGCGCTGTTCAGTTCAGGCGTTTGGTTAATTCCACTTGGTGCCCGGAGCTCTTCGGGAGGTTTCCTCATTCCTCCCTGGTAACTTTAGCTAGTAGCTAAGAAAGTGTCCCCCGCTCAGCGCCGTCATAGAAATCGGTCCAGTTGGGAAATTAGAGGAGATCATTTTATTGTAGAGTGGTTCGGCTTTCTCATCCCAGCTCCCACTTTGCGTCTTTGTTTAATGAGACTGAACAAGTGGAGGGTTGTGTGTGTTTTTCCACTAAACGAGCAGAACATGCCATTGATTTCCTGTAAATAATTTTTATAAAGAACATAATTAATCTGTGATTGTAGATATCTGACCTGTCCAGCATTTGCTCTCCTTTGGGGTACCTTTTTTGGTTTCATATAGTTTTTTTTTTAGTTCATGCCAACTTCATTATTATTATTTATTACTTTTTATGTGTTTTGTTTATTTACTTATTTAAATTTTTTTGAGTTTTTGTGACTGGCTTCTGAGACTAATCAAAAACATACTTTGAAGCTATACCTTCAATATCTGCTTGCTTCATTCTATGACTTTAAAAAATGGGTCTAGCTGATTGACTGGTTTCTTAGCTTTCTGTTTTATTCTTTTTGGTCTAAAGCCCCTAGAATTTTGTAACGCCTTAAAACCAATTTCTGTTGCAAAGGTGCTATTAGGATTTACAGTGGCTTGGGTGGTAGTACTCCTGTGGCTGTGCAAACATATTGCTTATTGTCTGCAGCTCCACACCCGCAGGCTCCTCTGTTAGAGGGATAATTACAGGACTGCTGGCTTTTCAAAATTCCATGGTCGTAAAATTATTCACTGCCTCTGGAATCTATTTTACCCTTGCAGCACATCAGGAGACATGAGTAAGAATATCACACATATTTACAGTAAAGTAATGCAATGGTTACAGATCATCCCACCAAGAAAACACAGCTGACACTTTGGACTAACCTCCTGCTTAGTCTTCACTGAGACAAATTCCCATGGAAGTGAGTGGGAGCTTGTATGAATAAAGAGGGAAAAGGGACCTTCGAATGTGGCCTATTGATATCAAACAGAGATTTCCTTTACAAATAACAAAAGTTTAAATCAACAACATGATGTCTAACACTGACTCTTTATGTGCTGCCATGGCTGCATTAATCTGGTAACATGAATAAAAAAGATGGGCAGAGCCAAGGAAAAGTTGCAGACGTATCATTGACAAACTCACAGATGGTATTTGAAATTGAGCGGAGTGGTAGTCCCTTCCATGCCTTCAGTTGCTCTGTGCTAAGTTTATTTCATGCTTCTGCTTGAAGTGGTATGGTTTGTTGACTTTGACATTGACGTCAGATGAAGAATTTGGAGACTGATTCCATTCCATTGAAGTTAATGGGAATTTTGTCATTGCCTTCAATGGGAGCAGGACGGGGATGTAGAAATTGTTCGTCAGAAAATGTTCTGTTTGGTTTTAAAATGTCAGCAGCATAATAAACCAGCAAACATTTTTATCTTTTTATTTTCCTCTCATATTGCCAATATCAAATGCTGTGCCTGGCTGCTGATTCGCTGTCAAGTTCTGCAGTACGAGGCTGGAGGATAGCTGGGATTGCTTGTAAAACTGTTCTCGCCAGAATTCTAAACAAGAAATTAAATAATAAGCTTTTACGTAGCATCTCTAAGGAGCTCAAAGCATCAGACGTGTTATAATTACACATCGCAAGAGCATCAAGGAGGTACAAATAAGCATTAGAATACCACTTTAAAGATGAGTAAACTGAGGCATGGGCGGTTCAGTTGTTGTGACCAAGGTTACATGGCAAAGCAGTGGCAGAACTGATAAAAGAACCCTTACTCTCTTTCTGTAACTTAACAACATGGCTATCCTAGTGAAAGTTTAGCAGGGCTTGAAATACCAAAAAGTAGAAAAGCTCAATCATTTTTTGTTTTTTTTAAAAATTGTACTTTTAAAATTACATTGTTTCCCATCCAATTTAAATTTGACCAAAAACGGGAACATGGTGTTTTTCATATGGGATCAAACCATTGATTCCTCTAATCTGTCTCCTCTAGCGACTGGTATCTGATGCTGGAGGAAGGCAACAACTCCCCATAATGCACCACGCCAATTGTACATTGATGGATGGGTTGGGAATTTCTTCCTAGCTCATGCAGGTAATCAGTTTTATACCCTGAAGCATGAGATTAGATTATCCTCATTTTACTTAATGACTAATGTTGTCATGGTCATAACATTATTCATGCTTTTTGGAAATAAGCAGCCCGATTGGATTTCATGACATCTTTCATTAGCAGTGAGATTTATATTGCATGGGCCAAAATGAATGGCTCTTCAGTGGACCAAATCCTACTTCAATAGTCTTGTCTAGAGTCAATGGAAGGCAAGCAGGAATTCACACCCTGTGCAGCAATATTGCTTTGGGTTTATTATATTTGTACTCTCAGATGTCAAGTCACCCTTCACTGTCATGCAACAAACAAAGACGGCTTACCATTCTTCAAAGTTTTGTATGCCCCAGTCTAGTCCCCTCAAACTTCTTTCCAAGTTAAATAATGCTATTTTTACTTGTGATTTCTCATCACATTTTAAGTCCCCTCAGACTTCTTTATGGCTGTAAATCTTGACTGAACAACTCAACGTTTATCTACAGAATGACAGTGATTTTATAAAGTTTAAATTCACCCCTGACTCTGCCTTTGATGACAGCAGGAGTTGTGTGCACAGACTGAGTGTGGTAGCTAGACCTTGGTGTTAAAAACAGTCATATGCTTGATTTTAGCATGAACTGGAAACTTTCTGTTTAGGAAACTCAAGAACCTTTCCCTTCCTCCAGTTCCGGTTACAAAATACATTAGATTAAATTCAAGAGACATCTCATAATGGATCCATCATGAAAAGAGACAAAATGCATATACAAAGAGATGTACTGGCCACTGTATTCCTGTGATCCATATGCTGGAGTGGATTTCCTGGAATCCTTGGTTAAAATTATATTTTCCCCATGAAAAATAGGGGAAGATTTGTGGTGACCTCCTTTTTCCTGGTTGAATTATACCACTCTGCTCTGAATTTTTCTAAATCAGCTTTGCTAAGGATGAGTTTCCATCCTGGAGCCTGTAGAGTACTTTTGAGGAGCAAGTTGCCTATTGCCTCTTGGACAGCACCAAACTGCTGTACCTGGTAGTTTGAAAAGGATTTCCCATGTGATTGGGGCATGTACAGGAATAAAAATGTGGCAGGTTTTGGAGGGGCACATTTCGTTCCTCCTATAGCTGGTGAAGCTGGGTCTCCCCATTCCCGTCTCCCCCACCCCCCGAGGCAGGTGAAGCTCACTTTCTCTGCCCAGGTTTCCCCTCTTTAGGCACACTCCTACAGGGGATAGACAACAGAGTCCTGTGGCACTTTTAAAGACTAACAGATTTATTTATCGCATGAGCTTTCGTGGGAGAAAATCTGTTAGTCTTTAAAAGTGCCACAGGACTCTGTTGTCTTCCTACAATAGACTAACACGGCTCCCCCTTTGGAATTTTCCTACAGGGGATAGTAACTCTTGGCCTATTTACAAATTGTTCACCCCCGCACAATGATATTGCCCAAGCTAATCACCCGGCTGTACTATCACATACTTAGTACATTTTTCAGGAACGAAACCAAACAAGAGCCCAGTAAAGGCTTGATCTAAAGTCGATTAAAGTTATTTGGGTATATTTCAAATGACCTTCTTGCCTTGGGTCAGGTCCGATATGCCTCTGCCTTTTTTTGTTCTGTTTTGTGTTTGCCGTGTGGTGTTGCCTTCCCTCTTGTCTGTGGTTATAAGAAAAGTGAAATAAAACAGCAAATAAATCAATAGGTTTCCCATTTTGTTATCCTTTCCCATTGTAAGATCACAGCCACCGGCACATGAGGTTTAACAGAGACAAAGGGAGAAATTTTTTTTGGTGAGAGCATCATGTGAAAACACAACACTGATATTTCCTTTTACCTTTATTATAAGTCCTTTTCAGAACTGCAGATTCTCTTACTTGAGGGCGATTCCCTTTTCTAAGATCATCCCAGTAGTACACACCTTTGTTTTTGCTTCCCCTACACGTGCAGAGCTTCCACGGACATCAGCATGAGAGATGGATCCAAACTGCCATCCCCAGGCTTTGAAACCAGAACTGACATTTGCAGCTCGGGCCCCTCTCTGTAACACACACAGGGAAAGCCAAATGTTGAAGCTGACACTGAGTTGAGCTGTGTAAATATGAGAAGAGAAATTTGTTCTCACTGTCCATCTTCTCCACTTGAAGTCCTAAACCTGTGTTTAGGACATAATCTGGTTGCATGGAAATGTACAGGTCTGCAACTAGTTTACCCTCGGGACTTCCCTTCAAGATGTAATGGAAAGCTAAAGTAGCTTGCAGGGTAGCAAGCCCTAATTTGAAGATCAAGAGCTATCATTATTATCTATTACTTCTGCTGTATTAATGCTTAGAAAGATGTTAGGAAGATGGTCCCATTGTGCTAGACCTTATACAAACACACATAAGACTTGGGGTGAAAACCTGGCTTCATCCAAGGAAGTGGGAGTTCTGCCATTGATTTAAATGGAGTCAGGATTTCACTTTGGGCTCTGCTCTGAAGAACTTGCAATGTAATGCCACAACTCTGCAATCAGATCTATTAGGTTGGACCTTTCTTTCCAGCTGGGGCTCCATACAGGCAAAAGGAACTGCCTCATGCAAAACCAGTTGCAGGGTCCAAGGCTAAGTTGACAAGCGATGCACACAGGGGAGGAGAATGGGGGACAATCAAATATGAAACCTTTTCATATACATACATTTAACATTTTAAAAATACATATAAGTAAATAAAATAGGTGCTGGCTCCCTTTTTCTGTCCCTCACGCTAGCCATCAGGAGTTGCCTGATTCCTGGTATCTGATAATGGGGTGGGAGGAGAGGCAATAATTACATGTATTTTTGTTTGACCCTGATACAACTGAAGAGTCTGTCCATTGTGAAAATTCTTTAAAACAGTTTAGTTGAAATACTAGAGCTGAGCACCTTTCACAAGTTCTTGAATCCTTAAGTGGCCAAATTAATCTGTGATCTAACTGGTTTGGCTACATTGTAATCAGGCCAGGGATAAACTTGGTCTAGTAAGTTTATAATAATTAGTGGATCATTTAGCTTTTGAAATGCATAACATTGCTTTAGAAATAGCCATATGATTGCAACTGAAATTTGATTACATTCTTGGATTACATTTATAAATCTATTTGAGGGTGGATTCTGAATCTGAGTTTATATCTTTGCAGTACATTGTTAAGGATTCCTTTCTATCCCAGACACCCCCTTCTTGCCCAGGAGATTTTATTTTGTAGGGCAGCATCCTGAAGCCCTAAATGCCTGTGACTCCTATTGAAATCATGGGGAGTTTTATATAAACAGCAACTGCACATTTTTAATATTTATGGTGTTTTGTTAAATAAAGTTAAAATTTGATCATGTGCAATTGATACCAATTTAATAATTTAGAAATGTGAACAGTACCATTTTATTGGTTAAGGTAGGAGCTAGGTTTCTTTCACTGGTATTTGGATGGGCCAGATTACAATGCAGATATCTTTTATTCCAAAGGGGTAGCCGTGTTAGTCTATTGTAGAAAGACAA
>ML685781.1:9499131-9514485 GCA_007922175.1 Pelusios castaneus
TGGGAGGAAATTAAATGCAGGGGAGTGTATGACATAGCATCAGGTTGTCATACACTCCCCTGCATTTAATTTCCTCCCACTCTGTAACTTTCCTATCTTCAAAGCGTCTGACGAAGTGGGATTTTCTCCCACGAAAGCTCATGCGATTAATAAATCTGTTAGTCTTTAAAAGTGCCACAAGACTCTGATATCTTTTATGTTTGTAAGTACTTGTTCCTTCCAAGTTAATAAGCACTACAAGAGGGATTACCACCTCCGTTCAAGGAGAACAGTATTCAGTACGTGTCACAAGGTGGCGCTCTAAGTGTAATTGCATCTCCACCAGTGTTTAAATCTAAAAGAAGACTGAAACTTGAAATGATTGCTTTTTAGAGTAAACATTTTGTTTGTAGTTGTTACTGGAAGATCTATATAGTCAATGAGAAATGTACGAAAGTTAACTGAATGGGAAATGCATGTAGTTTGCCTGCTTTAGCGCTGTATTTGGTGATTAGCCAGCATTTAGGGGCTGAAACAGGATATTATTTAAACAAATGAATAAAACATTATTTAAGGTGGTAATGTTGTGGGCTAATACTTCTTTCAACTTCAGTTGTATTTCAAGGCACTGGTTTAGACAAAGAAGAATTGTGCCTGGTTTTCACATAATCAGGAGTTTGTGTGAGTAATTAACTATATTTTGAAAGTTAAATTCTGTGTAAACTGGTGTCTTAGAGCAGTGGTTTTCAAACTTTTTTTCTGAGGACCCAGTTAAAAAAATCATTTATGCTCATGACCCAACAATTACATCTTTGAGCAATGCAGTCCAGTCTTTCAGTGGCGGCGGGAGGGGGTGCTGTGACCCAGTGCTGAGGGTCTGCGACCCAGAACTGGGTCCCGGCTCTAAGCCCTAGTCTACACTTACCACCGTTTTCAGCGGCAGTCGACGGGAGATACGCAAGGTACGTAACATACCTTGCGTATCTCCCACCGACTTCTTAAATCCTCCCTACACACTACACTGAGCCGACTGGAAATGGCATCCGGTCGGTATAGTATAAGTGCAGTTACGGAGCTGGTGTTCCAGCTTTGGTTCGGTTTTCGATTGAGCGTGTCTACACAGACGCCTCAATTGAAAACTGAAGAGTGCGCTGACGGTGCGACTTTGCCGCCATCAGTATAGACTTGCCCTAAGTTTGAAAACCATTTTATTAGAGCCCAGTCCGGCAGTCCTGGCTCAGAATGGGTGGGAATCTCACTGGAGTCCAGAAGAACTTTGCCTGAGTCAGGGTCAGAGTTGAGCTGTACCGCGTGGATCTGAGTCCTGATGACTTCATTAGGAACTTTGATTGAGTCAGGACTGCAGGATTGGGTCCTAATGCCTGGTGTGCATAGCATTTAGCTTTCAAAACATTGTCAGTCATTCTCACAAATTACTGAGCATGTGAAAATCAGACATCATTGCTCTGTGTCAAAACATGTTTCTTGAAATACATTGAGTTCAGTGGGACTGCTCACATGGGTAGTTACGTGTATATTTGTTTGCGGGGTTAGATCCTTTGTAAAATTAGGAGCCAAGATTTTCCAAATGAGCGTTCTAAAGTTGGCATCTTCAATATGTATTTAGGATCTTTAACAGCGCCCTTTTGCTTTTAATGGTACCAAAAAGACTCAGATCCTGCAAAGATTTAGGTATGTGTTTAACTTTATGCATATGCATAGTCTTACTGACTTTAATGGGACAATTGCCTGTCTTAACAAAGTCAGCCTAACTGTGGGTCTAAGATCCTAAATTTAGGCTGCTATTTTTGAAAATCTTGGCCCTGGGATACAATCTTTGGTAGCACTACATATGGCTGAGGAGTTATTTTAATGTTTTATCTCATTAATTACTGTGTAATAGCATATTGCAGTGGTATAAGATGGTATAAAAACTTTCCAGTTTACATTTCTTACTTGACTTCCAAATACATTCACTTTCAGCTTCTGTGTATTTTGTCATTCTTTCACATAAGTGACAATAGTAGCAAACCAGTATTTATTTTTGGGATAGATGTTTTCACACTGAGTGGACCAAATACCTTACTCGCATGAGCATTCCTTTTCAATTTAACAGGACTACCCAGGTAAGCAAGGCAAGCTAGATTTGGTCCAATTGCAGCATGCATAATTTTAATAGAGAACTGACTCATTGGATGTTTTATGGGTAGTTTGTTGGTATCTGTGACATTTAAAAAGATAACCGGGAAAGGTTTGAATTAATTTAACTCTGTGGTAAATCATTTAGGAGGCAAGCAATATAAAACCTGTGACCGTCGTGCAATAAAATAGTGCCTCAGACAAGCAATGGGGACATCCTCTTGTCTTTATTGATGTAAATGCCTACTGAGGTATATAGGAATTTTGCCTCAGCAAAGATTGAAGGATTGGACCAAACTGAAGACCAGGCCTGTTGTGTAGCAACCAGTTTAACTTTTAAATTTTTAGAGAATAAATTAAATGCAGATTACAATGTTTTTCTTTTTTATGTTTGCCTTGTAAATTGCCGGAAACTGCTGTGCTCCTAATATACAAACTACCTTGTGATAAAACAGACATATTTGTGGGCCCAATTTTATAATGTTTTGATGAATAGCTGTTTAGGGTAGGGACCATGGCTTGCAGATCACCTGGCACAATGGGGAACCCACTGTGAAATGCTTCTCAGTTTGCTATTTTTTAAAAAAAGATGAGCTATGATAATTGTACAAATATCTTAAGCAGGAAATTGTTCTGTGATGAATTTGTCAAGCAGATCTCAATTGTTAGCTTTGGAGGATTTTGAAAAGACTGTCTTCTAAATATGAGGAAAAAATTACTTTAAAACTTATTGAATGGCCTTTAGAGTATAAATTGAGAATGTCATAAAGAGATTTGTGGTGTCACTGTAATGGCTGATCTGTATATAGCACCATGCGCACGTTGGCCCCTGATTCTGCAAACTTCCACATGGATAGACTGCTACACCGGCACAGAGTATTCTCTATGGTTGTGTGCTATGCTGTCAGTGCGTGGTTGGATCTGTTGACAGAATTCAGTAGAATAACATTATTTGTCTGTTTCATGGCTTGATTAAATTGGCTTAAAAGCAAATAAAATATGGGGGTGGGGAATCTCAAAAGTTTTTTTTTGTATGGAGTCCCATGAGTTTTCCAACAGAAGGTAGCGCAGATTGCAAGCCTATGCGTATTTCAGTTTAGTTATCGGGACCGTTGATTGATAGTCAGGTAAGTGGTTTGGGACTCTCATAAGAGAGCTAAGAAGCAAACTGAAGTTGAAATGGAATTCCAGGTGTTTTCACGCAACCTGTCAGTATCTGGCTGCACTGTAGGCTGGAAAAGCAGTAGTTTTGTAAAATTGATTGGGTTATAAATCTTTACTAGCTTGGAAGATGTTTTCTTTTTCCCCCCTATTTTTTTATTATTGATTGTGTTACTGAATTTTTGATTTTGTATATCTCCTCCTAGTTGTTTGGTTCCTTAAAAGGTTAGTTGCACAGTCTCAGTCTCCTGGGAGGAGATATAAATATGAAATGGTGATTTTTTGCAAATTGTTCTCAAGTATTTCTAAGACGAGACGATCAGAGGCAATGTTCTTCACATGGCTAAGCACATCTCCTAGAGTGATTTAGCGGTTCTTGTTTCCCATCGTTATATAATGTGTGTTTTTACACTGCTTTGGGCATTTTGTTGTTAAAAAAATAACTTGAATGTTGTGTTCATTTAAAAAAAAAAAAAACAGGGTTCCTAGGCTCAGCACCAAGCTGAACATTAGGTATTGTGAGGTTGTGTAGATAATATTAATGGCTTGCTGCTCAGCAACATAGCCTCCTCTTGCTTTTATAAGCAAAATAACATGAGAAACTTAAAATATATTTCATTGTACTAGACTAATGCTAACAAAAGTGGCATATTTGCTAAATGTGTTTGTTCAGTACTGCAGTCGCCTGCCATCTGTATTAAAGTTTGCAAATTTGAGGATAATATTAGCTCATTAACAGGGCTGCTGACACTTCTGAGATGCTAGGAACTCTTTCTTAGGCAGGCATGTCTGATGCCAGAGGCCTACATTTTTGTTCTCCTTATAGACATCAGTGTTTCAGAAGTATCTATTATAGGAATATATACGTCCTACAGAAGTGTGCTTGGGGTATTCTTTAGCACATCAGCAGAATGAGAGTGGGAACAATGCTTGGTGGATCCAGTGCCATTAGACAAGCTTAGAAATCATCAAAATTAACTTTTATTTCAAAGGGGTTGGAAAATGGAAGTGCATTTTCAGCGCATCTATTACATCTAGAGTGGATACACTAATAGATATTTCAACCCACTAATTGTGTAAGTTTTAAGGTTAGCGGCGTCTGAATCTTTTCAAAGAATGCTATATTGCCAATTTGATAATTAGGAATCTAGGGGAAGAGAATTTCCCATGTTGGATCAGAGTCCATCACATTTAATATCCAGTATTGAGCAGTGGCTAATATTGAAGGCTATGTCTACACTGGCAAGTTAGTTTGAATTAAGGAGGCTTAATTCGAACTAACTAAAGCCATGGCTACACTAGGCTTTAGTTAGTTCGAATTAAGGGCTTCCTTAATTCGAACTAATAAGTTCGAATAGGGCTTCAGAAGTAAGGCTTTAATTCAAACTAACTAGTTCGAATTAGCCAAGGTGGCCATGTTAATTCGAACTAATTTCTTAGTTCGAACTAACTGGCCATTGAAATGAATGGGGATCACTAATTCGAACTAAGCAAGTGCCATGAATGGCACTTGCTTAGTTCGAACTAACTTTTTCTAGTTCGAATTAAGGTAATTCGAATTAACTAAAATTAGTTCAAATTAGTTAGTTCAAACTAATTAATTCAAACTAATTTTAGCAAATGTAGACATAGCCGAACAGTCCAGATGTAAGTGTTTCCCACTGTTCCACCTTCTCAGTAATACATCCAACAAGTTGAGCATCACTGAACACGGAAGGAAAATATATTCCTTTCTGGGCCACACAGCATTGAGCTTAGGTGAGTTTAAATTACCCATATCTTATCATGGATTTGTTTACTTGTGCCCTACTAGCCAGAACTTCAGATATCATTTGTAGCTCATAAAATAATCTGATTCTTTTAATAAATTCCACAGGAGGGCTACACAGTGAGATCCTGATCCTGCTGTATTTACTCATGTGAGTAACCTCACACTGTGTGAAGAATTGTTTTATCAATTGGTGGAGTACTGTATGTACAGGAAAGTTAGCTTCTGCTTTTAAATGTTTTTACATAAATATAACCTTTATAAAATATTAGTAATATATCTAGAGGTAAACATTTACAGATGTAAATATTTCTGTATTTTTCTTTTTCCTTTTATTGTAGGCCTCTTGTCATTTAAATATGTATATATTAATTCATAGCATTTGCTAATTTTATTTAGCTAACTAAAACCAACCCAAAGAAACCCAAGGAACATTACAAAGATAATTCCCTAAACTCTACAGAGCTAAAATAAGTATAGGTTAATTTAAGAACACAGTGTGGACTAAGTGGGGATTGAATGCCCCATTTCTGTGTCCAGAGACATTGATGTGTATGTACGGTTCATCCTTGGACTTTCAGTTCATTGGAGCTGATGCAGGGGCGCTGGTAGAAAGGGGAAAATTGCCTGAGGAGGTAGACAGAGTACTACCCTCTCTCTGCTTTTCAAAGTAGTCCCAAGTTTTATCACTACCCAGATCTTAGTAGAGGTGAAAAATGACTTCTTTCATTGCCAACATCCTGGGAAACTGCACCTGTTCTTGGATGAGGTTCTAGCCACATTGCTCAATGGCCCTTGGCTATGTGGAGCAGCCTGCCAGAGAGGAGTAGAATAAACCCAAGCTTGACTTTATTTTGAACATGAAGCACAACATTAATTTTGAACAGAGCTGTCCTGCAAGTTCTGAACATGAAAAAGAAACAAAGTTACCCACCCCGGCCCTGAGTAAGCGTAATCGGCAAGATATTAAGGCAGGTAGAGCGCAAAATCCATTCCGGTCAATTCTGTGAAATCTTAATCTTGGAAACAACATGGTCTAGAAATTCCCTAGGCAGGTAGGCTGCATAATTTTGAAACTAAGCCAAGTAGGTGATTTCAGTCTTGGATTAGGCAGTAGGAACAAACCTTACTCATAGGCACGGCAGAAACTGAAGTGTTTGTCCACAGTTAGTCTCAATCTGATCCAAGGCCATCCTGTCTCAAACCACGTAAACCCCACACAAACCACTGTGCTATATTCTCTGTTATGTTACGACTGTCATTACCAAGAGGCTAGATTCCAAAAGAAATAAAAAGGGGTGCAAGAATTTGAAATGTGGCAGAATACGGTGGCAGTGAAAACAGAGGGTAAAAGGAAGGACCTGTGAGTGCAATCTCTGTCAGAATATTGAGATGCAAGCTTGTGCAAATCACTTAAATCTGTGCCTTGGTTTCCCCACCGGTGCATAATTCATTAATACTACTCCTTTAATAAAGTGCAGGTAGGTTATACTGCTGTTTCCCGCATATTGCATCTTTTGCTAGTAGAAGATACGTTGCTGCCCATTTTCTTCTGTTGTCAGGAAGACTCATTTAAACGGCAGGTGCATGGAGAGGGTCAGATCTTCATATTCAGAACTGTTGAAAGTCATTCCCTGTAGCCCTATGATAATTTTAGAGTTTGTGTTGAGAAAAAAAATGATATGGGTCAGGTTAGCTGATGATTGGTGGTTTCTCCAGCATTGACTAGGGTCGCTAACCCTGCTTTATATAGAAGCTCGGGTGTCTAGCGAAAATCTGTTAAGGGTTTACTTCTGGAAAAAGTGTAGCGGTAATGAAAAAATTACCAAATGCAGTTTGATGGAGGAAGTAATTCTATAAGCAATCAAATGGGGGAAAAGACAGGTTGTTATGTGGCTATGATATAAGAAGACTCACACAATCAAAAATTTTCAGGTTACATTTATGAACTTTTATACACTGATAAAGAAAAGAGCCAATGTTTGACTGGGATCGAAGTCTTAAAGAAAAAAAGCTAAAGACAGAAAACGAGTCTTTTGTACGTTTTTTCCCCCCTTTGGCTTCATGCTTGTTACAATGATCGTTGTTGCCAAATGTTTGTATTTGTGTTTGATTCCCCCCCCCCCCCCCCCAAAAAAAAAAAAATCAATAAAGCAACAAAGCCAAAACCAAACAAAAATCATCAACCCAAAGTCAATGCCGCTTTCCTGTGTCCCAGAGGTTTGGTCAGGCTTTTTTAATGAATGCTTTTCAAGCACTGTGCAATCCTCAGATTAAGGCACTGTAAAAGTAGAAAAATATAATTTCAGGCACACCATATGTCTGCTCTTGGCTGTGGCGTGCCTCTTACGCTGTGTACATTGTGTTCTGACACAGTTACATAAGAGGACTGTAGGGTCAGGATGATATCTGTCACAAATGAGAAAACTATGTATCTAGGTAATCTGTTTATTGGTCTCTGAACCTCGGGTCCCCCAGGGAGTGTCACAAATCCACATGATATCCCTGAATGGTTTCATGTTTGCATATCTGCTTCTGCTGAAAGATAGATGTAAGAGAAAAGTTAGGCAGTCCGCTCCCTTCTGGGAAATGGAGGATTCTCCGTTTTCATAGAAGGTGTTTTTTTGCTGGCAAGTGTCTAGAACTTCTTAGGAAAGACAGTTATATAAAATGAGAATTATTTTTGCAAAATCAGCCCTGATTTTGGTTCAGAACTCACGTGATGCTTATAGTTCTACACGCTCTTTCCCACATCATGTTTACCTCACATGGGAATGTTTAAATCTTGCATCATATCGGAATTGTGCACATCTTCCAAGGTCCTCCAGAGGAGTTAATTGGGGGTGAATGTTGGCAAGACCATTCAGCAGTTTGAATTGGGGGGCTTGGCAGACATGCACATGCATTGGATAAAATCAGACTGTCCCTCACGAACACTCAAGTTCAGAATTGGAAATGGCAGGAGGTGTTACTAATGGTTAAGGTTCTGTTAATATTGCAGTAGAGCAACCAAAATAAAACAGCGGTGCAGAGAAGAACTCTGCTTACATCTCCAAGCTTGAGCATCTCTTTTACACTCCTCACAGTCTTGGGATGTATTTTTTTTTTTGTCCTTACCATGCACTCCTTTAATTCTTTTTTGCCTCCCCAGCAATTCGTGATGCATACACTTGTTATACCATCTTAAATGTCCTGGCGTCAAAAGCTGAACTCACCCCAACATTACTGAACTAGTGTTCTGCTTCGACAGCGAGAGAGAGAAGAAAATGTCCAAATAGAAAGTAAGGGGAAAGGGTGTAGGAGACAGTGTGTAGCAAGTGAAGGGAAAAGAAAAAATACCTGGAATATAGGTATAGCTGTATTGAAGTCAAAGCTTCCATAATCATCCCATATTATGTATTGATGAATATTGTTGTTTGCATAAAAGGTCCAGTCAGGGATCTTGGCCTCTTTTTCCTTTTAGGTAGAAAAACAACTTTAAAAAATACTGACTCCCTCTTGGAGGGTAGGGGGAAAAAAAGATTTTTAGGTGAACTAAAAAGGTTGAATTTCACAAAAGCCAAAAAAAAAAAATTCACAAAAAGCTCTATCCTTATATCATTCTGTCTTTATTCCATGGCTCGACAAAATTGGCTCCCAGCTAGGCGCCCGCAGTTTTATTTTTGTTCGCCAGAAGGTGCTCCTCCACTGCATTTCTGCAGCGGTGCTAGGAGTCAGGCTACAAGTGACCTGGCACTCACGTTTTGTCAATCCCTGCTTTATTGGCTTTTCACAAGAAAAAATATTTATTTTCACATTTTCTCCCCCAAAATTCAAGTTTGGAAAGTATATGAGAGATGTATATAGAAACTCAATGTTCCAATATGCTTCCAACGTTCAGTACTATACTATATGGTTTATAAGGTCTACATTCAAGCCTATAAACCGTAAGAAAGAATGCAGTGTAGAACCTATAGAAATAGAAATGATCATTCTTTACTATAAAGCAAGATAAATATATCAAACAAATAAAAGCAAGGGTTATAATTATCATTTAGCTATTATAATGCCAGGTGCTAAAAATTCCCCTTTAGAACATTTTTGGACAATACCTGTGCGGAGAGGAAAATACCTGTATTATTGAGTTTTTATATATTAAAGGCTTTTTAATGGCTACACTTCACTGGCTTTTTAGCATCAGTTTAGTGATGAAAGTTACTGAATAGCAATATAGCCACAGTAAAACACATTTACACAGTGCTGAGAGATGACCATGAATCACAACTGGAGAATCTGCTTTAGACTATAGGGAGCACATTGTTATAGGAAGGAACAATATCAGAAATGTTTGCATTTCTGTTTAACATGTAACACCTTGGCAATATGTCTGACGAAAATGGATACTTCCTGCTTCAGGAAAGCCTTGCTAAAAGGAGTTTTGGGGAAACCATTCCAAACTCATGATTAAGACTATTTTAGGACTAGCTCCTAATGAGTTTGTGGAAATCCATGAGAGAGGTAAGCATTGACAAAAAGAACAGATGTTTGAAGCAATATTTAAACATGGAGTTACTCGCCTAAAAATACTCAGTGCAAATATTTGCATAATTACAGGAATTGATATAGGCTGATAGAATTAACTGAAACTAACACCTTTTGTGGCATAAAATAAAGACTTCTGGTCTAGCTATAATCTATAATGCAGGGGTGGACAAAATTGGCTCACAGCTAGGTGCTGGTAATTTTACTTTTGGTCGCCAGAAGGCACTCCTCTGTTACATTTCTGCAGTGGAGCTAGGTGATAGGCTATTAAAACTGGTCGCCATGGTGA
Source organism: Pelusios castaneus (assembly GCA_007922175.1). Taxonomy (NCBI): domain Eukaryota; kingdom Metazoa; phylum Chordata; order Testudines; family Pelomedusidae; genus Pelusios; species Pelusios castaneus. Next base: position 9,508,989 of record ML685781.1, read on the forward strand.
CCAGAAACATGGATTTGTTCAAACCTGCTGTAATGTTTTCTTTTGTAGTCTCAACCTTGAACTTTTTACTTTCCTTCCTTCTATCCCTATGTTAGAGCTCCATTCAGCTTATCCATTATCTGCCATTAGAGGTGTGATATAGCACAGTGCAAAGCTGTGCAAATATCTCTCTGCGTATTGGCTGCCACCATCCACCACAGAGATGGCTGCATCTGAAGAGTTGTGTGAAATACTTTGGGAACTGTGAAAAGAACAGTACTTTATGTCTTATTATGAAACATGCCTGTCATCAATGCTAGGCACAGCGACAATTTAACACTCACTGACAATTTAACACTTAAACTAACAATTTATAATGTAGTTTAAGGTTGGTATCAAGGCATAATGTTCTGATCAGCTGTTGATAATAGACGATTCTTAGAATTTCTGTGTGAATTGTTTAAGAGCTGGTACTTGTTTTAGTACTTTAAGGTGAAAAAAGCTACAAGCCATACTAGAAGCAAATCCTGCCCAATCAAATGTAACTTCTCATTTTATAATGCCACCTACTGTTTTTTAGAGCTTTTAATTTATCTGTTAAACTCATTGTGATTGATATTACCAATATGAATAACTGTCTGCAATTGGTTTATAACACAAAGATTATTTAACCATACTCGGTGATTAACGACAAATCTTCCTCACTCTTTTTCTTTTTAGAATCGAGCTTTTTACTGGGAAATGCCCAGATTGTGGACTGGCCTGTAGTTTATAGTAATGACGGTTTTTGTAAACTCTCTGGATATCATCGAGCTGACGTCATGCAGAAAAGTAGCACTTGCAGGTACGTAACCTCTGTATATTTTACAAACTAATTGTATGTGTCAAATGAAAATTAGTACTCTTAGAAAATGTTTAGTTGATCTTGAAAGCCTTTATTTAAAACTGAACTGTTAAAAGTTGGTGAAATTACAAATAAAATAAACTGTTTAAGGTACCGATGCAGTCTATAGACTTTAAAACTCTAGTGGTTGGATCCTGCACAGTGCTGAGCACCTTGTCTCTGATCCAGCAAAGCACTTAAATACCTGGTTATGGGTAGCTCCATTGAAGTCAAGAGATAGTTTACTGAAGTCATTGGCACTATTTGAGGGCTTAAAGTTAAGTACATGCTTAAGGGCTTTTGCTGGATCAGGGACAGACAGCTCAGCATCTTTTAGGATTGAACTAAATAGAAAGAGGATATTTCTCTGGATAATATAGATTTGTTTTTAGTTTATAATATTTACCTATAAATATATTTTCTGCAAATCATGCTTTGAAAACAAGCTAGTTCTTCCTTTAATTAGCTGCCAGATCCTGAGTTCAAGAATTGTGGCTTGCTGTAAGATTTGCTGATGGTGGGCATGTCTACACTGAATCTGCTGTGTTGGGCTCCATGTATCGATGCAGCGGGATTGATTGAGTGGCCAGTGGAAACCTGCTCAATTGATCCCAGAAGTGTTCTTCATTTGACACAATAACTCCACCACCCAGAAAAGAGTAATCTGTAGTGACTGGAGGGCATTTTCCATTGGCAAAGCTCAGTGAAGATGCTAAGTTGATGGGGGATATGCATTCTACAGTACATAGCTTGTATATCTCCTGTCAACCTGGCACAGCAGGGTGGACCAAGCCAGTTATAAACATCCTGAGCAGTGCAAGAATGAAGAAAAATCTTCAGTGGAAAAGTGTTTAAAAAGATTTGATAAGGGATGAAGCAAAAATATGAGAATCTAAAAAAAAAAAAAAGGAAAATTTTAGAGACTGGGTTAAATTCTCCTTTCACTTGGGATCGCTCCTGATTTACAACAGTATCAGTGAGGTTGGAATTGAGACCTGTAATGAATTTGAAAGTGAGGTGCAGCTATGGTGGCATATTTAAAAATTATGTTTCAGTCCATTGAAGTTTCACTCTGACTCTCAAGAGGCATACCTCGATGAACACATTAGGGTGCAAACTGCATCCTCTCTCACCACCCGAGAATTACCCCAAAGAATGGGTGGATGTATTGCCTCCCCTCGTCTTGGTGCTCTGCCAAGAGAAGGAAACTTTAATTTATGGCCGGGTATCCATTCTAGCCTCCTTGCTTGAGTGACTGGGAGATGGTCTGGGAGAGGACTGAATCCCTGGGAGATGCTCTCTGTGGACTGAATTAGCCATCTCCAAGCCTCATAAAGATTGGGGATGGGCAGTGGTTTGTGCACCGAAAATCATGACTGATTTGCCACTGCCAGGACCCATATCTGGACTGAAGTAACACAGTGAGCAAATTACGGGTGTCATGTTAACTAATATTCCATTTCACTAAGAGGCAACAAGCCCACTGTTAACGGGAATGCATAAAATGTAGCCTGCTGTGCTTTTCTCTATTGAGGAGGAGGAAAAACCATTGGAATCCAAGATTCCTACAAGTATTCAGGCTTCCCAACAGAGGCAATGATACAGGAACAAGCTTGTGCTGTTGCCATGCAGTATAAATACAGGCAATAGCAACCAAAAGAATGAACTGACAGACGGCTTGATCACAGCCATCCCAGGTGCACTGGTAGAATTTCCCTGTTGCACTCCCTTGATCTTTGTATTGAAACACGTTGATCTTGGCTACTCACTGCCAGCCAACCCTCTTTAGCATAGCTCTGAATTAAAACTATTGCAAGCACAGAACAGAAATGTAGGAAAATTTTAATTAAACCCTTTGAAAAGGGTTAATTAAACCCTTTGAAAACCCTGTGAATTTTCTGTTTAAAAAACTCCTCAATTATACTTAAAGGAGTGAAGGCGCTGAAAGGTTCCTTGCCTAGCATTATTTTTGTGCCTGCTTAGGTGCTGTGGGTATGACATGTGGAGCAGTTTCCCAACTTCTCGATCTAAGTATGTAAAAGTGTATATGGGGTTAAATTCACCCCTGTGGAGAAGGCTAGCAGGAGGCCTGTGCACTACTTAAATCCCTCTTAAGCCCTATTTCAATGATGAAATTGGTCCATGGACATTTGATATGTCTGCACTGCAGCTGGAAGATACAGTTTTCAGCTCAAGCAGACATATCCATGCTAGCATATTTTCTCTTCACTTCCAACTGGCCATCCACTTTAGAGTCTGTATATTTAGCATCCTCCTTTTCACTCACGTTCACTCAGGTTGAGTTACAGTGAGCAGGGTGATGATTTCTATGACATGTTCCAGGGTCTTGGAATGCTGCCTCAGCAGAAGTTCTGGTCTTTGCCTGTGTGTGGAGTAAGAGACTGGGATCACAAAGTCCTCCAACAGGTTTAACATACAGGACATGCTCTTTCCAACAGAAACAGTTTTGAAGCTTCTCTCTAATAAGTTGTGCTGCTGTAGGGAATGGAGGACAGTTTTTGGGTGGACTGTGCCTTTTTGGGTTTACTTACTTGACCATATGGTGTTGAGGGTGAGAAATACAGTGGATGGTATTGATGGAGATTGTGAAGGTGATAGCCATGTCACCATGTCTTTTTTTTTTTTTTGGATACGTAGTGTAGTTTTGATCATCACAGCACATATTATTTTATTTTCTAAATTGGATCCTCAGTCTACATTTGATAAGACTGCTTGCTACATCATGTGTATCCAAAGTGGAATTATTTGGTGCATAACATTGCGTTAGATGGCTTAAAGCAAAGCACATTTCTGATGCTGTGGGATTCAGAGTGCTACATTTTGATTTTTTTAAAAAAGTTAGATGTTATGTTGCGTTTCAGCACAAAAATGTACAGACCCACAGAAAGATACATAATGTAAAACTTTACAGGCTCTAGGCCACAATTCTTGGGTTCAGGTTAACTGTGGTTGGTGCAGGTCCTGAGCACAGTAAAGGACAAATTTAGCCACAGCAGTGGAATAAAACTATCAGTTTGTCTGTCCCACCCCCTCGTGTGTATTAGAGCAGTGTTAAGGCTGATCAAACTTATGCCCATTTGCTGGAAGACCCAAGGGGCTATTCCAACAACTGGGAATAGACAGAGTAAAGCGATGCACCAACAATCTTGCTCCCCACACCATGGCGCTATACCACTTGGGGATATCCCTTGCAATGGCAGCTCACACATGACTTTATGGCACTTTTGTATCAGCTGAGTGGCACAGTGCGGCCAGCGTAGACTTGAGAATGAGGCTACCAAATCTTTATGCTATAGGGATTTAAATATACCACTTTGCATGGCATAAATTATTCCACTGTGTAGGAAGGATAGGAAGTATGGCAAGAGACCACCCTGGCTTAACCAGGAGATTTTCAGTAATGTAAAAATGAAAAAAGAGTACTATAAAAAGTGGAAACTAGGTCAAATAACAAAGGAGGACTATAAACAACACAGTTATGTAGGGGAAAAATTATAAAGGCCAAGGCACAAACCAGGTTCAAACGAGAGGAAGGCACACAGGGTAACAAGAAAACATTTGTCATATACATTAGAACAAGAGGAAGACCAAGGACAGTATAGAGCCATTAAACAATAAAGAGGGAAAAACAGTAAGAGAAAATGTAGAAATGATAGAGGAACTAAATGACTTCTTTGTTTTGGTTTTCACCAAGAAGGTTGGTGGTCATTTGACACCTAACATAGTGAATGGCAGTAAAAATGGGATAGGACCAGAAGCTAAAAAAGGGAAAGCACAAGTGGTCCCTCCCAGTTCTATGATTATCTAATTCTATTGGAATGCCAGAAATTGTGTGCTGAATTGGGCGCACAGTTGCATTGTCACACACAAAACATTTTCAGCAGTTGCAAACTTGTGAATTGATGAATATTGCGCCCCAGTGAAATTACAACTGTGATGGCCTGAGGGGCAGCTGCAGTTTCAACATGTGTAGATTGCAACTGCACATGGAAAAATTCTTTTACTTCCAGTTGCAGTAGGTGCTTAAATTGCACTAAGGAAAATATTTCTCTTATAGATGAGGCACAGGCAAATTTAGGTCTTATTGAATAAATTAAAAGAATTGGGTTATAAAATCTTTCTGAAATTTATATGGTAATGTTAGTTGTAATCTCAAAATCTCACTGCTCATTGAGAGCCCTTGATTCTGCTTTGCAAGTACTCATGAAAACATGTACCAGTTGAATGTTAGCAGATTGCCTCAGTACTGTACTTCTGGTATTGTCTGGGGCCTGCTCCACTCCTCCTTTTGACTTGCTTATCTCCTTAAGCCTTGGCTCAGGGCTGAGTGTGGCCAACCATTTCCAGAACAAACCTGAGCTTTTTCAGGTTCCGTTAGCAAAGGGACACAGTCTTATGGGCTCCGAGCTCCTTATTGATCCGGTTGTTTACATGCAGTGTTATCAGTGAAACGGCTGCAATGTTTTATTCAGTGTCTCAGAGGAGTGAAGGAAACATTCACTCCTGGTTTCATCTATTGCTGTTTAAAGTTGGATGAGACTGGGGGTGAAATTCTGGACTTGTTGAAAACTGGAAAAACTCACACTGACTTCAAGAGGGCCAGAATTTCACTCT